>CM056997.1:29706216-30306216 GCA_029891345.1 Dryococelus australis
TTCTGCGTTAAATTATCGTGTTAATATAACATACCTTGTACCTAACATTTCTCCGTTATCAATTCTGACAAAATTTCCATTTCTCCCCGTCTTCCCCAATTCGAGAGCATCCCATCAAATATATTAATGTTTTAGCACGCTTTCTTACTTTTTATGACATATTTCTAAGTACTGTCTTAATAATGACAAAGTTACAGCAAATTATCTGTTCAAGAAATCCTACAAATGCTTTCTGAAATTTTCGTTGAAATCTGTGTATCTGGAAAAAGTGAAACTACTTTGTAAGGAGACGTTCGCGAACCAACAAAACGAGATATACGTGCAATCTTAACAATAAATGATTAAGTATTTTCCAGCCGTCCCAGGAAACTCTGCTACTCTTGTTTGGATAAAAAATTTGCATAGTAAAACGACCAATTTAGTATCTGAAGAGAGATATATATGTATGTGTGTATATATATATATATATAAGTAATTTTAACTAAGAAATTTATCAAAAGTTTCATATTTTATAACTAATATTTTATAACTCGCGTTAATAAACTATAACTAGGAAAAGCCAATGGTGAGTAGCAGATGAAGGAAGGGAAAAAATTAAGAAGCCAAGTATAAAAGTACAGAGAGAAAGAGAGAGATATAGAGATAGAGAGGGGAGAAAGTAAGAGGAAGAAAGAGAGTGAGGAGAGAGTGAGAGAAAGAGACATCAATTTACACGACTCTTGAGTGGAGGAGAGCATGTATACTTCCACTTTCTATGGATATTCAAAGTTTCCATTGGTTTTCACTTCACCTTTCCGAGTGCCACCAACAGGTTAATTGAAAATGCCACGATTCGGGGAACATGGTGTCTTGCAATATTCAAGCAATATACGTGATTATACGTGAACAAATAGAAGCAATTATTATTATAGCAATTGATGATTTATTTCTCTAAATTAATTTAACTTCTTGTATGACAAATCCAATTGAGAGAGGAAAAACTACGACATTTGTTTCTAACTCTTTGCAGTTGTTTGAGTTCACGTGCTACAAAGAGCAGGTTATGTGTATCCTGTAAGCCAGGCAGAGGATATTTCATAAGCACTGTGGAAACGTTAATACAGTGCTATACACGGAAACTGCTACAATCATAACTCTTTGCCCGTTTGCAGCCGCGTCAGTGCCACGTCAAGTACAGAGTGATGATGCGCACGTAATTATAATTTCATCGCGGCAAATTAACTGCAGCACGTCATACTGACAGTATTCATTGTTATATCGCCTCCCTTTCGGCACGAAAGTTGTGTAACTGGCCATCAGGCCACAGATCACTGTGTTGCGATGGTAAAACTGCTTGTGGGTCGTGGGCTCGCACTTTAGCACCAGGATGACAATCCGAAGATAAATTCTTTGCGTGAAATTTGTGAAAATAGGGAGGCATTACCGCGTTTTTTTTTTCTGGAGCCCTCTGTAATGAAATGGGACATAGTTAAAGCGAGGTCTACCTAACTGGCAGGCCTACTGATTAGTTGGGTCGGAACATATCTAATGAGCTTGGCTGTGCGTATTGTGACATATGGTGTCTCCAGGAGTGGACGCTTAAGTTTCCGGTGCTACCAGATGCGCTACAGCCAAAGAGGATTGTAATATTCGCCGGCGTTCATTATCAGACGGTAGCGAACATATGGAGATATCTTGTAGTCTATAGAGCTTCTACTGCCCAGGCACAAATACACGTGTGAGTTTTGGTCACAAGCGGTGTTACTCGCACCAAATTACTTTGACCCGCCTGCAACATTTGTCATTTCCTTGGTGGCGCAACTAAATGCAGACGTTGGAGGCGATCCCAATGTGCTCTACGAAGAGTCCCGCATCAGCCTTAGTGCAGACGACGGCCGCATCACTGTTCTAAGCCGCATCACATTCCAGAACGGATTCACTAACTCCACACTCCCCATACACTTGTCTTATTGTTATGGGCAACGTCAGTTTGGACGCCCCCTTCTGCTTTCGTGTTTAGGGAAGGCACAAAGTGAGCACAGCAATAAGACAGCATTGTTCTACAGCGCGATTCCCAGTCGTTTCCTTCGATGCTATTTTGCTGTACGTCACTGATCGTACCCACACAGCTCACCGTTACCCAATAGACTTTAAAAAGTATCGACTCCGTGTCTTGGCTGTCGGGGACATCGAGTTTGCCTCCTATTGAGCCCGTCTGAGATGTAGGCATCTGCAAATACTGTTTCCATGATTGCGAATATTTTCTAACATATTTTGAGAATCTCGAATCGAATCGGAATAGTTTCGAATACGAATAATTTTGGAATGCAGTTTAGAAGCAAATGCAGATATTTAAAAAAATTAGCATTTCATTTTAATATAAATGTCGTATTAAACTGACATAACTGACTCTACATTTCGTACACCTACAGAAATGCCAGTAATTTTACAAGTGGTTGCTATCTAATATTGCAATAAAAACATTGCTGCAACAATAAACTGTAAAGTATAATCTCTCAATATGACCATTTAAAAGCATGCGAAATGAAAAAGTACACAGTACAATAAAATAAATGCTTATTTCTTGCCTTAAATGTGGGCCAGGCACAACAGTCTGATTAGTTAAGGTACAAAAACAAAATAAAACAAATTTTCACATCCTATGTTAAAGTTCACGAATTCAAAACAAATTGATACTCAGTAAAGACAAAAACATAATTTCTATGTTCACACAGTCAAGAAAATAAAGTCACGCGCAATGAAAAGTTTAACAATCTTCTGTGTTCGTATTTGAAGTAAAATACTTCCATATAACATTCTACTAACATCTTCCATCATCGAAACGAATTAAAAGCAGTATCATGTACTGCCGCGTGGTAAAACAAATACACGTTTTCTTTCCTCCACAACGACAACACAAAACGTGAAACACAAAGGTACATGAACTATAGATTACGTAACCATAGAAAAAAAAAAAAACTATCGACTTTCAGGTCGTAGTGTGTTCCTTTCAAAGGCTTGAGAGTCGGTCAAATGAGCGTACAAGTTTCTGGTCATGGCTCATTTGCGTTGATCATGACGCTGTGTTGCGGATCACTACCGTGCCCTAGATAGCTTCAACTAAACTTACCACTTTGTTAGTTTCAAACACTGGGATGAGATGGGGTGAAGTCTTCTCCGCCGTCCAACACCTACTTTAACATTGTTTGTTCAATGTGCATAGTTGCCTGAAGAATAGCGGAGTGTGCCTCAGTTCGGAACCTTACTATGGCATGCTCGTCGCGTAAAGGCTGTTCACGATAAGTGAGCGCATTCGAAATCAACCTTAGAAAAAGTCACTCACCCTGCCTGCATATACTTTAACGGGCGCACTGAGTTACACGCGCCCGGTAAAGTTGGTAACGGTAGATGGAAAGTAGTTCCATATCTTAACGTCAAATAAAAAATGTTAGGTAACAATTTGGGAATAATTTGAATGAGTTCTTTCGCTTTCTGTTCTTTAAATTCATCGAAGTGCAAAAATTAGGAGATTTGTAAAACATTTACTTTTCTAATACCTGTACAGTTTCACTTGACCGACGCATGAATAAAGTGATGAGGCCCATGGCAATATGGCAATATTGATTTTACATAAGGCGGAAGAATACGGAACGTGCGTATAAGTAGATCGTAAGCAGGGCTTTCAAAAGTGCTTATTTTACTGCGAACAGTCTACAGATGTCTGTATTTGTCGCGAAAGTAGGTCTAGCTCCTCCTCTTTAATTTCCTGATACCGAAAGCCAACCGGGGATAAGTCATGTTCGATGGTCAACTTAATTTTTTTCCAGTACATAGCATACTTGTCTGTAATGGTTTCACAAATTTTCAAGTACAGATAAAGAGATAGTAGTAGTTTCCATGTCCAAATGTGTAGTAATATTAACAAACGTTTATAAAGAATATCGAACTCAACGCACTCAAAAATGGTGAAATAATACGACCTTCATAATTGATGTTACATTCACGCATATAGTGTTGAACATATTTTAAAAACATCCCGTCTTGCATTCGGTTGCAGACATGTCATGACGAACCTATAGCGAAGATCGTTTCGATAGTTCACGAGGAAATGCCACTGTGCGCCAGTGTTATCGTTCTGAACCCCGAAGTACGACCACAGGAACATGCAAAAAAAATCGAGCGAAACGGAACACATTTATGTAGTGTATACTGATTAGTTATAATATTGTATATTTTACTTTTTATGAGCAGTAGAAATTTAAGTAATGTAAATCTGAAATTATGTATTTGAAAATTTTATTACATTTAGAAATCTAGAGAAAAAAACACTGATAAAGTTTGTATTAACTTTTGTTCTTCGTTTCAGTTTAATAAATCACAAACAAATGTTTTCTTGTACCGTAGACCTTAATTCGAGGTTTCTAATATATGAGTATCATTTACTCTTGCGTCTCATAAAAGGCATTATTTATGTAAAAAAATAAAAAATGAACTCTTCTTACAAAGCTTTTTTAAGGCGTAACCATATGGCGTAAGCTTAAGGGAAATCCTATAATATTATAGACAATATCTTCAACTCCAATTTATTACATACTCTTACATACGCGCTTCCGTAACTGTAACTTATAGCGGGAGTTTAACTATCGCGATAGGCCTACATCCCATCTCGCACCCAACCCAAAATATGTTCAGCATTCTGGTAGGCGCGCTCGTGTCTGATGACGCAGATACATCCGCCGGTAATAATTAAGTGAAAATTACCCGCCGAAGCTCCCCTCCTGATCAAACGTAACAAATTACTAGGAAGCACCCAGTCGAAGCCTTCTCCTCATGACTTCCCGAAGCAGAGTTTTAATTATAAACACACTCATCGTCTGATGGGGCCTTTCGTCGGGAGAGTGCAATATATACGAGTTTTCCTGCTCCGAACCCCAGCAAGCAGGCCTAAGCTAATTTCTCATCGAAACAGAAAAAAAAAAAATGGTTCGTTACAAAAAGAGAATTTATTACTGCAGTATAAAAAAAAAACTTCAGGGAAAAATACCTCAAGGGCTGTTCACGGTAAAGTGGGCACTTTTGATACAACCTTTGAAAATTATCAATGTCTCTATATTAAAAAAAAAAAAAAAAGCTCACATTGACTGCCACACGCCCAGTAAGTTGGCAACGACAGAGGGGAAGTAGTTCCACGTGTCAACGTTAAATTACAAGTGTTATGGAAACATTTGTAAAAAAATTAGACAATAAATAAACTTTTCGTTTTTTTTTTAAATACATACAAGTGTGAAAATAAAGTGATCACACCCCATGATAACCTTAATTACACATATGGCGAAAGAATGCGCGATATACATACAAGTAGATCCTAAGCAGGGTTTTAAAAAAAGTGCTCAGTTTACCTGGAAAAGCCTATAAAACTTTTGCATAGGAGTATTATGCGACATCTACGTGGCATTCACAGTCCCTATGGTTAACACCACAGGCGAATTGCCTACCTACGAGGCGCTGTATGGCGTCAGCGGAATTTAGCGGAATCTTTAAGTGCGTTTTAAACGAAAACGGTGGGTCCTAGGCGGTTGAAACAAGGAGAATATTCTTGTTTATTAGGTCGTACTGCTCAATAAATCAGAGTCAGACGTTCATAATTCCCGACGGTAACGAAGTTGCAGCAAATAAGAGGTTGGCCACACCTCTTATTTTCGTAACGGGGTGTAGTTATTGTGAATTTGCTCTTATTTTGATGATCCCGATAACATAAAACAATGTTCTGGGAATTGTACTTTCATCTCACTTGCTTTCCGATATTTCGCAAAAATACATTCCAAAATCTCCATTTTTGGGGACTTATTTCGCCATTAATATGTAGTTTAGATTCAAAGCGACCTATATATTTACCTCTTGATTTTTGCATATGGAATCACCTCACGAAATTTGTTGGATGAATTCAGCCCCATTCTGTATAAATGCACGGGGAAATATTTACCATTAGCATTTTCTCACTATACGGTCATTTGGGGTAAGCTTGCACAAGCAAGGTAACTTTGAACCGCGTGCCTAATATGGCTTCAAATGAAGATCCAAGGATTATGAGCACTGCACTGTGTTCTTTATGAAGAAAACTGTTAACTGGGAAGTTAAACATTAAAGTGTTGGGTGTAGAGCCTTAAGGTGGCTGCCTGGGTTGGCCGCGGAACAGTGTGCAGAGCTCCAGCAGAAAACGTTTTATTAAAAAACAGTCAAACATATCTGAGTCAGATCTGCTTACAACCAGCATTTAAGAAACGTTACGCGTCTGTGTATTTTTTTTTTCCAGTTCCTCTATTTCCCTCTAAATCATGTTTTTGTGACAGTGGAAATGGCTTAAACGGGTGTTTTCATGGTCATTTATAGATACGGACATTCCTGCACAAAACATTAAAAAAAGGAATAGGGGCGTGCGTCGAACGTTTATTTTTATTATTACGTCATAAAATGGTACGATCACCGCTGGAAGTCTGATAAGAGGTGCGTTATCGACGGCAAAACTGCACGTCAGCTTCAGTTCTTTGCGCATAGAGGCGATGAGACAGTTGATGAACATGTCTCGGTCATCCCTAACGCTCCCACCCATTTAGGGCTTAGACGTGCAGAAGTCCTTCAACTAGGCGGCCACCTTAATTTCAAACGAAAATGTGTAGTGCAAAGTTATCCTGAGTCGGTGAAAAGCATGCGCTGTAAGTATATACTGATGTGGTAAATTTGCGAATAATTTCTTTTCTTGTGTTTATGGTGTCCCGAGATTATAAACTGTAGAGAATACATAGCGATATTTCATTACTTGATTCATTAATATTTATAAGTGTTTTCTTGTGTTTCTTGTCATGTTTAAGGGGAAAGTTGCACATTAGAAAAAAAGAACATACATTGTTATTATAATTTTCTAGGAAAAGTGTACTTGTATAATTCATTTCAAATTAGATTAATAGATATGACTACTAAGTGCCTTAAAATCTACTTGTTCGAAATAAATGCGATTTTCTAACAGTGACGTTAAATTCTGCCGGGGCGACAGCTATACCTCAGAGGGACGCATTTTCTCACTATGAAAGAACTCAGAATTTAATTTAGGACATTTGTCAATAAATGTACTGACGTTTAAAAATAGTCAAACAAATTAACAGATACATATAGTGTACTGCTATGTTTTTTCCTGAATGACATGTAATTTTGATTGATTTCATGGTGCAAGAATGCGTCCCCTTTTAAACAATCGCTAATGGGCTCTATTAGAGTTGATTATTTTCTATAGTATACATTAATTAGCTAAATGATATAAATATTTGACAAGCTACAACACAATTGTTTTCGCCACAACGAATTTCATTGTAGTATATATTGTCGCGGTGTGCACTTAATGGTTTGGTGAAAGGTGTGGCGAACTTCACGTAAGGGTGCCAAAATGTCTGTAATGTGTAATGGTTCTTGTCTGGTTTGTGTTTTTGGTTTGTGGTTTTGCAATTTAAATGTAGTTGTATGGGCTCCACAAGTATTGGTTAAATAAGCCATGAGTGTGATAGGTGTGTGTGTGTGTGTGTGTGTGTGTACATAAACTTACAAAATTCACCCATTTACATTTTAGCAACTCTTGGTTCGCCATGTACAATTGAGGAGCTCTGGAACACTGAAAAATGCATGCAAATAATACTCATCTATAAATATACAGCACTTCATGGAATTAAACATATGATAAACTTTAAAATTTTTTATTAAACCATGAAATTAAATAAAACCAAGCCAAAAATGTTGTTAAAATCAGAAAAATAAAAATAAACTGTGTAATATTTATTAATCTTTAAAGTTGTGCGTAGTTGAAAACTCTTTTACCAAAAGTCAAATTAGGCTATGTGTAATCACCACAAATGAAATACCACCATCCTTACAATGAATGGTGTTAAATTAATTAAGGAGAAATTAAAAATTGAAAAGTTTAAATAATATATTGCTTAAGTGCTGCTTAAAAAATTAACTGATTTTAAATATTGATCCAAAGAAAATAGTTCCGTTCCAGAAGTAGTTCTCCTCAACAACTATAACTTCAGAAAACTATCTAAGCTCCGATAATACTTTAGTTGCCTTTTAAGTCCTCACAGTTCAACCTTAAGTTGAAAAAATGTTTACCTTTCTTAATACATCAGAACAATAGAACAATCCACATCACTTCCAAAATAACTTTCAATTCCTGTTCAAGAAAACTATACTGGATTCTGAAATATCAGTTGTAATTTGCTCCGGCGTACTAACTCAGCATGTAAAGCTGGACCTCTGGTTTATTACCCTGTAGTGATCTCAATACTTTCAAAGTTCCGAATCAAACACTCTTCAAATATTGCAATAGTTCTGAAGATGAAAATATTAGTGGCGCTATTTGCGAATGTAAGCCTCGAGACTTAAGAAATGGATAGAGTCACCTGGGTATCGCTGTGGTGCTACTCTCACAGACATGGCGCCCAGCGCCTAGTAGAAATGCGTCGCTGCGAAACTCACTCCAGATCCATAGCTAAATGACAACCATCCACCCTCTCCTCAAAGTGGCTGATGCAGCAACCTGTACTTAACTTCTGGGACCCAAGTCTACGCCTGTATTTAGGTCCGATACTAGAGATTCCCCAGACAGAAATCTCACAAATTAACTACTGTATACGTCCATCTTAAAGGTCCCTCACAGAAGCCTCGTCTTCCGGCATCTCACACTCCAAGTAACCAATGACGAACTACTTCCGGTATTTCTCATAACATAAAATAAATAAAAAACTTTAAATAACTTGCAAATAACAAAAGAAAATAATTAATTGAGCTTTGAAAATCACAAAATAATTACTGAAAACAAAAAATAACATGTAAATATAACATTAGAATATTAAAATAATAATATGTCAAATCTCCGAATAAGGTGTGAAATTACTATAGAATACTGGATGTTACCTGGATGAATGGTTTAAAACATTAAAATTGCGTGATTTGAATATGTTACAAATACATATATGAAAAGTGTGAAAATTGATATTCAGTTCAATATAGTAAGTAAAATAAATAAATATTACTGTTCAAAATATCTCTTCATCAAATTAACGTATAGTAAACATAACCTCTTTATATACGTGTGTGTGTATTATATATATATATATATATATATATATATATATATATATATATATATATATATATATATCATGTGAGGCTAAATATGGCTCGCTAACACGCAGTGTATTCTACAGATAAATAACGGAAGACGAATAGGATTGTTTTATCAAGTTTCAAAGCTAAATGAGAATTTTTTCGGAAATTATTCTGTGTAGATTTTGACGCTGTAGCTAGTTGGTAATTTTTTTTTTTCAGCATCCACTAAAAAAATCTAAATTTATTCTGAATACTTTATATAGTCCATTCACGGTTGCTTCACACTTTTCTGAAGCCCTGCTAAAGTTCTACTTCATGGATATTACTGGACCTCATACCAGACCAGAAAATTATACCTAATGACAGTGCACCGAATTCTTGCGCACTAAGTTTTAATTATACTTGCATGAGAACAATTTCTTAATAGACCTACCAACACACATCTTTTCTCGCTGTTTTTCTTCGCATTTATTTCAAACTGAATTATTAGAATTTATAAATAAAATGCAAATAAAGCTTCAACTTAACAAAAAATAACATACTTTCATGTTAAGATATGTATAAAACGTTTGTGATTCATGGTATATATAGGAAATAAGTGAAGACGTCATACCTGGGGTGATTTTTCAATGGTTTGATTCAAAAAGTGTGAAGAAACCACGAATAGACTATACGTGTTCATTGGCAGTAGTTGGAGAGGCCCCGGAAGGGAAATGAAAAAAAAAGAAGTGAAATGGGAGGGGGTCGTATTCAGAAAGTAGACGGCAAACTTTGATGCGACTCGGTCGCGCGCAGCCTGGAGCGACACTACAGCGGCCGGCTCTGTATACGTGTGGACATGAGTTTTGAGGAGGGAGATGAAAAAAAAGGAGGGGAGTGGGATGCTACAGGGAAAACTGGGCCTCGGTATTGCGCACCCGAGAGGTAAAGAACGGGGTGGAGGATGGGCGTATTAGAAGAGAACATCGCGTATATTATTCCATTTCCCTCGTCCTCCCGGACAATCACCCGAAAGGTTGGAGGAATATTTGAGAAATCCCTTTTTCCAGGACGTCCCCAGTAGAATAATTATCTGCGTTTGGACACACAGGCGTTCGGCGTCGGAGCTCGGAGCTGTTCATTCTATATGTCATTCCGATCCCCCGGCGGCCATAATGCCCGCCATGTTGGGTATTGGTAATCTGTAACTTGTCCTTTGAACTTGAGTGGTGACCTTTGACTTTGAAAATCCAAAAATTCCCAAAATAATCCCAAAATTACCTAAAAAAAATTACAAAAAATATTTTATTTAAAAATGTATAAATAATTTATTTTAAAATTACTAAAAACATATAATTTTTAACTTTTATAAGAAATTTAATAATAAAATGTATTTTAAAAATTATACATTTTTCTGTAGCTTTCCCCCAGCACCACGCCCAGCAGACGACTCACCCCCACCACTCCCACCTTCCAATAAGTTTATTTGCCCAATTTGCCTTCTAATTACTCACTTTTTTCGACCAATTAGTTATGTTCGCTCCACCCCCACCCCGGATTCTCTTTGGATAACTAATCGGCAAGCATCAAGTGTTTCTCACTGGCTAATTGGTCGTGTGTTTTCGGAAACCTTCGCTCGACCAATTAATTGACAGGCTTCCACTAATTACACATATTTGTTCTATCCCCACCCCTGATTCCAATTGGATATTTTCTCGTGTGTTTTCGGAAACCTTCGTTCGACCAATTAGTCACATTCGCTGCACCAATTACTCACTTCATTCGACCAATTAGTCGGCAGGCCTGCGCACCCCCCCCCCCCCGATTATCATTGGCTAATTACTCCACCGATTAGATGCGTTCGCTTGAATTCTACCTATGTTTCTCCTTGGCTAACCACATCACGTGACAATCTATCTCATTGGCTAATTACTCGTACGTTTTCAGAAACCTTCGTTCCAACCAATCAACGGCCTACTTTAGTCGCAATGCGCGGACTATTCCCCCCTCCCCCACAAAAAAGAACTCTTTATAAGGCGCACCGTGAGCACTCTTCGGGAATGCAGTCTTTTTCTCGATCTTAGAAAAGAAAAAAATTTACGCATGTTGTCCGAACGGCCATAAAATTTTTGCGGCCGTTTTAGCATTTGGAAGGGTGCGCTAGCTTAGTGCCTTGGACATATGGGACGAGTTGCCTTACCTGCCAAAATAATTTCTCCTGGTCTACGCACCTCACGAAATTTAGTCTGTATTCAAGTATTTTCCGGCCTACCTACAGCAGGACGAAGACATTGGCGCAAGGCCCGCCGAGCAACCCTCTCGATGTCCGCAACCGTGGAAGATGTGCCCATGTAAGTTGTCTTCTCGCAAGCTGGATCTGTGGAAGATGCTCCCCTTCAAGAAATTTACCCGCAAGCACTACCCGGCGAGGAAACCAACCCAGAACACATGTGCCCGACGTGTATGGACCTCGACGAAGTTTTAGATGACTTCGTAAAAATTTTTTGAAACTCAGAGTTCATGGGAACTTAAAATTTTTTATATAACAGAAAATTGTGAAAGAAAAAAATGTTTTGCAGCATCCAAGCTTTTCGCTCTTTGGACACGTCGCCATAAAGCAGATTGCCATCTCGTACAGTGACGAAGACGAGAAAACTGAAGTTTTCACTTTTTTACCGTCGCGTCCATGGCAGCGCCTCGACCGCACCACGCAACAGGCGTACCACCTGCAGACGTACGAAACGCACGGACTAAGTTGGGGCGAGGGAAATATTCTGTCCGACAGAATTCCCGACGTATTGGAGGAAGCCATAATTTGCTATTATTCTGTTAATGTGATTGGAAGACGCCAAGAGTCGGTGATTGGCAATACGTACCCCTATCGGAACGAACGTCGCAGACCTTCAGGAGCAGCGCTGCTGCCCGTTGTTTCGACAGCTCTCCCACCCAACAGACAATTATGTCACTGAATCAGAAAATGCCATAACCTGTAGCAATTATTATGTTTTTATTTTAAGTGGTATGTTGATAATTGGTAACGAATTCTTAAACATACTGTTCGTAATAGGTATGTGTTTTTCTGTTGGACCAACGTTGTACATTTTTTGAAAAAGTATGGAAAAGCCTTTTTGAATGAAACAATGCCACTTTCTTGTATTTTGTAATATATGGAGGTTCTACATAGTCTGAAATCTTTCTTTTAAAATCAGTGTTTCTAAAACACAATGTAGTGTTTCAGTTCGCAACCAACGTAAAATCATGTATGGATAATATAGGCTCGCGTGACATTTCGGAGTTGGTCAAACATTGCATGCCAATGTTGGTCCTACAGTAGAGACAAATGTTGGGCCAACCAAACTTCGCCACTAAGGCAATAGCAAGATAGTTTGTGATTTTGTGCCAAGCTAGGCTCGGGATGTGCAAGAATGACAAGTAGACAAGGACAATTCTCTGTATCACAGTTTCCGAAAAGCGATTTTTCGCATACAAAACTCTATGGTTGATCACACACATTACCCGCTAGATTTAGTGCAGCAAAACATATATGTTCTCTGAGGTAAAATATGCATTGGAAAGAGCCCCTTTTCAGACTGTGGACGAAGTAAATTAGAAAACTGCTGTGCCACTGACGGGGACTATCACATGATTGCCTGCATCAGTGTTCCCACCCATGGAAAATTTATTTGGAACAACGTGGTAGATAAGGGGAAAGGAAACACGCCGGAAAAGATAACTTTTAAGCTGTAAGACTGCAACAAAGAATAACACGTTCGGCACCACATTCTCGTTATTCAACACTAGCTGTTGAATAACGTACTTGGAATATATGACTTAAGGTGCCTTCCTTTTCCTATTGATGGATGTTAGCACGTTGGTCTCATCGCCTCTTCAGCATTCGCACCATGTCGACAGAAGGCAGGAAATTCTTCATGTTTGGGAAACACAGTGAACGTTACTGGTAGGCTTCCTTGAAGCACTTCTGCTTCACGCTCGATTCTTCTTCTAGAGCATTGCCGCATTACATCCCGCTGAGGCTTGCCACCCATATCACAAATATCTCGCTCGAAGGGCCGTCGTCGAGATGGGTGTTTCCTCGTTCATGGGTGCACCTCTCAACTCGGAGCCCTCTTAGGCGCGGGTGGTCACGCAAGCGATCAACTCCGCTTATAACTTGGCCCCGACGACGGAGAGCAGCGCAGGGTATTACGTCCTGGGTGTTTTTTTTTTTATCCCTCTTCATCCCCTCATCCCTCACGAGACCGGGTTGGGGAGACGATGAAGAGGAGGATGATGGAGGGGATCCAGGACGAAGAATCAATTCCAGTAGTTGACAGCCAACCCCTCCCTTCCCTCCGCGACCCCTGGATCACACCCCACAGCCTCCACGGCCCGCTACAGCGAAGGAGGCGGAACTGAGGGATATGAGTGGAGCTAGCTCGGTTAGACATCCGCACCTTACCAAGCGTGTCACGTCCTGCAGGGGGTGTTGAAGCGAGGGTGGAGTCCTGGCTCGGGGGCGGTGAGTGCAAGGGCACCCCAAGTGTAGCAACCTGCCGCGGAGCTAAAGCAGGTTTCACACGATGCAAAATTTGTCTCGCGCAAGATTTCGTACAAACATTTACGTACGAGGATGCCAACTAACTTTCGTTCGAAAAGAGTTCACGCTCAGCTAAGTAAGATAAATACTGCCTCGCATCAACATTAGTCGATCGCCCTGGTAAGTACCAAACAGCCATTGTA
This sequence comes from Dryococelus australis, assembly GCA_029891345.1. Classification (NCBI taxonomy): domain Eukaryota; kingdom Metazoa; phylum Arthropoda; class Insecta; order Phasmatodea; family Phasmatidae; genus Dryococelus; species Dryococelus australis. The sequence goes on from CM056997.1 coordinate 29,720,071, forward strand.
TTATGATACAAAATACACTCTAGAAATTGTTTTGGTATTTTTACAAGAAAAATCCTTGGAAAACCAGTTGCCAAGAAAATCCTTTGTAAAACTACAAAACGTTTTCTTGTAAAATCTACAAAACATGTATTTGAAATATTGCAAATGATAACCTTGTATTACAACTGCCATTATTGACAAGTGTACACAAAATTAATTTTTCCTTCTAGAAAACAAATGTGATAAATTAATATCAGAGAATAACTAAGAAAAAATATTTCAGAATATAATTTACGAATAATAAAATTACACGTTGCTAGCACGGGAACAAGAACCCATATCCCTTGCAATATTAGTCGGCACATTTAACCAGAAGACCAATTTAACTTACGAACTTAAAGTATATTTTTAGAGTGAATAAAAATATTTATACCTACAACATATTAATGAAGTTGTTTGGTTAAGAATAATACGTACATTAATTTCATTTTTAGAGTTTTGTAGTTGAGTTAATAGATTTGGACGACTCTTTAAGAACGTTGTATTAAGAGCTGATTTAAGAGTTCTGTGTAGTTAGGAAACATCAATGGTTAATGGATAATACGGTCACGTTTCATTATGATGATTTGAGTTGTTTAAAGTGTTTTACGCTGTTCGAACTTGTGATACATTTATTTTTGCGCGCGGCTACACTTTACATAACACATAGTTTTTGCCCAAACAACTATATACGGTTTTACGTTGTTGAGTGACCGCAAAATGCTGGAACTCGTGGAGAGGGGTCTGTATAGTACAAACATTTATCGGGGTATATTACAAACTCGCCTCTTGTAATTTTAGAAATGGGTGGTTTCACAAGATAAATCTTTCTACTGTTAAAAGCATTTGTAAAATTACAAATAATTTCTAGTTAAAATTGCAAATTTCTTTACAATGTGTGAAGGTGCTTTCTTCAACAAGGTATTTGCTTCAAGCTATCCCACCAAAAAAAAATAATTGTTTTTATTTAGTTCTCAGTTCACTGCCTGAACTCCAACGCACTTTAAAAAGTTTTTCCAGGATTGTTTTCTTCTATTCTAATCCTCTTCGCACGCTTCAGATTATGATTTTCTTTTACCTCTTTGATCGATGAACAGCAGATCACGTGACTAACATACAAGGACCAATAGGATCAAAACTTGCATCGTCTTGCACAAGAAATATAGGACATATTCAATCTTCTCATTTAGTGCAAGATGAACCTATCACACGATCTTTTGCGAGAAATCCTGGTGAAAGGTCTGCATGTCGCTCAAGTTCTGCACTCGTCTCGCGTCGTGTGAAACCCGCTTTAGGGAACACCGCAGATCACAGCACGGGACTCACACCACGAACTAGACGTGAACTCGCGGAACAACTCCCTCTGAGGCCATGCATCAATTTAAAGAGTACTCTTTCGGACAACCTGTCGAGAGTACAGCTTCGCGCTCTCTCACGCTCTCGCTTCTATGCAATTGAGGCCATCACTCTCTAGTTTCTCTCCGACGTCATGCAGACAGCTGATGCTAAAAGGCGCGAAATGGTGTTACGTTAAAATAACGGTCATAGATATTGAAGGAAAAAACCAGGTACGTACATATCTAACAATATAATATTTTAATATGATTCTAGGTATATATATAATACATATAGAAATATAAACTTTAAAAAATTATTCTGTACATCATTATGTATATCCCTATATATACGCTGGTACCTGCTTGTTTTCTTCTGGGGCGAACAAATAATTGGGTTTTCTCAGAGTGTTCCAATATTGTTTATTTTAAATGATTGGCTGAAGGCCTTGTGGGAGAATAAGACAGGCCCCTTAAAAGAGCAGTACCTGATATGTCCCTCCAATCAGATGGATGGTTCACAACGTGTTTCGTGAAATGCTTCGAGAAGGTAAGTTCGTACAATGGATGAATTGTTCGTGATAAGTTATGCGAGTTGCATCGCAAAGGGGCGACTTGCTTCTGGGCATTGAAGATGTCGGCGAGTGTGTGTGTCGCCAGTTTGAGTCCCGATCGGATGGTGCTACATTGACTATCATGGGCATGTTCGCTAATGAGCGGAGTCGATGGTGATTTATCCAGCTTCTGTTCGTTTAGCTCGAGGATTCGTCAGGCAATAGCTTGTAAAACTGCATCGGCCATGCGCCAAATGAAAATATGCTGATACCCGAGACTCTTAATGAAAGCGATGAATTATCTGCATATATATAATACGTTTGTTTTTTTTAACCAGAAAATCAGTATTATCTTTGCAGGAGTCAGTCTGCAGGAATAAAGTGTATGAATTCTTGTATGCTTGAAGACGATGCAAGCCACTGGAGATGTGACATCGAGTAAATCATGTACGCCTACATGCATAACTGCCCAAAAATTACATGGAAAACAATGCTGTTACTGTGTCAAGTCCTTCAGTAAAAGTTGCAAGTTGCAATGCGCGGAGGCATGACAAGAGTGACTATTTTAAGAACCCATTTAATGGTTTTCTTAGCTGCTATAAATGATTCAGGCATTTCAGTCAACGCGATAACTTAAATAAACACATTAAGGCTGTTAAATGTAGTTTTTTTTTTTCACCCACTGAGAAACAGCATGTGATCGTTTTGTTACTTCATGTTAATATATCACAGAAAATTTTTTGCGGACGACGAAGGTATTCACGTGATGAAAAATTACCACAGTGACAACATGCAATTTATGCTAGGAGATACAAAGAAAGAACACATCAAGATCTGCAAGGGCTAGTCTACTGGGAGCCACCGAGTCACTCGGTGCAGCCTGCTCCATCGATGGACACTGTTTCCACAGACGATTATGACGAGACAGTAAATGCTGATGACGGAATGGGAGACTTGCGTGGCATGGTAATCGGCACGTGCGGAAACACTCTTGCAAGTCGTTCGCGTGAAGTAGACGAACTTCAAAATAAACTGCTGTCAGCTCTCAGTACTGATGATGACCACGTGACTCCTTCAAAGGAAAGTAAACTGGATATTGAGAACGAAACAGTAGGTGAAGACGATCATGAATACAGCATGAATGATAATGACTATGGTGACCGTGTTAATGAAGTATCTGATGAGAAGGATGGTGATTCTCTCGAAGTTCGCACACATTTCACCGACAGGTATTGCGAAGAAGGCAGAAGGCGTCAGTAACGCTCGTTTACATATTTCCCGATGACCCGAATGAACTTGTTGATAGAATCAGATATGTGATTGACCTGCAAGAACGCGGGGATCTCGCACACATTGTCGAGATATTTTCAATCATCCATGATCTGCAAACATCTGATAAATGTAAAGATTGAATGTACAAAAATAATTAGAAAGCTAGATGTATATAATATGTAAATAAATTAAATTTATATATACATCGTAATGTGTGTTTAATTTCTTATACAGTCCCTTCTGCTTCTCTGAAAGAGTTATTAAATCGGTGGTCAAAACAATCTATTGCGAGAATTGGCTTTAGATAACATTTATGTGGGTATGCTCAGGAGGAGGGCAATGGTTTCATCTAAATTATTATGTCTTACTCGGGTCGTTTAGAATGGACGAGATCTCTATTGCATGAAATGAGGGGAATATTTTTGAGAAAATTAATGTTTCGCAACTAGTTGGTTGGCCTGGTCAGTTGGCTTGGTAATTTGGTAGGACCCTTTTGTATGTTCAGCTGCGGTAGAAATGTTTTGCGAAAATTTTGCGAAGATTTTGTAATGAAGAGGTTAGCTACGAGACTCTTATTAGAGACTTTTTCCGAGATTGTCCATCATGGTTTGTATAGGTGGGTGGTATGGCAGGTTGGGTTGTTCTAGTCAGTTTTGCAGGAACTGGTCTCACCAGGAGATAGTTTTGTGCCCAGTAAATCTCGCCAGGAACCAGTCTTGGGTGGAGTCAGTCTTCCGTAGAGTTAGTCTTCGGTGGAGTCAGTCGTTTGCTAGTATGGTCAGTCGGTATGGATCATTGGTGTGACTAGCTAGTAAAGGTAAATTGTATGGACTGTGATTTTTCTCGATTTTTCGAGTTCTATGTTATTGGGGCCAAGGTCAAGGTCGACAATAACCAATATGGTGGCTAAATCGACAGCTCCTCTGGCGGTGAAATCGAAGATTAATACACTACCATCACCTGCATGATGAAAATCAAACAAATGACAAACGAAAATGAAAATGGTGGATGGAGTGCATTCTACAGAATGAGCAAATGTGAGGAGATAAGGGAGTGTAATGTTAATATAATAAGAAACATCGGTGGCGGGTCGAACGAGTGTGAGTAATAAATCAATAAACTCACTGGTGGGTAGCGAAACGAATACAAGTAATAAACCAATGGGAAACATTGTTGAGGAGCAGTCATCTGCTGAACATCGTGCTGTGGGAATCTCAAGAAATGTAAGTTTTTTTATAAATATTTAAATTTATTAGTTAATTTTTTAATTTTATTTTTATTTTTGGAGTTTATGTTTATGCAATGGCATGGATATAGGGTCAAGGTTGAATGCCAAGGTTAAGGTCACTTGGATTTAATATGATGGTTGGGTGCGTCATAACATGGTAGCTGGTCGGCTCCAGTCTCCCATCCCCTCTAAGTCAATACATTTGAAATTTCAATTTCTTATAAAAAATTCTATTAATTTTTAAAATAATGGTTAGCATTTTTTATAAAATTTTTGGGGAAATTTTAAACAATGTTGCGATTTGTTGGGTTCAATGTCACCCAAGGTCATGGGCACGTGGTCTTCAACATCTAACGTATCTGACGATGTGGACACTGCCCGACCTGGCGAGGGTCGATCGTGTTGGGAGCTTAGTCGATCCACCTGTCATCGAACCCTGGTCCTCCTACATGCCCGTCATTAAATTATTTATTTAAATAAATGTATAATTTTTCACATTTAAAAATAACAATTTAAATTTTTCTTGGATGTTATAATTTGTCTGCAATTTATTTATTTATTTAGGTTTAAGGTCATCAAAGGTCACGAGTACAGGGTCAAGGTCACCGGTCAAGGTCAAAGGTCAGCCAGATACAAGATGGTGGTCGAGGGACGTCCTAACATGGTGGCTGGCCAGTTGCCAGGTGCCAGTTTTGTCCCATTTAAAATACGTTACGCCCGACTACCCATTATTATTCTCCTCAGGACATATAGTGGCGTTTTACTCCCTGGACATTAAAAACTTAACTCCATGCCGCGTCGAAAGCTTCACTAGACTTTGGAAATGTGTTCAAGACCTACAATTATTTCAGTTCGACTTGCATCCTGTCACTCGATGTTTTTTCCTCGCGTAACATCGTCTGTATGAGTTTCATGAGTCACGGGTGTTCAGTGCATGTCCACAGCACGTCAAGGACACACACTGAGTCCGCCCTGTTATGTTCCACACACTGCAGCTCCGTATTGCGGCCAGCGTAGCCACGTTCTGCCCAGACAGCTCAGAAACATAACATGGCGCGTTTTTAATGACGGCTCGGACGGCGTAGTCCGTATTTGAATTTAATAATGGTTGTCCTAAGTTTAGGCCATGAGTGTAGCTAAACAGACTCTTGGGGTTTTGAAGCAATATTCTCCTTAAGAATTTATAAACGATTTAGAGATTTTTTTTTACAAAGAGCAAGAAAATGAATGTACGTAATTGGCTATAAAAGTAACAACCAACGTTTTGTCAAAGTATAATCCATGAAGTAAGGATACATCTATGTAGATTACGCCGTGGAATGCACTTGAATTACTGAACCATTTAAAGGAGATCCGTGAAAAAATTAACGTAATTATTGTTTAAACTTTTGCTACAATAATATATTTCATAAGTAAACTCTTTTAGCGTTGAATCAATAATACTTTAAATGATCTACAACGGTCTTGTGATTTTGTCGTAGAGAGTATATGCGGTAACTATGAATACGTCTCTTGAACTGAATTTCTCATTGTGGTCTGTGAGAGCGCCGCTTCAGCGAGAAATGTCCCCCCCCCCCCCCCCCCCCACCGTCCTCCCATTACGCGCAGCCACATTCGCTCTACCATGTTTCGTCCCCGAACAACCGCGCTACCACAACTGAAACAAACCAGGCGTCAGTTCGCATCTTGATCCGCCGTTCATCAGCGGCTCCGGAACTCTTTCCTCCTCCACCCGCACTTTCTCACCCCTTCATTGTACTCTTCGCTCTGTTTCCCATTTCCCCCCTTTCTCATGCCGGGGGAAACTGATAACGCGCGCACCTCTCTGCTTTCGATCGTTGCTCGGCACCGCGTCGCCTTTTTCTCCTTTCACCTCGCCGACATTCGCTCTCGATCTGACAGCAACGACTCTTGGAGGTGTTCGCTGGGACAGATTTCAATCTGCAGCCTACTTTCCAATGGGAGAACGTTGTCAGTGGTCAATACAACTAGCATGGCTGCTTACTGCATCCTTGTTATTCACCCTAAAAATCCCAAGTTAACGTCGAACTGTTTCCACCAAGAAATATGGGCTAGTTTCTGAATAAGTTTGGCGTTGGCAGAGACTGGATGCTAAAATGCTGTTGTGAGGACAGCGATGTTCTGAAGTCGCCCTCTTCGAATGGTTGATTGACCAATCACACCCAAGCTATCGACGGCTAACAACACAATTTTATAAAGCATCGTGATTTGCCTGGTGTGCGAAGATATTTATGGTCCGTACTGTTTTAGGTCTCCCAGAACGCTCATACCATACAAAGAGTAGGCACACAGTAGTGAAATGTAGTGAGTGAGTGAGTGAAGAGATTTGGGCGGCTCTTAACGTCGAGGTCTTGAGATCCGATGAGGGTGAAGCGAGGTGAGTATGGAGCAGCGTCGGAATGAAAGGATGGGAGAAACGGAAGATCCCCGATAAAACCCGCCAACCAGCGGCATCCTCCAGCACGATTCCCACGACGGGAGTCAAACCCGGTTCGCCTAGGTGACGCGTAGTTTGGCAACGAAAGAATGTTCACATGAAGATTGTAAAGTAATATTAATTAGCTAGTAAAAATTATTTACGTCGCGTAAACCGTAAATTTGTGGTAATGTACGCTGAAAGTCATGTGCAGAAAAATGAAACGCCCCATCATTGCTAGAAACGTGATGTCATGCCATTTTGATAAATTTTTATTATTAAATATAACTCGTTAAACAAGAACAAAGTAAAAAAAAAAGCAGTTAATTTTGAGGATGAAAACTTAACTTTTATGAAATAGGAAGAACATAAATGTGAACACGCTACTAAGTAAAAGGGGGGAATAAACTGAGAAATTACAATTACGTTATAAATCTTTTACTTTGCAATTAAGTGCGGGTGCTGTAGTGGCGCTGGCGAATTCCATGTCTGCTAATCCTCACTAAGAATGTATTATGAGTTTGTGCATTATTACCTCGGCATAGGATAAAATATATTTCTAGTTTTCTTCTAAAGCCGATTTTAGGTTGGAGCGTAATTACCCCGTACGAAACGTTTCTCGTGGAATGAATCTTAATGAACACTGCGATAAAGTTCATAAAAAAAAAACAGTACGAAAAGTATTCAATGCGGAAATTCAAATATAAGGCGTCGACTGACAAACTTTGTGCTGTGATTCCTTATGTAAAAACAAGTGGGAAATATGTGACACTTCCCATCTGAAATTAATGTTATGGGAGAAATGGGCCCTTGAAAGTTGAGATTTGAAACCGTTCTTTTGCCAAATATCGTGGAAATTAAGTTATAATTCTCCGAACACTGTTTTATGATATCGGGAACTTTAAACTAAGAGTAAAATTTAATTACAATCAATGCCCCCTTCGTTATTAAAATAACATGGGTAGCTACTCTTTTATTGCAGACAACAGTAAGGAATTACGAACACTGGCCTATCAAGCGGTATCACATAGTCAAAAAAAAAATTTTTCTCTTGTCGCAACTGCCCAGGACTCGCCGTTTTCGTGCAAAATTCACAACAAAAAAACTTCCACTAAAGCGATGCAGTGCCTATTACGTAGGCAAAATTACTTATTGCGTCTATGGTGTGCTGCGCCCACTGCACATATGATGATGGCAATTTTTAACACTTACTGTAAACAGCGTGCACTGAAGCTGCCTGTTTGTTTCTGGCGACAGTCAGGATGAGATTTCCCACGGGAAGTGTCGGTATTGCTTACGCACCTGGAACTGTATCGCTTCCACAGACAGGTTTGGAGGAGTATAGCGAAGGCATTACCAATAGCCCCAGTCTAAGTTCCGATAAGATTTAAGTTAAAACTATCGTGAACTTGTGTCAGTTCCGCATCGGGTGTCTGCTCCGAAATGTCGTATTTTCCAACGATAACTTGTTTCGGACTCGCAGGGTTGTCGAAGGTAGTTTCAAGTGGCGCGTAAGCTAGTCCGTCGTTAAATCTGCCAAAAAATAATAATAATAACTCTGGGACAGTATCGCCTTATTATGAGGTTTGGTCTCGCTATTCGTTCACCGCGTACAAAACAATAATGCATCTCCGAGTGATTTATAGAGTGTAAACAATCGTAAATGTGTACTAAACATTGGAGAATGGAAGGACCAAAAGCACAAACGGTTGAGGGGCACGCCCATGTCAGCTACGTCTGGCGATGAAGGTTGCCATTTAACAACCCTTTCGTCAGTCCTTGATTTGTACAACCAGTTTCACGATCTAACCTATAATGAGTAGACACTCATGCCCGGTTCCACCCAACATCTTTCTCGAATTCAGATCGAATGATCCTAGTTCCGAACCAGGATCCAGTTTGATCTTGGTCCCAATGTAAAAGTGTTGCACCAACCATATTTCTTGATTCTGGATCTCCGATTCTTCGATCTTGGTTCCAAAGTGAGAGATCGAGATTAAGTATGAGACAAATTTTTCTATTGGCTCGTAATCTATGCCATGGAAGTAGGCGTATTTTTCTGTATAGATAGAATTAGATGTGCGATGTTTTATCTGTTTTAAGTGAATCATTGTTGTACGAATTTTACTTAATAATAGCCATGTCCGTATAATGTTGTTTTAATTTCCCAAGAAAACAATCGAACGTAGTTCTATCTGTTGGCGTATTTTCAAACTACATTTTTTTTGTCGACGATGGCTGCTGGTCTCGGATCGAGATTTCGAACCTCTAATTTCTGAGTTTCGAAATGTACTTCATCTCGATCTCCAGTCCAGCTCTGAACTCGAATGGCGCAACAGTTTTCTGTGTAGATCTTATATCCGATCTCGGATCGAGTTTCGAGCCAGGACGGTGCAACCGGGCATTGATGCTGCTCAAGTGTATCAACTTGCGAGAACAGGAAGAAAAACCGTCTTGGTAAAACAGATGCCACATCTAAATGTTTGGCCCCATTTGACTGTATCGTGAACGGCGAGCCTATTTGCCGTAAAACATTGTGTAACAGACTTGGCATCATCCCACGACGAATACAGATGCTTCAAGACAAAATGAAAGGTGGCCATTTAGCTCCCAAAGATGAAAGGGGAGCACATTTTAACCATCCACACGCAATAAACGCAAACGTTAGAAATAAAATCAGAGCGAGTGAATAAATTTAAGCGGTTCTTAACATCGAGGTCTTGAGAACCGATGAGGGTGTAGCGAGGTATGGTGCAGCATCGTACTGTGAGCATCACCATGCCGTGAGAGCAGCGACGAGGCAACACGAGGTCGGCCACGGCGACGCTAGTTTTGACAACAGCCGGGGGAAAGGTATCCCAAACAAGGCCGGGCGGAGAAGTATAAATGTAGCGATCTCTGCGGGCTCGCGGCCATGTTTGTTCCTGCCGACACCAGAGAGCCACCTGCGTCGACTTCATCCAGCGGGCCGAATTCCACACAATGAGGGAGCATCAGCCGAGACCAGCCTAGCGCGACCGAGACGAACATCAGTGGGTAATTAATTATATATCCTGATTAGGGCGTCTTCGGGTAATGTGAGGCGAGGGTGAGCGAGTCAATCATTAAGTGTTTTTACAAAGAAGCTAAATATTAATTATTTTGACATTCAGTAAGTTAGGAAAGAGAATTAACTTAAAGTATTACAACTGCTTGATTGTGCCTTTGAAAGAGACAATAAGTGTAGAGTTTGTATAAAAAGTATTAACCTTACTTAACTACGTCACCCCTCCTTGTAAGTGACCTGTTGGCTTAAGGGGGGTCACAGCAGCCGGAATGAAGGAGAGGGAGAAACGGGAGACCCCCGAGAAAAACCGCCGACCAGCGTCATCGTCCGGCACGATTACCACATGCGAAAATCTGATAGCGACCCCGCCGGGACTCGAACCCAGTACACCTAGGTGGGAGGCGAGTAGTCTAACCACTACACCACCACGGCCCCGATAAAATCAGGGAACACATCAGATCTTTCCCAAAAAAAGTGAGTCACTACAGAAAGAATGCCTCATCTATACTGTGTTTGAGCCTTGAGTTGAGTGTCGCCAAAATGTATCGGTAATTTCAAGACAAGCACCCTGGCAATTCTGCGAATTATACCATGTACATGAAAATATTCAAGAGAGAATTTAGTTTGAGGTTTGGTACACAGAGATCTGACACTTGTAAGCTGTGTGATACATATTATGTTCGGATGACAATGACTTATAATAAAGAAGAGCTAAAAAGTATATAAGATGAAAGAACTGCACATCACTGCAGACGAAGCTTATAAAACCATGGCCGCAGATTCCAAAAACGCGAATTTCATCAAGTTATGTGTTAACTTGCAGCAGGTCCTTTTTACGCCAGTGTTAACTGATGTGTATTACCAGCGCCAGCATTCCAGTTATAATTTGGCTGTTTACTTTATGACTGACAACTGTGCTAGATGTTCTTGTGGTATGAAAGTGTAGACAAGCGTGAGTCCAAAGAAATCTGTTCATGCATATTAAAATATTGTTACAGGGACGCCTGCGGGGCGTATCTGAGTTCGTGAGGGATGGAGGTCTTAATAAATATAAAATAACTAAATTCGATTTTAAATTTATTCGCACAGCTTTTATGTTTAGTTTTAAATTATATGTCTCTACTATAACTCTTTTTATTTCACATTTAGTGCAATATTTAAGGTTTAATTCTAGTCTAATTAACGTCCGTCTTCATGACTCTGTTTGGCTATCGTCAATTAAATCATACTCATCATCAACATACGCTCAGTCTATTTGTTGCCACCAGTTGTAATGTCTTTCACTCACGCATCCAGTCAAATAGTCCAGCCTGTCAGCCGCACTCTTCACTGCTCTGATGTTCGCAGTCGCACATTTTACACCCACTGGTAACTTCTCTCGCTGCGCGCTTCTCTTCTCGCTAATCGTCTATCGCTGAAACTCATCCATTCAACAACTCACTCCACTCATCAACTCCCGGTTCGGGGGCCCGATGTACTTTTACATCGGTCACCCTGACCATCTGGAAGGTTCGACGCACCCCGAGTCACGCAGAGAGAAACGAGGTCAGTAATCCAGAGCATTCTTCAGATAAACGCAGAAATTATACCCGCCAAAGGATGTTCGCGGCAGGATGCCTTCATGACTCAAAACGCTGGTAGGATTATCGCTTGCCTGTCATTAAAATGATTTTTCTTGACTCGCCGCCCCGATATCATGTCACTACTCTGTCCTCTTCCGCCCACTCACACGGGACGGGTCAAGGTCAGCAGCGCAGACCAGCAACAGGCAATAATTATGTTACCGCTACGTTAAAGCCATTATGTTCTGGGCAAGAAATAAATCTGATCGTGTGGTCCGATCGCTGCACAGGGCAAAATAATAACTGGAACATTCTAAAGTTGTATCGATACTTCATTACATCAGGCTACTTTACTGAAGAACAGCAAAGGATTTTAATCACGGGACATAGTTTCTTGTCGTGTGATCGGGATTTTACATATATAGAACGTACTGAAAAGAAGGCCAAACCATTAGTGCATTACGATTGGAAATATATAATTGCTAATGCCAAGCTTAACAGGCCTTTCTCATTCTGGCATCAAAGATCTTACAGCTCCCCCATAAAATACGAAGAGAAAACTGTATATCACCAAGGACCTTTGGATGAAGATGACCACTGATCACCCTGTCACAATCTATGGATGAAAATCACACATTCGTATATCTTGGGTATCAGAAGGGGTCTTTCCTGCCAATCCGAATACGATTGATATGACTGAACTACCGTTTTTGGTTTCAGCGCCTCTGCCGATTTCTACGGAGAATAAAATGATACCATTGGCATGGAATAATACCGCTCCAAACCATAACATCGGGAGTTATATGGAAATATTCAGAGTGTAGTAAGTTTATTTCAGTGCATTTAATTTTCTTTCAATTAAAATCAGTTCCATTAAATAAAGAAGATGGCTCGTTTCATTTCAAGTTCATAGTTTGTAAGTCATTTTTTATGTTCGTATGGCTTCATTTGTCAGTAAGAAGTGCAACACATGTTATGTGAATTGATTTAATGTCTATTCTGTGATACAATTTAATGTAGATTTCTGTCGAAAAACGTATGTTACTTTTTCTTACCATTCGAGAGTAGATTTTCTGTGCCTGTAATAAAACCGCTCTCCTATAGGTTTGGTGTTTCATTACATAGAACGTTTACCAGCCACCCTTGCAATAAAGTGTTGGGCTGTTTGCTAGAATCACGAATAGCTGCCGGTCGTTTTGCTCATTGGCTAGTCAGGCTATCTCGCTTTAAATTTATCGTGCAGCATACAAAGGGAATGGAAATTTCCGTAGTTGACGTGTTGTCGCGTATGTTTTGCGAGGAAGTGTTCAGCGACGTTGTATAGAACAGGGTAGAAATAGTAAGTCAGTAGACCGTTCAAAGTCCTGATGGCACAAATCCGTTTGAACTCAGCACACTTCAGAAATTTCCCGTTGTTTTTATCGTCGTTGGAGACCGTCAAACTGGTGATTCTGAAAGAGAACAAGTATACTATCTACCAAAAAGTAATTTGGCACCCGTGAAGTTAGGTAATTAAGTACGTCAGTTGACTTGTGATTCACGGCCTTCGGCGTAGGACCGTTGGTGTTTGTCCGTGGTAGCATGAACACAGAGACATATTCTAACATTCTGGGTAATGAAATGCTCCCAACATTGTGGCGTTTTTACGGAATAGACTCGTGTTACTTCCAGGATGACAATGCCAGATGCCATGTTTCAAGGGCAACTATGCAGTGGTACGCCGACAACAATGTTAGCCGATTGGACTGACCCGTCCAGAGCCACGACCTCAAACCTATGGAACATCTTTGGGACGAATTGGATCGCCGGGTGAGGGCTCGTCAGGCGCGGCCAAAATCCATTGCTCAACTCATGGAATGGTTGCAAGAGAAATGGCAACGAATCCCTGTGGATGTCCTGCAATTACTCGTAGAGAGCATGCCAGAGCCAGGGTGTCTGCTGTTATAGCCGCAAGAGGTGGCGCTACGAGATTCTAACGGGGTGACAACCTCCGAGCAAACATTGTGGACATGTGCCGAATTACTTTTTGGTAGATAGCGTAGTTTCTGATTTACAAATTTTATGTTTCGAATAATAGTTTCCTGTATAAGTGGACGAAGAAGGGACAATTTAAAGTTGTTTTTCCTAGAGGGTTGAGACCATGATTTACCAATGTTACCTTGGTTGACATGCAGAGAGGGATAAAAACAATTTCCCGAGTTTTAGAAATGTTTACGTGGTTGAGAGTTCGGCAAGACCTAGAGAACTGGGTTAAAGGTTACGCAGCATGTCAACAAGCAAGGTAAAAGAACCAAAAAAACTTTAGGGAAGTGTGCTGGTTTGGTTAGGAACACTTCCTTGGGAATGTTTCTATTTGGATATAATATGTCCGTTTTCCATAATTACCACTGGTAGTGTATTCGGTTTGATTGCCTTAAACTGTTTCAGTACTTTTGTTTCTTCTTTCTCTTGCACACTTTGGAAGCAACATAATTGTGGAAAGTTGTAATTCAACGGTTATATAGTGTTTTTAGTTCATCTCTGTTTCTCGTGACCGATAATGTTAATTATTTTTTCAAGTGAATTCAGTGATTTGGATTTTATTTCTGGAGTGAAAATGGTACAAACAGCCCCGTATACCCCGCAGGCAAATCTAGTTGAACGCGTTAATCGAATTATAGCGAGAAGTTACTGACATAGTTAATAATCCCACTTTCCTCAACATGGGTGCAATTAATTTTTAAATAAGTTCTTAAACGCTGAGTTGGCAGGTAGGAGTTGGCGCCTAATTTAAAGCAATATTACTTGAGGTGAAACCAGAAACATACGCAACAGTAGTGAGAAAATTATAAAAATACACACGTGTCTTAACCGGGACTCGAACCCAGGAAACTTTATACCATAAGCTAGCATGCAATCGGAAATTATTTGAACTATTCCAAAAATATGCCTATTGAAAAATTTTCAATATTTTCAAATGGCACTATTTGCAAATAGATTGGAAAAATTGTATCACCGTGCGCATAAATGATGTTTTTAATGATTACTGTTTAGTGTAACAAATTTGGCTGCACTTTGTTGAATTGTTTTATAGATACAAGTATCGGTACGAAACTAAAGTATTTATATTAACACGATTAAAAAAAAAACTACTACCTCACCTAAAACATGCCATATTGTAGCGCTTCTTGGGGGTCACATTTGGTGCGAGTTGGTTGGTTGGTGTTCGAGATGTGGCATAGAACCTCGACATTTTTCATATGGTGAACTTAATAAATGGAGGTCAAACAGTTATGTATTATCACATTCGATAATTGTCTAATGTCAATATACAAAGTTCAGTTAAGATCGATTACATAGTTTCGTAGATAAAGCACACTAATCAAAAATGATTCTGTAGCCGCCATTCTGAAAATCTGAAAATAAGTGTTTATACACTTTATATATATATATATATATATATATATATATATATATATATATATATATATATATATATATATATATATATATATATATATATATATATGGCCTACGACAGTAAAACTTCTTCGCCAAAGATTGTAAGAATTGGCTGATTGTTTCCCCGACATATAAAATATCTTTTTTTTTTAGGCTATTTTACAAATTGGCAGAGAAAAGAGAATCTGTATAGACAACTTGATGGTTGTAAAACGCACCGTCAGCATGCTAAGTTAACTTGGAATTTGTTTCGATAGTAAAGTAAACCGAGCATAAATATTTATATAGCCACCATTTTGAAAATAAGTGCGTGATCTGCTTTAAATGTCTCAGTTTACACCGCAGTAGTACCTGTTTGCTAAGTTAGGTAGGAATCTCTGAATTATTTCCCGAGATGTTACAAAAAATGTTTACTTTTTTCATGTTGCATATCTGGCAAAAAGTCGAACGAAAGATGTTCCGTGTCGCAACAGAATTTCACCAAACTCGCTACGTATACAGTACTTAGTAAAGACACCTGACTTTTATAGTTTTCGGCCACGCCGGGCACTTACTTCCAAAAGGGCGGCCATTTTAATATTTAAATTGAGATGTGATATCTCGGGAACCATTCTACCGATTTAAGCCAAATTGTGCATGCTGGTAGAACATGCTATATGCATTAAACTTTGAAATGGCTGTTGTTGTTAATCCGCCATTTCAGAAGATAGCATTAAATAAAAAAAATATTCATTATATCTCTAAAACTATCAAAGTCATTCTCACCCAATTTGGCATGTGAGTAATACTATACCAGGCCAGGTAAACGTAAATAATTAAACATGATTTGGGACTTATTTTCAGAATGATGGCCACATAGGCATCTTAGCATAGTATACATTACCGTCCAAGTATATTATACATCACCGTCCAAACCAAGTATTAAATTCAAATTTAGTTTATATGCTGGCAATATATATTACAACTATCAAACGCGCCTACACCGAGCTTCTTTTATCTACCATTTTGGAAGATATGCAGAATGGAAAAAATATAGTTTTTATGTAGTATCTCGGGGAACAATTTACAGATTCCTACCAAATGTGGTAAACAATTTGCACTGCCGCAGAGGGTGTAAACTGCTATGTTTTAAGTAGGTCTGGCTCTTATTTTAATATAGTGGCTATATGAATATTTTACTGAGTATATTTTACTATAGGTTGTTCACGTTAAAGTGAGTACTTTCGAGGCCAATATTACTTTTTTATTTTAGCCATATCTTATGCCTTAACCACATTTCTAAATAAATTTTGCCTTCTAAGTAATAAAGAGTGTGTTTTTATTCCACTGCAATTGGAAGTTTACGTATAAGACTAAAATAAAACACATTTTTTGGCCATTATTCAAAATGAGAGGTCTTTCAAAAGTGCTCACTTTACCGTGAACAGCCTATAACGAAACAAATTCCATCTTAACTTTGAATGCTGGAGTATCAATTAAAATAATTAAATTAGTTAATTCAGAACCTGATTTCTCTACCATTTTGTAAGTAGCCCCACAGTATAATTTAAGTTTTTATGTCGTATATCGGGAAACAATCAACTCATTGAACATTTTGTAATGTGGTAGGCCATATAACTAGATGTATATAACAGACACTTATGTTCAGACTGGTGACTGTAAAATTATTTTACCACTGTGTGCTACATCTACGAAACTATTTAGGCCTAATCGATTTTACCTTAACTTTGTATACTGGCAGTATACATTCATCGGATATGCTAACACATAACTTGTTTTCTTCTATTATGAAGATCGTCACATGAAAAATGAAGAGGTTTTATGGCTCCTCTCTGGAGTAGCGCTGTGTTAGGTCGTGTAAACTTGCATGTTTTAAGTGTCTCAGTCACTTATTTTCAAAATGACGGCCCTGTTAATATTTTAGGTTAGTAAACCTTATCATTCGAAACATTAGTCTGATTAATTTCGAAATTGATGCTCGAATCCGACCTCCGTAACGCAGTTGATAGCACACTAGCTTGTAGTACGAGGTTTTGTGGGTTCGAATCCCGGATAAAGCACGTGTGTATTTGTAATTGCTTCACTACTGTTGCATAGTGCCTATGTTTATAGTTTCATTTCTAATGATTTTGCTTTCAACGAGACGACAAGTCCTACTTACTAACTCAGCTTTTAAGAAATTATTTAAAAATGGATTACACCCATGTAGAGGAAAGTGGGCTCATTAGATACATCATTGACTTCTTCTTGTTATGTCCAATAGAAAAATTTATCTAGCTATTATAAAATATTATTTGAGTATATTTACAATAAGGCTGTGCGTTGGTAATAACATGTAGGTGTTTGAGTTTATTATCGCCTAGAGTTTTGTGATTATGTTATAACCGTAAAACTCTTAGTACGGCATTTTTAAAGACAACATTTCTATGTGACTTCTTTACAGTGAAGGTCCTGAATACTCAATTTGGTAAAAAATATAAGATATTACTTTTTTTTACAATATTACCTTACACGACGTCCTACATAGCAGCTTAAGACCAAGCTGGAATCTGCAGTTGCCCTTTCCTCGGAACTCTAATATCCGAGGGATAAGGAAACGAGACTTCCCAACCGCAGGGTAGAGGGAAATATTTCATAAACTATTCGCTTATTGAAAATGGCTGGGCGAGAGACTGAGAGGAATAGCCCCGAAGTACTGGCGCAAATACCTGCGTCGATATGAACTCTCTCGCTCGCGCTTCGTCGATAAAAAATAAGACATCCCGCCGGCGGTGCTGTCAAGGAACATAGTCGGCGCGTGTTCGCGTGAGTGAACGACGGAGATCACGTCGATCTGCACGACGCTTTGGTACAGACAATGTGCAGTTGACATGAATCCACGCAGAGAATTCCCACACGTCATCTGCGTCTGAAAGCCAGTACAATAGATGCAAAAGTACGCGGATCTATTCATCATCTGATCTAAACTGTAAGAAGTTGCTCCAATATTACAATGAGTCTGCACCAAGCAACACGAAAGTATCACGAACAATATTTTGTGACAAATTCTTAAACGAATATAATATCCTGCCCCGGATGTATGCGGTATGTTGTGGAATAATGGGACAAAGAATGAGGCAAACCCAGTCACTAAACAGAGACTAATAATGTTAGGAAACAGAATTCATATCTGAGCGATAATGCCTTTTTTGAACTTGCTCGTCAAGACGTTGATAACAGCATGTCATTTTGTTTTGATATGCAAAAGGGCAACAATTACCAAAGACACCTCTCCATGATACATAGGCCTACTAGGAAAGGCCAATTAGTTTCTACAATCTATGTATTGTACGGATGGATGCAAAGGAGCCATCGTTTTTGTCGTGAATACTTCTTTAAATTAGCGACCATAGTGGGAGGCAATCCAGAAATTCTTATGATAAAAAAAATCTAGGGATCCAGTTTTGCATTGCAGCTCCGAATCTATAGTCTACAATCAAAATTAAATTACACCGGTCGATTGCCAAAGGATCAAAGAATATGTTACGTTGAGTGAGGACTGCGAAGCATCTCGTGTGGTAAGAGGGTCAGGGTGTGGGGTCCCCGCAATTTCAAGTCCGTTTCGCAACGTTTCATAACTTCCGCGTAGTATAACTTTTGACTAGGAGAGATGCGACGCTCGTTTAACAATAAATCGACAGCTCTTGTCAATATCAATCGATTGCGTGTATAAAAACATTTGTGTGGCGTGAAATTGTATGCGTTTTATGTAAAAAAATTAAGAAAACTTAACCTAATTTCTGTCTATACGCGTCAAAAAGCCAAGTCGAAATACAATAATCGTATACGGTTGGAAAGAGTAACTCAAAACAATCCAGCGATACCCATAAAACCCCACATGATCTAGTGACGGGGTTCCGGGAACGTAAGAAAAACATAAAGGCGTCCGAGCGCGTCAACGTAGACGTATTCACGCAAAGCAAACGGCCGTGTCCCCAACACAGCCAAACCCAATTTTTCACATGGTTAGAAACACAATCAAGGAGAGCAGCAGTAGAATTTTGGTCGGCTCGCTTGGAATATCTAACCAAGATTACAATATCTTAAAATACTCATACACAACAGCTATTCTGTGATGGACATGGAGCAGATAATTAGAATAGCCATGCTATTCACATCTGCTATATTGGCTTCGCAATAAGACACAAGACCATGTGAGAACATTGTGTATGTTCTTCACTGTCAGAGGACATAGTTTCCTCCATGCTGACCGGGTATTTGGAAGACTGGGAAAGGACATTAAAAAAAATTACGTATTAACGACAAAAGAACAGTATTATGACATCTTCAAGAAACATGGCATTGTGAAGATCCTAGGAGCAGATTGGTTCGTATACGACGTTAAAATGTTAGAGGAATATTACAAAAAAATACAAGGGATTCAATCACTGAAACGAATTTTTAAAAGGGGTCAAAGATCTGAGTGTAAAATCATCACAGATGAATATTGCAGATTTGAAACTGGTCAGGAGGAAGGTATTGAACTACTTAACAGAGGTAAAGGACCCCCGACGAACATCACTTAGTTGGCCCTTCGTACACACGAACTGCATGAAAACAAGAAAAGAGATTTGTAAAAGCTGCTTGAAAAGCATTTTGGAGAAAATTTGAGTGATTAGGTGGAATTGGGATTTTATAAATGCGCCATTTTACATGATCTAACAACCATACACCATGATACTAAGGTACATGATTGTGAAGGAAATGAAGAATGTGGTTGTGTAGAACATGGCAGGTGACGTACGAGTGTAATGGCTGTTTGTGGGGTTTTAATTTAATATGTTAGCTGACCTTACGTAACAACCATTATGCAATTATCATGCGCAGACATTGTTGGATGACTGATTGTGATTGTATAGACTATGATGGAGGTGGCATTGTGTAGGTACCGATTGTGATTGTATAGACTATGATGGAGGTGGCATTGTGTAGGTACCGATTGTGATTGTATAGACTATGATGGAGGTGGCATTGTGTAGGTACCGATTGTGATTGTATAGACTATGATGGAGGTGACATTGTGTAGGTACCGATTGTGATTGTATAGACTATGATGGAGGTGACATTGTGTAGGTACCGATTGTGATTGTATAGACTATGATGGAGGTGACATTGTGTAGGTACCGATTGTGATTGTACAGACTATGATGGAGGTGACATTGTGTAAGTACCGATTGTGATTGTACAGACTATGATGGAGGTGACATTGTGTAGGTACCGATTGTGATTGTACAGACTATGATGGAGGTGACATTGTGTAGGTACCGATTGTGATTGTATAGACTATGATGGAGGTGACATTGTGTAGGTACCGATTGTGATTGTACAGACTATGATGGAGGTGACATTGTGTAGGTACCGATTGTGATTGTATAGACTATGATGGAGGTGGCATTGTGTAGGTACCGATTGTGATTACATCGAACATGAAGGGGGCGACGGACGAGTGTTATTTTTCTCTTGTTATTTCTTGCACAACTTATCACAAATTTTTATTAAGGTAGGTAAGTGTACGACGTGTGCGCTGCTGTTCCGTTGCGTGCCATTTCCTCATTTCTATTCAAAAGGGGTTATTTCCGATGTGCGTACACCAAAAAGGACTATTTGTGTAGTACCCTAACAAAACGAGCTATTTACTTTTTCTTTATTTATATTGTTGTTAATATTAACGAGAGAACCCACATAATATTGACATGGGATTACGGAATAGTCCTAAACCGTTGTACCATGCACTATAATGGTTACGTTCCATGTTCCTTTTGCTATACTTTTTTTTTTTTTTTTTTTTTTCCCCCAAAACTTATTAATGATGGAAATAGCTACTTTTTACCGGACACTGCTAATTTATCCTTGATTGTCTACACAGCTCACAAATACTGAACATTTGTTTCTTCCTGACGTTTGCACATTATTTCAGGCCTATTTACGTTTAATTTTAACATTCTGTGCAAGGATACGTAGTTTTAGCCTCAAAGTAAAACTTAAGCAAAGCTTGAGGAACGTTGGAAATGACCAGAAATATACTGCATACTTGATTACCAGATATAATGTTTCCTGCGTTATATGCGGTTAGTTCCTTAACTTGAGTAGTAAAAATTTCTTCTGATTTTTTGAAGCATTTAATAAGTGATAATATTATATTTCAACCGATAAATTTGGCGGTGTGCGCAAAAAAACGTGTGTCGGACATGCACAGTCCTCTTGATGTCTGGTTTTGATTCTCCGGCAGTGTGATAACATGCCACCGTCGTCTGTTTTAACCGACCCACGGTCATTCCGTCGTCACAAACTTCGCCGCAGAGACACTTTTTTTTAGGATACAAACGCCGAGTTTTAAAGGATAATGGCTCGGCAGTAATTTGTCCCGGGAGTAAAAAAATATCGAACGAAATAAAAAAAAAAAATAACCACCTGCATCGGGGACACGAGAGAAAAAAAAAAAAGAACACAGCGATAATGCGGTTATCGCCACAGGTCGCTTTGCTCCTGGGAGTAATAGCGTGGCGAGGCTTTACGATGCAATTCGTATTTTATGGCGATGTAACTATCGTGGCTGCTTTTATTTCTGAACACTCCACCCAGCGCCGAGCCGGCGTGCAGTTGGTGATGTGGAGCGGAGTTAAAAATAGACGCCTTTCGCAAAATACTTTAGGCAAATCCCACACGTAAAAGGGAGTGATAATAATATTGCTGTAACTATTACCAACGTGCCGCAGCCTCGCATCGAAATGACGCGCAGTAATACATTAGCGCGGTTCAGCTTTCCGCAGAGCAAGCTACAAAACTCTACTACAAATGTTTCGACGAAGAGACACTGCGCGAAAACCTATACTGCTAGCTGCGAACGGCCTGATATTATCTCGCGTCACTCCCGCGAGTAACTGCGACAGAGGTAAATTCTGAAAGTGTAAATGAAACGCTGTAGCAATCAGAGCTAACTTGCCTTAAAAACATGATGAGATTGTTAATATCATATAACTTGTCGGCCCGCTCTAAAACTGATAAGCGGTCCGCTCGCCTGCTGCTACCACATGGCGAATATCTGTCCCACTCTTCGCTCGCCCTCACGGCGCCGACCAGCAACACGTAGCAATATGTAAAAAGGCAATTTAGACCCTTTTTTTTTTGTAATCAGAAGTATAAAACGCTTGTGATACGTAACAAATCTAGGAAACCAGACACGTTATAAATGGGGTGATTTTTCAAAGGTTTGATTTAAAAATTCTTAAGATACTGCGATTAGACTATATAGACATGGAAACAGCTGTGTAAGGGACTACCTTCGAGACTGCACAAAAATTACACTCGTTAGTGGAACAAACTTTACATTTACGATTGTACATAACACTGTGAAGCTTATCCTACAGGTCACTTGAACTCGCCTATTTTCCAGATCTCTTAGGTATAGGATGTTCACAGTAAAGTGAGCAATTTTGAGGCCCTAGTTATGTTTTTTCTCTCAGCCATCTTTCTTGTCCTTCAACCACGATTTAAAATAAATATTGCCGTATAAGTAACAAACACAGTGTGTGGTTATTCCACGGCAATCGGAAGTTAACGCCTAAAGCGTGTTTTACAATAGAGCGTCGCGATGCGGCGCGTCGCGTCCGACGTGTTATTTGCGTCTTCACAATAGAGCGATGTTCTGACCCCGGCTGCCGGCGACACAGACTGTGCTGCCATCTGGTATCCTGCAAAGAAGCTTAGCTTGCAATGCAATGCTGAAAACGAACGAAAGGCAGTGAAGTTTCTTGCCATCTAGTTAGTAAAATTGTTATATTTTTTTTAGTGATATACGCTTTTATTTAATAAAAGTATTATATTAAAATTAAAAATGATATTATAGGACATTAACTACTCGTCAGGCATCGGGAAACATACTATAGTTTTCCTAGAGGTAGGAAAAATTGATATAAATTCGGACTCCAGTTAATATCTCTGCACAACGTTTATTATGTTCATTTTCATTTGTTATTTATCTGAGTTTCTCGCTAGTTAATTATGAAGTAAAGAAATATTATTCTTCTTATTCCTCGCCGGTGGCGACGAGCGTCAAAACCAATGTTCGTCGCTCGTGAAATGTTCTCGACGCTCGACACTAGCGTCAAGGCTCTGATTGGCTGATGCTCGACACTCTATTGTGAAAACCGGTTAAGGCTAAAATAAAATATATATGTTGACTATTATTCCAAATGAGAGGGCTTTCAAAAGTGCTCACTTTACCGTGAATAGCCTATCCTATTATATAATAGGACGATCTCTGTCTGTCTTTAATGCTTCTAAGTCCCTTGAAACTTACAAAAGTTCTTCGAATTTTGCAGAGCGAATCCTCGGGGTCAAATACAAGTCAAATTCGAATTTCGGCAAGATCAGATTACGCAATAATTCATTATCTTTTACCCTAAAAACTCATTTTTTATTACTTTTTTCCTATGACAGTTTTGTATTAATGCATAGAGATTATTGAATAGAGATATGAAGGTAATACAATATTTTTATTTACTCTAAATGTCTCGCTTCAATGTCGAGTTAATTTCCAAGTGGAGCCTTAGTGGCTCAGTGGATAGAGCGATCCCAAGTGTGGCCGCAGTGGCTTAGTGGATAGAGCTATTCCAAGAGGGGCCGCTGTGGCTTAGTGGATAGAACTATATCAAGTGGGGCCGCAGTGGGCCAAGTGGATAGAGAATTATCAAATGGGGCAGCAGTCGCTTCAATGTTGAGTTATTTCACATAATTTCATTATTACTTATATATATATACATATATGCAAAATGTTTTTTTCCCAGTCTTCGTATATAACATGATAACCAAAATGTGTAACATGGTAACTATTCTAGGCACGTGATAATACTAAATAATAAATAATAATAAAAATAAAAATATAAAATATAAAAAAAGTCGCTGGCTGGGCCGCTAGTGTTATTATATGCTGTTCATGGTAAAGTGAGCACTTTTTAAGGCCCTGCTAAAATTTTCCTTTCGACTGATTTCTAACTTTCCACCACCTTTTTAGTATAAACATTGCAATATGACTAATAAACATATTGTAGACATTTCACCACTCTCAAAAGTTTATGTCTGAGGCTGTAATAAAATATGTTTATTAGGGGTTAATGGATTTTGAAAGGGCCTTAAAAAAGTGCTCACTTTACCGTGAACGGCATATATGTAGCGAGAGTAGAGCAGATGAGCGAGGGACCTCCCATCGATAACCCCCTGAACGGTGTCTCTTACCCCGGACATGTCAATGTCGCGGCGATACCTTGAGACGCTCGCAGTTCGCTCTCTCCGATAGACGCTTGTCCCGAACGCTGTCACAAACTTCTTCCAGGGGAGGGAGAAAAACGCATTAATATCCCATCCATATTGTAACAAGAGCCGCAAGAAAGTCATTTCCTCGAGGATGAAGGGAAGGGGTTTGGAGGGGGAGATAGGCGCCAGGTCCGACAAACCCACCCTCCTCCCATTATCCTCAGCTTTCCCTGAGGGGACAGGCTCGGAATCGAAAATGACACATTTACCGGAGCGTTAGAGCGAGATTACGTATCCCCCCCCCCCCCTTCGCCGACCACCCCTCCCTCCACCCCTTGGAACAGGCCCATTTGCGCTTGCGCGGAACTCTATTATCATAAAATCTTGTGCTGAAATCTCATTTCAGAGTATTCCCCTCCTAACATTACATTTCCCGGCTCACCTAGGAGAAAAATGGGCCATGTCCAGTACCCGCCACGTTCAGCCAGCAGCATTTATCTCAAGCATATTCAATGTAAACGTTAAGTCCAGCTTGCCTGCCCGATGCCATCGTTACTGTATACAAATAATTATAACTATATGATCCCAATTTGCAAGTTTATCTCTTGATAAAGTTAACCTTTGGCACTGTATCGCCTATTACTTCTACTCTGCAATTTATTCCTAACTCAGTCCCTAAAATTATGTTTTATTATTTATTAATAAACGATACCAAAACAGCAGTACCAACACTAAAATGTGAATTCTTTGTAAAAAAAAAAAAATCATTTAAAAATCGTTACTGTAAAAATATTTTCGGGAAACCTAGTTTTTACTTTTACTGAATATAATCATAGCGTGGTGTTAAATTGGAATCTTAAAGTGTTGCGCTTGTTTTATATGTTGCTGAGCAGATTTGAGCTCATAGTAAGACTCGAAATATGTGGTAGGAGAATTTGCAATTTGCATTACATTTAGAAATTTTTTCCTTTTCGGTAATCATGATTTCAAACGCATGTGTTTCTATTGTTTAGTTTTACATTGCCGAACGCTTAATGGCACTGAGTGGCATTGAGTTTCTGAATGCTAGCGAAAACGCCTCGACAACTATTGCAAGAAAGTAAACATTTTTACTTCAATTTTCTCTTCTACTGGAGCCGACGTGTAAATGGGGTCGAGATTAAACTTTCCCTGAGAGGGAATATAAATTATTCCTCTTAAATTCATTTAACATTTTCTACACAGATTTGTTACATTATTTACATCTCTATTAAACTTTGGGCTTTTACTTTTTTACATCTATCTAAAGCATGTGATTATGAAAGGGGCTAAATTCTTTCCCTTCGTCTGTTTGTAAATGTATGGGTTTGCGATCATTCAAAATAGTTTTAAATGCTAACGTAACATTTTCACCAATTTTATCTTTGGTTGGTATTGCCCATACATATTTGCAAAAAACATCTATCACAGTTAACATATATTTAAGCCCTTTGTTAATTCTGTGTATTGCTTTTAAATATCCAGAATTCATCTCAACTATATCAACTTGCCAAAGATCATCGATACCAAAAGATAGAACAGTTCTACTGGGAAAGTTTTTTCGTGTTGGTTTATGAATTTCATTTACAGTATAGTTTTTATACCCCACCAGTGAATATCGAGTTATTGTTAACACTAAGTGTATTTTTCATACATTTGAAACAGTATACATTTAAGTTATCATTGTTCATTTTATTTATTTATATACTAAATGAATCAACAAAAAATTGTAAGCAATATAGAGAAGAATATAGAGAGAAGAAGACAGCTAATTGAAAAGTTTAAAACTTCTAGAAAATTTCACCAAGATGAATATAATAAAAATAAAAAAACACGATCAACCATTGATAGATGCGACAGAAGATTTGGGACAAAAAAATTGGACACGTAACAAATGAGAATAAGAACTTAATAAAAGAACTTGTTTCATTTGCTGTTAATAATTCAGACTACCCACAGACACCAACAGAAACATCTTTTGAAAGAAAACTGTTTGGTAAAACAGGCACCGATGAATGGTATAACGATGGCATTAAACGAATATGCTATTGCGATGAACGCTATAACGATGGCGTTAAACGCATTGACGATGACGATTAATGCTATGACGATGAACGCTATGACGAAATGTTGGAGTATTTGAAAACTGATATCTCGCAGTTAACTAACTACAAAACAACATTTATCGACAAGAAAGTGGCCGATTTCTTAATTGACTGCAAAGACTATGTTTTTGGACTAAAGGCTGATATAGTTAGATTGTATATTGGTGATAGCGAAATTACATTCAAGAATGACAAATTTACTGTAAAAGGCCGAACATACACTGGAACTGATGGTTTGATGAAATTACTAACTAGTAAGAAAGTAACAGAATGTGACTACACTGCAACCGACTATGAACACTATAGCTGTATCCTAGCAGATACGAACGCAGTTTTTCAAAACAATGATCCAAATTTGGGAACGCCAAAATCGAGTAAAGGGAATAAATGGAAAATTATTGCTAAACCTCTTTCCGATTCGATAAAAAATAAACGTCCCTCGCCAAAAAAAGGAAAAGGTATAAAGAAATATACAGACTATCCCAAAGAATACATATGGATAGATGATGTTAGGATGCTTATTGATCGACTTCTCTATATTTATGGCGAAGAAAATGCTGGAAATGATAACTATTACAATGAAAAAGTAGGAATAATCAATATGTTCAACAGCAAGATGAGTGACTTTGTTGTGATTAATCCAAAAAGTATGCCATATCTGATACGGATGTTAAACACAAAACCACATACTTTTTGGGAGTTGGAGCATCGCGGAAAAGGGTTACTCAATGATATAATAAATGCACTACCTTTTGAGTTGTATGCACCCGGTTATCAATACTTAGGTAAGGGTAATAGACTAAAAGAGAGAATTGAGCGTGGCTATAAACCCAATAATCCACTAGATGCGGCTACAATGGAACATGATATAGCTTAACATCATCATAAATATCTAGCTGAAAGACATTTAGCTGACAAAGAACTAGAAGAGAAAGCGTTCAAAAGATTGTTAAGTTCAGATGATGATCTCAGTGAGAGATTGTAAGCTGGTGTTACTGGATCTGCGATGCATATTAAATGTAAGCTTGGCTGGGGAATTAAAATAAAATGAAAGAAATAGTTGTCATTATAAATGAAAGTAAAAAAACCATGTATTTCAAGTTCCTAACGAAGAGTAGATGGGTTTGAATATTGATTCTTTCCTAACGAAAACCAACTGGAACATAAAAACAAGAAATTAAAGGAGGACAAAGGGATGACTATGACAATTTCAGTTCCGCAACTTAAAATAATGTCCAAAGAAATTAAAACTGGAAATGGTCTGACAGTTCACAAGGGTGGATTTTACCCTTAATTTATCCACCAACAAAATCACTAGGATTATTTTTAAGATTTGTATCGTCTTGTCTGAATATGCAAAAAAAAAACTAGCATTGTTTCTTATAAGCTGCTTAGGTACTTTTGAGTATGTCTGGGATAAATAGAAACAATCAATATCTTTGTGTGTACCGCGAGTATAGTAATCCTTTACCATATTTTGATTTTCAAGTATGATATCATCGAAAACAACTACAGACTCTTTATGACATTCATTTACATCAACAATTTCTTCATTTGATGGAAAGAATAATGTTATCGGTTCATTAAATAATTTTGATGCTATATCTATAGCTTTCTTTAAATTGATATATTTTGGGTGGTCCAGACTTTTTGAACACACATAGAGATTACCAAAGTCCAACCATCCCTGAGCATATATAAAATCATCTATCAAAAGTGTAGTTTTTTCATATTACTAGGACCCACTATCTAACATATAATATTATTAGGTAATAATTCTCCATGCATTTTGTCGATACAGTCTTGTCCGGTATTCTTATTTTAATATCCCTGTCTATATGTTTCATGTTTTTATTCCACATTTATTAATAGCTTTTTTAAAATCATATATTAAATGAGTAAAGTATTCAAAGTAACAGATAACAAATCAGTCTTGAAGAAAATACTACATTACCCATTAGAGATAGAGTGGCACTCATTGGCTTTAGTTCAGTTCTATAGTACTTATCTAACGCATAACACTATCTCTGGGAAAAATAAGCTATATTTTGTGGGCCAGAATGATATGGAATCAGCAATGGATATTCCAGTTGGCCAATATAGCTTAAAAGATCTTGAGAAAACTATAAAAGAAATTATTTTATTTAGTGTAGATTCAATGGATGGGAAAGAAAATCATATATCTTTCGAGCTGGTTAAAATAACAAACAGAGGGAAAGTAAAATGTACGCTTAAATTACAGTTTAGAAAACGGGGTTTCATTAGGAAAACTTTTGGATTTCGTAGAAAATAAAACTCTGGAAGCAAATGTGGACCATTACGGTGATACAATTCCAAAATTCGATCAATCTGATACAATAAATATACACTGTAATATAGTAAATGGTATGATATTAAAACATGATGAAAATAACCATAGAGAAACTAGGATAATTGCCACTTTTAAATCAAGAAAAAAAAATTGTATTTGGCGACACGATCTATTATGAACCAGGTTATCCATTATTTTTCCCAGTGCAAACAAATCAAGTTAATGAAATAATAGTTGAAATTAGGGATGAAAATATTAAGTAACATTGATTTGTCTGAAAGATCAGTGGTATTAGAGATGAAGCCATATATATTTTTGGGTTGGAAGTAGTCATATTCTGTATATTAAAGTTTCGTATGATAAAGATGAATAATATGTCTATAGAAAGTGTAATGAAAGAACTCAATGTTTCGGCTACTTTAATGTGTCGAATTTGGAATTGTGTATCTAAATTTTTAATTAGACTATTTTGTAGCACATTGTCGAAGTCAGAGCGATAATTGTGTTTTAATGATTAGATGACCATTAAAACATTATAGAGATATGAGCACAAATAAAAATCATCTGATGTCTAATACGACGGTTGTTTACTCTTTAAAAAACCGAATAGAATGCATTTGTTTATCACCACAATCCTCCATTCCATAATATGCGAAACTTATACCTCCACGATTAACATCATTTAAAACTTTTTCACTGATAATCTGAACCTATCTGTATGGTAAGGTTGCTTAAAAATTTCCAGAAGTAATTACCACTTTGTATCCATACCATGTATCATTTATTTCAGCATGGTTTATGGGATAGGACTGTCCAATTGTAAGTTCGGAAAGTTTCTTAAATTGTTTGGTTCCGTTTAATAAATTTAGGAACTGATCCATCTTTATTATATACAATATTTTTTTTTTTTACGTATTCAAATTTTTTGAGCCACTTTTTTTGCAACTGCGCCCAAACGCAACTTTTTATGCGTTTTTTTGCAGATGCACACAAACGCAACTTTTTGAACCAATTTTTGCAACTGCTCTCAAACGCAACTTTTTGAGCCAATTTTTTGCAACTGCTCCCAAACGCAACTTTTTGAGCCACTTTTCTGCGGTTGTACTCGAATCGGCATTTCTATACTACTGAGGGGTGGAAAGGGGAGGACGACAGTACCTGCTCCAAGAAATTCCGCCGCTCAACAGCAACCTCGGCTATGTCTTCCACATGCGAAACTTGATGTAACCTCACTAGGAATCGAACCCTGTCCTTCTTAGTGACAGGCGAGTAGTATAACTACTACACTACAGCGGCTCTCCTAACCTGACAAGGTTTGCAACGGGATGAGTGATGATATTCCTTACAAAAATTATTAATAAGTATTCTTATAATTCACAGATTATATTATAAGTATAGAACATGAAATTATCGTTAACATATCTAAAAATTCTCTATGTTATCTCCTTTATTGCTGAAAATTATGGTTGCAGAAACAAAAGTTATGTAAATATTTAGAGAGAAATCTGGTGGTTGTTTGGTACCGTATAAAATATTGTTACAACGTTGCTGGTAATACCAACATAACTGTCTGCTGTGTCATTTTTGTGATTGTTTTTAATGTACTACATCCTACAACAGGGCACCTTCTTTTACATTAAAGAGGATACTAGCGTCTACAAAATATCGTCAGCAATAATTACACGGATACAACAACTACAATAAAAAATAGTGCTGAAATTTAGTTGCTGCTTCCCTGAATGTGATCGCAGAACTGCACAACTGTCTTTTTCTCTGTTTTTTAAAAATGATTTTGATCGTTATTCGACTTATCACCATAGCTTATTTATTTCTTTAGTTCAATTTAACAAGCAATTTTACCTTGAAGAACCGAATGTAATTTATGCAGAGGTTTAAAGGCAACTTAACTATTTCGTATCTTGGGTTGGAAATCACAAAATAAATCACTTGTAATAAAAATATTGTTTCTTCCAAAAAAAAAAACTTCAAACGGAGAATCAAAGTTTTAAATTTTGATGGCAGTCATTAATTTGTTAGTTTATAGTATCTGCCTTCAGTGTGTCCGTCTTTGTCTACCATGTTCAGAACTCGACACATTCTCGGGTACAGAAACACACATTATAACAATGCAGTGTTTAATTTCATCGTTCCTACGTGACTAAATATTTTAAGTTGCATAGAAAATTATTGCTGAATTATATATTCCTTTGGTTAATGAGATTTAGAAATATAAATGTTAAAATATAGTAATGCAAGTTATATAATTAAACCAAACGCCGGCTTTTGAACCAAGAGGTATGCAAGAAGTATTATAAATATACGCACCCTCATTAATTCATGAAATTGACATGTATTTATTAAAGCTACTGTTTACAGGCAAGATTAAATACCTAGCCTAGTTTAGGGGATATCTGACTCGGCATTAGTTCAAACACAGTTGTCTTGTGTCTTCCATCATGAGTGAATCACAGAGTAGGTTAGGGTTACTACAGAACTTTTCCTTAAACGGGCACTGCACAATATCATATGGCGAGGGAGAGAAAATTTTGTAATAATTACAATATCTTTCGTGCAAGGAAAATTTTTTTTTTTTACAGGTTTCACTTCCTTAAGAATTTGTGCACTTAGGAGAACTCATGGATTCAAAAAAATTTAAATTGTGTCATGATGCAGACGGATATAAACTGTTCACGATAAAATTAGCACTTTTGAAAGCGCTGCTCAGGATCTACTCCTATACACGTTGTGTATTCTTCCACCTTAGGTAAAATTAACATTGCCATGGACTTCATCACTTGATTCATGCGTCGGTCACGTGAAACTGTGAAAATTATTATAAAAGTAAATATTTAACAAATATGCACACTTTTACACGTCGATGCGTTAAGAATTACGGAAAGCGAGAGAAATAATTTAAGTTATCACAAATGGTTACCTAACACTTTTTGTTCGACGTTAATACATTGAACTACTTTCCCCTCCACCATTACCAACTTTACTGAACACATTTCATTCATTTCGCTCGTTAAAAATATATGCAAGCAAGGGCAGTGACTTTTCTCTAAGGTTGATTTCAAAAGTGCTCACTTAATCGCGACCACCCTTTAGTAAAAAAAATTTCGTACAATATTTTCGCATACGGGAAAGGTTTTGTACACGTGCGGCGAAGAAAAACTAACGTGTAGTGTCTCGCCGGACGGCCTCGTGGCTGGTACATTTGCGCATGTTTGTCGTAAATTATTCTCCAGATCACGAACACTTCGACATGACGGAAGCTGGCATCCCATCAGTTCTTACAAATGTTCGATTGAAATGAATGAGCAGACCGCGGAAGTGTTGGAACTTAGGTCAACACTCGTGGGAAACCTCGGCTTAGTGCGAGACACCGCCGTTTGCTCGGAACAGACTCCTGACCACTCAGCCAAAGAAAATCATTCATGGGACCACAGGCTGTCTTCGGCGTACTGCTGTATAGGTCTGCAGCGCTTTACAGTTGTAATAAGGTTAAATAGATTATCAAGGTCGTCGTACAGCAATTGTTTCATTTATCCACAACTATGTACGCTATCTACCAAAAAGTAATTGGGCACCTGTCCACAATGTTTGCTCGGTGATTGTCAGCCCGTTATAATATCGTAGCGCCACCTCTTGCGGCTGTAACAGCAGCCACTCAGTCTGGCATGCTCTCTACGAGTGTTTGCAGGACATCCACGGGGATTCGTCGCCATTCCTCTTGCAACCATTCCATGAGTTGAGCAATGGATTTTGGCCGCGCCTGACGAACCCTCACCCGGAGATCCAATTCGTCCCAAAGATGTTCTATAGGGTTAAGGTCGGGGCTCTGGGCGGGCTAGTCCAATCGGCGAACATTGTTGTCGGCGTACCACTGCATAGTAGCCCTTGAAACATGGCACCTGGCATTGTCATCTTGGAAGTAACACGGATCCATTCCGTACAAACGCCACAATGTTGGGAGCATTTCATTATCCAGAATGTTACAATAGACCTCTGTGTTCATGCTACCACGGACAAACACCAGCGGTCCTACGCCGACGGCCGTGAAACACAAGTCAACTGATGTACTGAATTACCTATCTTCACGGGTGCTCAATTAATTTTTTGGTAGATAGTGTACTTTCCACCCCAACGTTTCAAACATGAAGGAGAACAAACAGAATTGCAAGCGACAAATGCAGATATGCTGCTCCATTTATTTGTAAAAGGGTTTTATATTTAACAGGTTTCTTCTAAGAAATTGCTCTAAATTTATCAACGACTATGTACTTTCAACTACCCTGTTCCAAACAAACAAGAGAACAAAAAGGGTTGCAAGTAACATATATTAAGGCTGTTTACGATAAAGTGAGCAATTTTGAAATAAACCTTAGGAAAATATCACTGTCACTGCCTGTGTATATTTTACCCGGCCCACTGAGCTGCATGCGCCCAGTAAAGTTGGCAACGAAGGGTGGAAATAGTTCCAATTCTTAACGTAGAATAAAAAATGTTAAAAAACTATTTGTGATAACTTAAGTTATTGATTTGACTTTGTTTTTTTAATACATCGAAGTGTGAAAATTAGCACATTTGTAATAATTCCACAGTTTCACTTGACCGACGCATGAATACAGTGATAATACTCATGGCAATTTTAATTTTAATTTGAAGTGGCAGAAGACACAGCGTTTTTACGAGTAGATTTTAAGCATGGCTTTCAAAAGTGCTCATTTTACCGTGAGCAGCATACAGTCATTTAGCCCAGTGGCAATCGACCATCATATACGATGACTCCCCAGACAATCGCGCCAATAGTAGCGGACTTGCCCGGCTGTAAAGTTAGGCAGTAAGTAAAGCGATTACCCGCAGACTTCCCAAACGTGAGATGGTGTTCATCTGCTCCCAAAGGAAAGCACGACTCATCGTTAAAGCCATTTTGTCGCCAGCCCGTAGATTTCCATTGATATCTGCTTACATCATTGGAAAAGAAGGCGACTATGTAAATTTGTCACATTACAGAACACGTAAAGGTTATCGATACCATAGTTTTGCCAGAGCTTGACATCTGGAAATGTTTCTAGTGGTGATATGGTGCTCTAGTGAGACTGCTACAAATATTTTGATGGTAGGAAAGAAAACTGCTAGCTCCGTCCGTATTTGTATGGCAGTTAAGCGATCCACCCTACTGGTTGTACACCATATTCATAATTACCTTACATTTTCCGTGTTCCAAACGCAATTATTTTGTGAAGACCGGGTGGTTTTAAATCACTAGTGATTCGGTGCGTTATTTACCATGCCCCTCTCAAATTCCATTAGTTGGTACCAATGTATAGTGCGTCTTTTCAACATACCCGTCTTTCATTAATCAAGACTCCTAATTGTAGGGAGTGTCTCATAGCATTTACTGTTCTGAGTATTGTGTGGGCATGCACATAAAGAGCTGAGCCAGCGCAGTCGGTTGATGAACGTACATACACAGTCGTACGTCTTTTAAATTGTTTACCATCCAACGATGTGTCACTTTAACATTTTTCACGGTTACCAAACAATTAGATGCGCAAATTTTTATGTCATTGGATGTAAATTGAAATCTGTATATTTGGTTTGTTTTTTTCTCACCGCAGCAACGAAAATGTGAGTCAGTTAAATTCACATACAGAAATGTTATACATATTAAATACGGTTATTTCGTTCTCTGTGACGGCTAGGAACCTTAGTTTGTCCTGTCTTGGTGTATCGTCTATGCACAGGTTTGAGTTGAATACACCCTGTGTATTCAATAGTAAAAAATTTTATTTCATTCTTCACATTTTGCTGACCACCATACTGTACTTCGGAAATACGGAAATAATCGCAGTTGCCGCTGACTACTTGGGAAACCGGGGGGCGGTTTTTGTGACATACATGCTTGTTGTATCTGTCCTCTTGGACAGGACACCGGAAGCAATATTTTTCCTTCTCTCTCGCAGCTAAAATGTTACGAAAGTTGGTTGGAGGGAGGTTACTGGCGACCTTAGAATTTCGTTATGCGACGAGACAGGAAGAATCGAGCGGAAAACAGGATGTAAACATTTAGTTCCTTCGGGATGAGATGAGGCGCCGTTTTCGCTACACTCCCTCCCTCAACTCCAATAGACGAGCTCCCTATTCAGGAACTCGTCTGAAAAGCGACTACGTTATGAGAAAGGGCGTCGGTTGGGCTTGGGAGCGTCTATGTGCGTGTGTGTGTGTGTGTGTGGGAGAGAGATGCGATGATAAAGGCTTACCACAAGTGTATCAAATTCTCTCTCTCTCTCTCCTCTCTCCCTCTACCCCCTTGCCATCGTTTTCTAAGAATGAAATAACCCATCATCGATGATTTCATGCCGCTACTCAACATTTTCAGGTGTAACATCGAATATAAAATGTACGCCCTAATAATTTAAATAATAATTTAAACGTAAAATTTCCATAATGTTTCTTCTACATAAAAACTGCACTGGAACAGGTAGTTTGAATGATTCGCGATTATTTTCAGTAATATCGGCAGTGGGCGAAGTTAAAACTTACAGAAGAGTCTGAAATTAAAAATCCAGCACAAATATTTCTAAATCTGACACGGTGAAAAAATAAAGCAAAGCAATTATCGGTTTTGTGTGTATTAATAGAGCCCGCGGTTTTCTGGGGACAATTGCCGAAAGGTAAAAACATCGCTGTCATTAATTGTATTTTGTCACTGCTGCTGAAGAAGAAAATTTGTTCTTAATGGCTGCGTCAGTTAATGGAATTTATTAAAAAGAACTTCTTAAACGACATAACCTTTACGATGCTGCTTTTGAAATCTTAAAAACTGAAGAGATTAGTTAGCGGAGTTAAGATAAATATGGGATCGCGACAAAATATTTCACCACTCACATATTACTTATCAATATTGACTTAGTTCGTTGGAGATTTTATTCATACGGTTTTGTATACGCATGAGATCTACAGAGTATAGAGGACTCTAATATATTAGTCTCGCTATTCACTTATCATTAATAAAAATTATCCAGCATGTTAGTTCTAAACAGATTAATCACCTTACACTGTCATTTTAGCAAGTTTCACTTCTGATTATGTGCAGTCTTCAAGACATTGACGAACGTGTAGAAAATGGAGTTGGGGGGGGGAGGGGGTTGGAATATAATATCTTTCATTATTACAATCCACCTAAAATCGTGGCAGCTAAGAAATATTTTTTTGTGAGTTCAACCTCCCAAATAATGCGTGTTTATGCTGCAAATTCAAATTATCCTCTGGTAACCACAGGACGTTTTCTCAGCGATTAAAATGAAAAAGGCTTTTTTTTCAATTACTAGCAAACCACTTCGTGTTATTTAACTGCAAAATTAATATTTTTTCTTGCACACAAACTATTATGGCACAGTGATAACTTCTTTAATTTTGCAATGTACGTCAATTTAATTTTGGCTGCCGGCATCTTCTAGACAGACAGGTAGTTCCGCAGATGGATACTATACGAGAGGAGAGATACTGGCAATGTTTCTCAAGGCAGGCATTCATATATATATATATATATATATATATATATATATATATATATGCAGTTCCAGAGATGTATACGTTGCGAGAGGTACTGGCTCTGTTTCTCAGGGAAGGTGTATATGTTATATATATGTACATATTCAATTTTTAATAGTGAGTCAGGAATAGTTTTGTCCACAACCTGCTCCCTTCCGCTCAGACAAGTGCATACCAATACACTTAATGGACTTTGTCTCCCACGCTGTTGGTTTTGGCACGACTCTCTATCCTCGCTGTCTCTGGGTTGAAAAGACGTTCCTCGAACTTGCGCCTCACTGAGTCAGACAGACCGACGCAGCACATTTTAACTGGCGATAAAAAGCCCGAACTGGAAACGCGGGGGAATAAAAAAAAAGGGGGGGGGGCAAAAAGCGACCACAATAGCTACGACACACATTCCAAGAACTTCTATGGAAGACATCGTCCCTGCACATAGCATTATTCTCGCGTCTTCAACTTCCTGGAAAGGACCCAGGCATCGTATGGACCCGATACACTCCAACACGGATAAAGCAGAAAATGTATTCGTACGAAATAGATTCTCCCGACAGCAACTAAATAAGATCCGAAGAACAATTTCGTGATGGGAGTTGATCGAGATATCACGTATCTGTATATCTGAATGAAATATTTCCCCACTTGCATATCAGAAGTCGCTGTAAATATTTCAATTACTTACATTATTTTTCTTCATCGCAGGGTTGGTATGGGTAGCGCAATAAGGATACAAGCAAGCTTTTCCTTATTTACAAATCTGTTGAGTATTTTTTCATGACGTTAAGTTCCATATTCATAAAGAAGTTTATAGTTTACTAATGACATGTTTTTCAATAAATATGCAACCTGTAAAAGCAATATCTCTCCATGCTCTCCTGTCTTCTGCCAACCTCTTCAGATCCATATACTTTCCACTTCCCTTGATGCCATTTATCAACTTGTATCTTCTCCTTCCTTTCAACATTTCCCACAAACTGTTCCTTACATAGCATCTGTTAGCAAGCACTCCCGTCTCAACGAGTGTCCCATCCAGTTCTTCTTCCTTCCTCTTATGACTTTCAGCAGTTTTCTCCTCTCATCAAGTCTTTCCAGCTTTTCTTCATTACTCACTCTTTCCGCCCAGCTTATCCTCTCCATTCTCCTCCACATCCACATCTCAAACGCATCTAGCCTTTTATCGTCCCCACGTCTCAGTGTCCACGTCTCTGCCCCAGAGTGCCACACTCCATACTAAACACTTGCCATTTTTGGTTAATGTTTGGAAATATTATGTTCTGCCTTCGCGACGTAGGCAATCTGAGATGTAGATTAACTATGGCACATTCCACAATCTTACTATAGACTTTTCACGATAATGTGAGCAATTTTGAAGCCCTAGTTGCTTTTTCCTTTCAACGATTTTTTTTAATCCTTTTCGCCACATTTTAAAATAAATATTACCATTTAAGTAATGAACGTAGTATGCAGATTCTACCACCATCTAAAATCAAGAGAAATTTTTTTTCCAGGTGATTTACGGGGTAGGAAGTGTTCTGTTTGCCACTGAAGGAAAATCTCGCCATTTACATACCAAGATTTTGAATTCATGAACACCTGTGATCCAAGAGGGAGCCCCCGTTCAAATACTTTCTTCTTGTACACGCCCTTTATGATGTGTACTGGAGGACGAACATGGTGCTCTGCATGTTTAGTAGCAATTACATTTTCTGGTTTATTAATTAATTGTATACCAGTTTAGTCCATGTTCTATACTTTACTAGGACTGTTCATCAAATCGTTTCCAAAAAGTATTTGCATTAAAAGATTACGTAGAGATAGCCCTACACTTCAACTAAATTTATGTGGCAACTGTAACAAAGTTTTTTTTTTTTAGTGCTTAGATATGTACATTTCGATCAATTTTACAAATTCAATTTACAAAATATTACTATAAACAGCACAACATTCACCATCATTGGATTTATAGTCAACAATATTTAATTTCACATAATTACTGTTGAAGTTATAAATGTGGGGCATATCACCCCTACTGAGCTAAGGCATCTCTCCCAAAAACCAAGGGAGAGATGCCCCACCTCACTATCGTGTGTCCAGTACACTGACATGGCCGTATTTCACGTAATAAAACACCACAAATAACAACCATTTACAATATCATACAGATATGCGTGTGCAACGACGAAATGAGGAAATTCATTTATATAAAATAAACATGATTTGTAATTTGACAGTAAATAACTGCTAACTTGCTTGGAAAAAGAAACTGTCAAAACGAAAATACTCAATATTCGTGAATAATTGCCTACTTGCAATTCATCGTACAATACAACTGAACTGCAAATTAGCCAGCGAGACCCATCTAGCGGTACATATTTAAACTACGACGAGTGCGGCGTTTCTCCCGGTAAGGCAACTATCCTAGAATCACCCTACATGCAATTATCAGTGCAAAACTATGGTGTTCTCTCACAAAGTTCAGTTTCAATCAAAATGTTACACAAAATTAGTAAACATTCTTCCCTAGCTTAGCTCGTAATATTTAGGCAGAGACTAGAAAAATCGTTCATTGAGGGTTACTATGAGACTATTAAGAAATGTCTGATTGCATTATTAATGCAGTATTACTGTCTCTGTTTTACCTCAGGAGCATACGGCGAACAGGAAATTAGTATGAAACAGGTACCATATTACTTGCGGAATAAACGCAATAAGTAACTTCCCAGTAGTGTTCCTGCGTACTCCAACGGCCATTAGTCTTTAAACGAGTACAATTCGACATGTCGATGCAGTTAAAAAGCCACATAATTAATGGACTCAAAACTCTGTGCCAGCAGCCCTGACTGCCCAGTTCCACGACATATCGCATTTAATATGTCGCCCAGGTTCATTCACAATAATCAAATTTTCTCTAAGAATTCCAAATTCAAATTAACATTATAGCTATAGGGCTTACCTATAAAGCGCATTAAAAAAAAACCTCTCGGCTAGTGACGTCACGCTCAGCTGCCAACTTACCTGAAACATAAAAATTAATGAAATTTAAGAACACTGGGAAAACATAAAATAAAAATACGCTGCATTGCAAAATTACATGTGACACAAAATAAATAACATACAAACCAAACTTTCAATTAAAATATTATAATAATTATGGGAAAAGTATATGCAAGTTACCAAAGAATACACGTAACTATATAAACATAGGCCACTGCCAATATGACTGTCAATTAGGTTCAGAACAATACGTCACAACACTCACTTGTTTTAAGTGACAACCCGATCACAGAAAGTAAAAATTTGTAATTTTACCTTTGCCAAGCAAACCAATTTTTCATCAGCAATTTTTTTTCTTCAAAATATATTACGAGCATGACTCTTGTAACGTTACAAAGGAGAAATTTTACAAGTTTTGTGACAGTCGAAACAGATTCTTAGTATAACAAAATAAATATAGAATAAAAATTTTTGGAAAGGTGGAAGTAAAAGGAGCAGCGAAACATTAATTTATATTATTTATTAAACTCCTCGCTGTGCAGTTTAATAAGCTGGAAGATTTTAATAATGAATGTTGGAAGTTATGGAGCCAGGTAATAAGAGTAGAAGCGTGGCCAGGAACACGTGTAATTCATCTGCGACGTTTTACAAAGGTAATTATGAATCTGAAATGCAAGACGTAAACTCTACAAATGAAACTATGTATTACAAAAGTGGTACAGCTAAAATAATAAAAGAACTACATTCTAGACCTTTTCACATGGCATCACTGACTATAGAATTCGAGTCGCAGTTCGCAAACACTAAGTAATGGATATGGTTAGACTTGACTCGACGCTTGTTTGTTCTTCACAGACAAGCATGTCAATTTTAATATTACAGCCACCAAGAACTTCTCTGACTAAAGAAAAATAAATATTTAGTAACAATAGTGTTCTGAATATATCGTCAACATCAAAAAACAGTAATTAATCACAAGTATATTTTGTCAGAAGACGTTCAATTGAAAAACAGTAACTGCTTTACAATTTAGGCGTAACATTTTGGATAGAGTTTACATGTATGTAGGCTATTTACGACGTACCATATTAGAGCACCTATTTTGCTTTATACTGGTGAGTGAGGAGCATATTTCAGTAAAGAAAAATACATGCAAATATAACCAAACAAACAAATTATAAAAGCTGGACAAACGTCATACATTAGAAACCTAACAAGTATAAAGCATTGTTTTCGCTGTAAACCATACTCATTTCCCAATGCGAACAGAAAAATAACATCACATGCTAAGAGAACCCAATGGAGTATGCCCACAACGTTACACTGTCTAGCTTGACAATGGAACTGCCAAGTTGCTCCAAAATATGTTGACCACAGAGAGATATTTTTCCTTGCCTAGCTCCAATCTTCCTTTCCAACATACCATCACGTTTTGTCTCGATAAGAATACATTAGCTAGAAACTAGAAAAAAAATTCACAGGCGACATATGAGCTATATTTAATGATACTGTATTTACTCGAACCGCTATCACGGTTCATTTGCTGTCATAAACAGTTATGGCCCATCCTCGCTTTAGAAGTTGTTACAGAACACTCGCGTAAAGAGAAGTGAGTGAAACCGTCCTATGTGTCACGAACTCACGCCGACTGCCCCTTAAAAATGACCTACCTTTCTAGTAACATAACAAGAGGTCATCCGATCCACAGATATTCGCCGCATTCTTTCCTTCAAGTGTTCTTTCCTGTTTTGTGACGTTACACATTAAATGGGTTTACTTGTGGTATCTTAAACACGTCAAAAAAGTTTTGTACCACCCGTAATTTGGTTGCATGTTGCCACAGATTCTGTTTTTTAAATTTGCAACCATAGTGGGAGGCAATCCAGGAAATCCGATGATAACAAAATATGGGGATATAGTTTGGCATTGCAGCTCTTAATCATCACCTACATTCAAAATTCAATTGCACCACTCGACTGCCAAAGGATCACAGAATATGTTGCGTTGAGTGAGGACTGCGAAGCAACGCGCGCGTTGGATGGGGGGGGGGGGGGGAAGAAGCGCAATTTGAAGTTCGTTTCGCCGCGTCTCATAACTTCCGCGTAGTATAACTTTTGACTAGGAGAAGCTACGACGCTCGTTTAAGTTTCAATCGACAGCTCTCGTCAAGATCAATCGAAGCGAGTATAAAACCATTTGTGTGGCGTTGTTATGGTGAAATTGTATGCGTTTAAAATATAAAAAAATTAAGAAAACCACACACAATTTCGGCCTATACTCATAAAAAAAAGTAAATTCGAAATACAGAAATCGTATATGGTTCGAAAGAGCATCTCAAAAACAATCCAGTGATACCCATAAAACCCCATATGACTGAGTGAAGCGATGCCGGGAACGTAAAATAAATATCAAGTTCGAGTGCGTCAACGTAGACGTATTCGCGCAAAACAAACGGCCGTGTCCCCAACACTGCCAAACCCAATTTTTTTTCCGGTAGTCGTTGGTTGGTTTTGTCGAGTCAGGTGTGATACTGTGTAGAGAGTGTGTGTTTACATGCCATAGTTTGTAACCTATAGTAACTTAGAAATCTCTGTGGTGTAAAACTTTTTTTCAAGCGTGTAGTTTCCGTATCTTCCAAGGTAGTTTAAAAAAAACTGCGGTGTTGTAACAAAAGCAACACGTATATGTGAGCATCGAAACTCAAACCTGGCACGGAATGAAAGCTCGAGATGTTCGAGTCTGTAGCAGCAGTGAAACACAGAGGAATATCATCAGAAGGAACTTCGTGCGCTGAAAAGTTGGCCCGGCAGCGTGCCACCCACTCCCTCGCCCTCCCGTTCCCTCGCGAAGCTGGGCAAATATTTCATGCCGGATCTGCAGAACGCAAATTAATATTTCCTAAACCTCCTCCCCCGGCCTTCATTGTTATTCATACCGCGCCGTGGGAGAGGAGTCGTTCATCACCTGCCCTTCGAAAAACCTCATCTCGCCCGAACAACCACCAGAGGTGGTTGCATCTCAAGGCGCACTTGACTTGCAAAACTAGCCAATCCTCCCACGAGGGAGAGTTCACTTGCTAACGGAGTTTACACAGTGTGCGCACTATGTTCGTTACACAACTTACTCGCTGGTTCGCTTGAGCTAAATTGCGTAATTCGCACAATGACAAAGATATACAGAGAATGATCCCCACAACAGTTCTTATAATTTTCGAACTCCTGAAGGAATAATATTAATGTTAATGAAGTGGTTCAGTGGAAATACTTAAATTCACGTTATCCGTTATCCGCTGTAGACATTTAATTTTAATGGCAGATAAAATCATTATTACTATAGGCCGTTCACGGTAAAATGAGCACTTTTGAAAGCCCTGCTTTCGACCTACTTGTATACACGTTGTGTATTCTTCCGCCTTATGTAAAATTGACATTGCCATGGCCCTCAGTACTTTATTCCTGCGTCGGTCTGGTGAAACTGTGAAATAATTATGAAACTAAACACATTATAGATATGCTTATTTTTACACGTAGATGCATAAAAAAAAAAAAGCGAAAGAAATAATTTTAAGTTATCAGAAATTGTTACAAACACTTTTCATTAGACGTTGAGATATTGTACTACTTTCCATCCATCGTTACCAACTTTACTGGGCGAATGTCACTCAGTGAGCCCGTTAAAATATATGTAGGGAGGGGCAGTGACATTTTTCGAAGGTTCATTTCGAAAGTGCTCACTTTATCGTGAACAGCCTTTAACACTGTGTCAACAGACAATGAGGGCCACAAGTGAAAGAGATTTGCATGGTTCCTGCAGCCATTTTTTCCCGTGTAGTCTAATGGCCTCAACTACTAACTCTAAAACTTACGAATCATAACCATCAAAATTTTATTGAACCGTTTGATCTTGCAAAAAAACTTTTTTTATGTTGATGTATTATTTGCAGTTTATTTACGGGACGTGCGTACAGCTAACGCGCGCTTTATCGTATCCCATGAACACAACTTCGAAAGCCGCTTCTTGTTGCGTAGTACGTTGTGCGTAAAAAATAGATCTCTGTTACCGCATTTAGAGTCGAATTTCAACACATAACATTGAACCAGCACGAAACGAGTGTAAACAGTATCCATTACAAATTATCTCTTGAACTGATTGACACATTCTGCATAGAATAACTAACAGGATTTCAAATTAGACCTAGAGAAGCAGCGTAATTAGACTAATTTGATTAACATAATTATTCAGTTCTAAAGCATATGAAATATCTATTTATAAAATCAGATCTTCAGGAATTAAGAGATTTTTTTTAATGAATTAAACGTTCCAAGACAACTTCACCCATGCAGCGTTATTTGAACATTGAAAAAAAATTTTGTGAAAATTTCAATTGAGATATTTTTTGTGTCCAGTGCAAATTTAGCCCGGAGAGAAATGTTGTGTAAAATGGTTACAAGACCTGCAACTGCACTGTTAAAGAAAATTTCCTTCATTCATTTTACGGAAGAGTGCTGGTAAAAATTGATCCAGAGGTGTCCGTAAACTCTTTGTAAAATTACGGACACCTTGATTTTCAAACCCGCACTTCCCGTAAAAATTCACGGAACGTCTCCGTTAATTCTCTAGTTAGTTTTCTGTACTTCTAGTTTAAATCATTTATAATATTTCTTCTATTCTAATTTTCATTATGTGGGTGTTCTAATATGTATGAAAACGATATTTAAAAAAAGTTTAAAATTTTTATTTTTTAGCAAGAAACGAACCCAAGTCACACAAGCTGCGAGCTCACGACCCTAACCACTTACCTACAACGTTCACAAGGATAGTGAGATACAACATTTGAATTTCTATATTAGTCAGGTTAACAAAACTCTTAGTTTCTGTTAAATTTAGTGTATTTTAAGTGTTTCTAAGTGTTACATACGCCTGTTGCTACTTTTTAATGTTTGGAAGAACAGGTCTAGGTGACATGGATAACCTTAACTGCCGCAGAAACGATAATTTTCTGGTTACAGTGGCGAAGGAAGCTTCGTACAAACTCGGCATTGTTCGTGCCCGAAACCCGAAGTTATATA
This sequence comes from Dryococelus australis, assembly GCA_029891345.1. Lineage (NCBI taxonomy): Eukaryota > Metazoa > Arthropoda > Insecta > Phasmatodea > Phasmatidae > Dryococelus > Dryococelus australis. Next base: position 29,764,311 of record CM056997.1, read on the forward strand.
GGAAATACGAAGATTTTCCGTATTTTGTATTTACGCACCTAACTCCGTTTTTCGTCATTACGGATTGCGTTTCCGTATATTTACTGTGCATTTTTGTAAAAAATTCCGTAAATGTGCGGAATTTTTTTTTAACAGTGTGGCGACACGAATGAAAAGAAAGACGCAAGACAGCTAGACGCAAACCATAGTGAAGTAGTAGATGTAATCTGTTGATAAATCGCAGGCGATTCAACGAGAAACTGTTCCAGGAGCTTCGAGAGCTAAAAACGATAACAGCGCGCTTTGAGCTGTGCGATGGTCCATTGCAGTTATTGTCTTTCTTTTTTATCTCATTCGAAAAAAAACGTCATAAAAAGGGAGGGGGGACCCCCCTGAAAAAAAAATCCCCTCGGGGGGGGGGGGGGGAAGTGTTTTAGAGCCGAAGGGATTTAACGCCCAAGCGAACAAGCAAAGCCAGGGGAGAGGAGGCAGGGGTATCAAATAATTACACACTGATAAATCGAGTCGGCGCACATGAGCCGTACAGGACGCGAGAGGCGAAGGCCCACCCGATGGCATTTTTGAAGGCATTTACTGCGATGGCTGCCTTAACGCACCATTCGTTAATTAGGACTGTACGGCCCGCATAAAGTTATTGGGATTTTGTAAAGTGTAAGTTACACAAATGATGTGGGAAAAAAAAAACTGTTTTCAAAATTATCTTTTTTTTCTTACTCGATTTGCATTTAGACGTTACTAAATATGCAAGTTAACCGAGTTTTTAAGTCCATTGTTCTACAGTTTTTGCGGAAATTAATTTTTTGAACCCAAATGGGAGCCGATATTGTAAAATTTTCTTACAATTTTGTTACAAATTGTTTTTATTATGCAGTCTAACTTTTTTAACACAAAAAAGTTTATACTTTTATTCAATTAACTAATTGACGAAATTTTTGTTTATTTAATAATTACTTAAAACTATATAGTTTTTGGTGTTAAAAAAACGTAGAGTACTAAATGAAAACAAACTGTAACAAAATTGTAAGAGTATTTTACAATATAGGCGCCCGTTTGGGTGCGAAAAAATAATTCTCGCAAAAGCTGTAGAAATGAAGGATCGTGGCCTTAAAGAAACAATTAGTTTCGTTTTCAGCATGCTATGCCGGTCGTATTATTAACAAGTTTAATTCTAATGATATTATTTTTCTTGCATAGCTGCCAGTTTTATTAATACTGTTCAGTTCGTTACGTAGTAATTTGTGAATTTCTTATTCATAATACAGCCTTCGAACTTAACACTTTCATAGAGAAAATAGAGTCGCCATGTTCTTTTCATACAAAACTAAAATCTCGGTCCAGGCCTTTAAAGTTTTTATGATGGATATAGACTATCACTTTTGAGTAAAGTAAAACATTTTTCGCATACCAACCTACTCAGGAAAGCGTTTTTACAGAGTTTGTAGCTGTGTTCTTACGGCTGCCAGCTAAGCTATGCAAGCTCTATGGGGGCGAGCGTTTTTTAAAATAATGAAACTAGATAATAATACACATCAAAATATCACAGGTGCCAGGGTCCAGTTTAAGGAAATACTATGATATTCGAGAATTGGTTTTTTTAGTTACAAATAGTTATTAATTATTTTTTCGATGAAATCGTTTGAACAGCTCGATTTTGCAAGGATTCGTACCATCATTACTAGTTTTGTAGGTCACGTGTTTAAGTTCCCCCCCCCCCCAAATAAAGCATTTCAGCGTTTTTACATGTATTTTTGTATAACTCGGTAAATGTTCAATTTGACAAATTAATGATCACTTATCACTTTCTGAATGACATCGAACACTTGGCGAGTGTATAGCAAATATATTATTGTCCGGTAGCTCTACATTTGTAGAAAGGGTATTCACGAAGAAATCTAGCTTAAAAAACCAACTCTAGTTACATTTCACTCCCTAAGGAAAATTTACCCTTTGTTTAGTAGCACCCTGGACAAAAAGCCAACATAAAATATAAGGTTAGTTTGAAAATCGACAACAAAACGAGATCACTGTTCGTGCATAATTTAAAATTGAAAACGTAGCCACCTTTAATTGCAAAAAGAATAGTGGGAATAATTAATAATTCCCATCAATATTTAGTAAGATAAACGTAACTGTTTTCGAGCTGTTTCCTAAAACGGAAGCGTTAAAAAAAACGGGCCTCTTTAAAGGCTCTTCTGAATGAACGCTTTGGTTGATATCCTGATTCTCATAAGGGATATTTCAACACAAAACTTGATATATTTTGCAGTTTCCTTATTTGTAAATTATTGCTATTTCTAAAATATTTAAATAAGCCTAGTATATATTTTAATTCTTTATTAATTAAATGTGAGTATTTTTTAAGTTTGCAATGAAGTAAAATTTTGGTCTATTTCAATACATAAATAAACAAACAGCATTTTATAAACCTATCTACGAAATATGTTTCTAATAAAATAAATATTTAACAGCAAATAATAAATATTCTAAAACTGTATAACGAGGTGGCCACGTGAGTTTTATACTTTCAAAGGAATTCGGATGTGATAAGTCCCGGAAATTCAGCTATTCCAGGGACGGTTGAACTAGCTTAAGGATTTGTAGGAGCGATAATACTCAGTAAATCCCTAGAATCCGTTTGGAGGGTTTACACGGAACAATACGGATATGACCTTACATGCGTGCGTTGTTTTACGATTGTAGGGTATTGAAAGGGTTTCCTTGTGAAAGTAACTTCGTTGGTGGATGAAATAAGTTCTTGCGTTATTAACAACGGTATTGGCTCATCGGAAACCAATTGCGCTGGTTTCTGCCTACAGTAGCGACCGATACTGCGGTGGTAACAAATTCAGTTCCAGCTGGCTGAATGGAGGATCGCTCTTTGTCTCATTTGAACATTTATTTGGATTACTTACGCTAGAAATCAATATCATGGTGAGAAGGGGGTGGCTTAAAAAATTACGGACTGAACTGATAAACGTAAATGTAGAAATGGCACACGCATCAGTGAAGAATAATGTATTTTAACACGAATTATGTTGTTCAGAAATCTCCTCAGCAGCCTGGATTACAGCTGTTTTCACACGTGGCTATACACGTCTGTGTTGTTTAACACATGTCACTATAAGCGAATGATTTTTGATTTAATTATTCACTTTTCCGTTAGTTATAAAATAAATTATTACCGTTGTCGGGTGGGTTCCCCGCTAAATGCCGTTCAGCTTCAAGTGATTTCTAAAAGTTGGAAGTCTCCAACCCACGAAACAAACAGCCGACTTACCTATTAAATAAATAACTGTAAAAAAACCTTTGAAAACCAAGTTTTTACATATAAATGAACTAAAAATAAAAAAAAAAATTATAGAAGTTGTTACAGAATTTCTAGAATTTGTAAGACGTGGTCGAACAGCCGTAATAAACTTTACTACAAATTAATATTTCTGTATAAACTTATATTTAGTATATAAAAGCACGGCGCAATATAGAACATATACCTCATTTGCGTAAGAGTAATAAGCACATAACTTGTGTAAGGCTCTTATTTATTCACAATATAGAACGTATATCTCATTTACGTAAGAGTAATAAGCACATAACTTGTGTAAGGCTCTTATTTGTTCACAATATTGAACGTATATCTCATTTACGTAAGAGTAATAATCACATAACTTGTGTAAGGCTCTCATTTATTCACAATATAGAACGTATATCTCATTTACGTAAGAGTAATAAGCACATAACTTGTGTAAGGCTCTCATTTATTCACAATATAGAACGTATATCTCATTTACGTAAGAGTAATAAGCACATAACTTGTGTAAGGCTCTTATTTGTTCACAATATTGAACGTATATCTCATTTACGTAAGAGTAATAAGCACATAACTTGTGTAAGGCTCTCATTTATTCACAATATAGAAAGTATATCTCATTTACGTAAGAGTAATAAGCACATAACTTGTGTAAGGCGCTCATTTATTCATAATATAGAACGTATATCTCATTTACGTAAGCGTACTAAGCACATATCTTGTGTATTCGCGCCAAACTTTATATACTAAGTATAAAATGATACAACAATTTTGAATTTGTAGTGAAGTTTATTACGGCTGTTCGACCACGTCTTACGAATTCTACAAATTCTGTAACTACTTCTATAATTATTGTTTTCTTTTTAGTTCATTTATAAATAAAAGCGTAGTTTTAACAGGTTTTTTACCGTTTATTTTTCACTTTTTTGTCTCGTCTATTTTTTTTATTATATAGGTAGATTATTTATACATTCACAGATTCGTCCGTCATCGGTATCGCTTGCGATCAGACGAGTTCCAGTGCACTCTTTTCGCAGGAAGTTGAACCGGCATGTTGGATATTCATTGTTCATCTTACACGTGTGTGTACGTCAACGTTTTTGACATTTCAATCAGAGCTCACGCAGATCGGAATCTTCAAATCGCGTTTCACATGCACACACGCGCGGTCGATCATTTGAACTCCTCCTCGTGTTTCAAAGTTCGGATGGTCTTCTACCCACACGACCATGTGCCAATGAGGACTTCCCCGGCACTGAAGCTCCACGGGCAACCATTCGACAACTTGTCCAGCAAATACGTCGTGATTGCTAGCGATTCAGTAGCGCTGGGCAGACACCTCACAGACACCTGCCGTGCGTACAAACAAATGAAGTGAAATATAAGCCTGTAGCAAACACGTATGCCGGTAAACAGTTTCCTGTTCAAATACACTTCGCTAACATGAGAAGTAGACGAAACTCCTCAGTTTTAATCTTGAAACCGATTGTAACGCTGGTGTCATGAAGTATTCCTCTTTACTCCAAACTGATTCAGGTCGGGATTTAACTCCACCCGCAAGAAAAAAAAACACGTATGCCTCCAACTTGTGTTCAAATCCTGCCGAAGGCTAATATGTAATGCTTATATATTCAGGTAAGAAATATGCGAATTTTGAAACCATAAAATAGTTTGCGGACCAGCATGGTGCAGTTTTCAAGGGCTCTAGTATAGGGCGCAAGGGGTCGTAGGTGCAAATCCCATGTAAGGAGCGTATATTAGGGACGTTTCTAGATATAATATCAGTCCACCGTTAATATTCACTAGTGCGATTCTTTTTCTTCCTGTTTCTCTTCCCGGCATACTGTTGGGAAGTTATAAAAGTAACAAATAAATAATGCTATTTAAACGTAGATTTTGCGGTTCATAGTTCTGATGAACGTATTTACAATAATCTACTATAAATGTTCTGTGGATATTCGTTGTAAATATTATACATTATGTTGGCACAGTACTCGTTTTCTTCTGGGGGAAAAAAAAAAAAAAAAGCTATCGTCACTGTACCGTGTTTGCGCCATCGCCGCCATTGTAATCACGAGCCGTGTATGCCGGACGTGGACCGAAAACAGAACAGCCAATCACGCCGCAGGGTCGAGAGAGGGGCGCAAAAAATATAAAGGTAAGGTCGAGTGGACAAAAACTGTGTCACAACACTTCCGCTAAATAGCTGCATGTTCCGCAGTAACGAGATTACGCACTCGTTAATGGGATGGGGGAAGCTTCGTTGTTAGGGGGAGGGGGTTAGATTGGTGTTGTCTGCACGGGGGAGGGGGGGAGCCCAGGGCGATAATTAAGCGGTTACCGCCAGGATGGACCGTCACAATACGTTCCAAACGAGAATTTCTCGGGCAGGGGCGGTAAAAAAAAAAAGGTGCAATTCGCGAATTGCATTCAGCTTGAATTTCGTAAAGGGAATTAACTGGTCATGGTCCTTGGAGAGAGAGAGAGAGAGAGAGAGAGAGAGAGAGAGAGAGAGAGAGAGAAAGAGAAAGTAGCCGATTCTGCTGATGAATTAGCTTTTTCCCGGTTTCAGCCAAAGCGGGACTATTTTGACTGTGAAAAGATAATCGCTTTCGGGCTGAGTGAAGTGACATGGGGAATGAAATGTACTCGCCCACAAAAGAGAATTCTATTGAAGGCTGGAGAAAGTTCAGAAACGTCTAAGTCGCGTCTGTGGGGTGCGAAGGAAAACTTTCCAAAATTGATTCGATTGCTCTATGACTCGAGCGCGTGAGCGAGTGAAGAGATTTGGGTGGCTCTTAACAGCGAGGTCTTGAGAGAGCCGACGAGGGTGATTGAAGTGAGTATGGGGGCAGCGCCGGAATGTAAGAGATCCCCGAGGAAACCCGCCGACCAGCGGCATCGTCCAGCACGATTCTCACCTGCGAAAATCCCGGGAGTGGCCCGGCCGGGGATTGAACCCGGTTCGCCTTGGAGGGTGGCGAGCGGACTAACCGCTCGGCCACCGCGGTCCCTCTATGGCTCGATAAAGTGTGTATATTCAATTCGCGGTGTATTCATACTTCTCTCTCAAATCAAACTTTTGAAAAATCTCTCCATGTATGCCGTGTTTCGTTGTTTCTTAAACATGTCCTACGATAACATAAATGTATCCTATGTTTGGTTAAAGTTAATTTTATTTATATTTAAATTATTAATTCTAATATCTCATTAAAAATTAATATGAATAGCTGCAGTGAAGAAATAGGCGCATGGGTACTACCCAGTAAGATATAATCCTTATTCAAAATATTTTTTTTATTCTGAGCGCACGAATGCAGTTCGTTGTCCGTATTATGTAATTTCTCAGACTTAGTTAAGAGCGGGATGGACCCCCGCGTTCAAGGCCAAGAAGCGAGGGAGCGATACGGGCGACACTAACACGCACGCCTAGCGCCTCATCTCTCCTACGTGCAAGGCGTGTATTTCCGTCGTAACGTTGTATCAGTGTGGTTTTATTACTGTGCACGCGATGAAAGAGCACAGATTACACTACGCCCGCAGGTTTGTACTTTTCTCTCGCCGCTTAAGGAAACTGCATAGGCAAGCTTTAAAAATGCGATATTTGTCTATTTTGACGATTTTTCCCCCAAGAATACACTTAATATGACAAAAGTAAAAAATAGAGGTATAGATAATACTTTTTTTAAATCTTTTCTGACAAAAAGTCGTACGTATTTGCAGAACATTTATTTACCGACATCCGCGTATTCGCGCAAACAACTATTTCACAAAAAATGCTGCGGTCCATCCCACTCTTAAGCTTTGTTTACGTGAGATGGAAGCATAGCCTGATATAAAACTTCAGCAGGGCTGCATAAAAGTTGGAAGTAACAATGAATGAAGTGACAGTGAATTAATTATACCCACTAATTGAGAAGCCGTAGTTCGAACCCCTCTCTAAGTCTTACGATACGTTTTGGACCATTAAACAGATATGTCAGTGAGATATCTTCTGATAGCCTCCCAGGTGTTAGGTGTGGAGAGGTAACTTACAACATTATTTCAGTAGGGGACTTCCATTTGGACTGGTTTGTTTCTAGACAACCTGTAATAACGTTGCTTTCTCCAAAACATCACTTGGTATCTCACCCCATTTCCTAGCGATTGTCGTTCTCAGGTACGCGAGAGTTCAAATTCCAGGGTATTAATTCAAGAACCTGTTACGTCAGTGTGCGAAAATGGAAATATTTTAAAATTTATAACGGCGTTTCAAACAAACCTATCCCTTAAAATAGCCGTAAATATGTTACACGCTAAATTATTTGTGTGTCTGATTACCTTCTAAAATACGCCTTCCGTTGAAATACATATTTTAACATGAAACACTCGCTGCCATGTCTGCTGTAGGGTTGAGTGCGAATTATGAAATAAAGTTTTTTTTTTTTGTGACGTCCTGTTTTAAGCTGGGTACGGTACTCTTATCATACTTACAGTTTAAATTTCTGAAGGGAATATTATAATAAAGTGTTCATAACAACGAAATAACAAATTAGAGGGAAATTCAGAAACATATGGAACGAAATTCAATAATTTCATTTGCTTAAACCCCTTTCCCCAGTGTGATGTATGAAACTCCTACTATAGCACATTCAAACTGTCTGTTAATATGTTAACAGTTTGTACAGTATGCGAGGGAGAATACACTAGCAGTGGTTTGATGAGAGTATTGTTTTATTCTTGCACCAAATTAATTATCACCACTAACATTGAATATCTGACCTGGAGGTTGACTAGCCTGGATCCACAGAACAGTAATGATTTTCGCAGAAACGTGACACAATTTAAACCAATCATTCAAATGATGGAAATCTGTGGAACCTCAACTGCAGCCAGATTCAGCAGGCTGAATACAACATGTATTAAACAATGTCAAAACAGAATCGAAAAATGCCACTAGCTACAGGAAATTTAAAAAAAAACTTGCAGAGACTTGTGAAAAATGATCGAGATTTAATTTGAATTAAAACAACTTTGATTCTGACACCAGTAAATGGAACAGGGACTGTAAAAATCTTATTAAAAATAATTGCAAATTTTAAAATTATTTTTGCAATTGTGTGACCGTAACTTCAAGGCAGCTGCACTAGAGAAAGTACCGTTTTATTTTTAAAAATCCGAAAATACAGTTTACGTCTGTGAACATCTTTTAAATCTAGCAATTAAATGAAATATCTTTCTCAAAACAACTCAGTCGGGAGAATAAATGAGATCTTGGTAGGGCTCCGTAGGCAAATTAGCCAGTGGAACTTCAATGTTTAGTGATTCAAGATGGTATAACTTTTGCCAAATGTATTTTTTTTAAATTAGTAATTAAAAATTCGTTTTGACGTCCCTGCGGTCGAAATAATAAATTATTTAGCTGACGAATCTCATCTGCAGCAAAATCTCGTAGAATTCTTGCCGCTGTTTCCGCTGGTTCGTCTCCTTAATATCTTGGCGTGCAGACTATACCCTCACAAGGCTCACGGGCCTGGGTTACGCTACCAAAGTCCATAACGCACCACGCGTATTGTTGTGGTAGCACTACCTTCAATATAACAATAATAGAATCACGTAGATAGAGCGAGCAGACGTAAGTCTTGCCGAATATCTTGGCGCTTCTTCGCCCCAATCAGGCAGTCTTCTTTATAGATCGCACGCGAACAAATTACTGAATAAAATTTAGATTCCTGCGAGGCCGATGACCTACTAGGCCTCGACTCGCCTGGCGGAAACAACATGGCTACATGCCTCTAAAACTGTGTAATTATCAACGCTTTCAACCATCGCTCCAATCCAATCACGATAGGGCTACATCATTTATCACGGTTTATTACACCATGCGTTACTATGGCTATCAAATAACATCGTTCTCCATGTATGTCACTCACGTACAATAATCTCGTGGTGGAAAATCTCAAAGACTTACGAACATAACTAAACGTAAATTAACTTTTCGAGGTTACAACTTCTTGCGATTAACAATAGAAACGTTATATCAGAATTAAATTTAATGTAGTTCCCACAAAGAAATAAAAATTAATAATTAATTGCAACGTGATTATAAACAGTGCACAATAATATGAAATAACTGTGACATATTTGTGCTGCAGTTTTGATGCGTTGCAACAATTTAGTTCAGACAGAAATACTGCCTACAATATACCTCTTGCATATAGCTGCCTTTCTGAACAGTAGTGAACTCGCCTATGTCAATAAAACTACACTCTAATAAATTATTGGGAAATTTACCATGCCAGTGAAGACGCTTAGTGAGAAAGCAGGAATGGTAATGTGTTCCCTTATACATTCAGTGTAGCGTTCCTACAGTTGCTCAGGAAACAGTCAAATGCATAGGGAAGTTCCCAACTGTGTATAGTAGCGCTGCTAAACATTCCTAAATCTGTAGCTTGATGCGTGGTATTGTTACCATACTTTCTATAGGTTAAAAAAGTCCATTACATTTTAAAAAGTTCACCAGAAAAACTTTTACAGTGTAGTTTGACTCAAATCTGCACTACTCTGCTACTCGGATTGACGTATTATATACCCTTCATGGTTACTTCCTATTTTTCGAAGCCTTGCTGAAGTTCTACTTCCAGGATATTTCTCCGCCTCATGCAAGCAAAGCTTGAATAAGTATCAACAATTACTCCAAAGGGACAACGCATCGCATTCGTGCGCACTCAGTGTAATGCACAAGAAATATTTCTTACTATAGGCTGTTCACGGTAATGTGAGCATTTTGGAGGCCCTAGTTAATAATTTCTTTCAGCCATAATTTTCCCTTCAATCACCTTTATTGATAAATATTGCCATGCAATTAATAAACAGTGTGTGTATATTTCAGTGGACTTGGAAGTTAACATCTAAGTCTAAAATAAACCACATTTATACGCTATTATTCCAATTGACAGCGCTTTGAAAAGTACTCACTTTACTGTGAATAGCCTATAGGCATTATCAAAACACCTATTTCCTCCCTGATTTTATCCATAGTAATTATAAATTAAATATTATAAAAGTTTAATTGAACCAAAAATACGTTATTCTTATATTAACACCAGTATAAAATGCTTGTGACACATGGCATGGGCTATTATGAAAATAACGAACCACGCCACACATGGGGTTATTTTCAAACATCGGATTAAAAAACGGTGCAGATACTACGAATAGACTATAGTGAGTAACTACAGCCAATGAGGGCCCCTACTTCACTGCAATTCGTTCACTTGTTTTCGGCTTCCATGTTGTAGCTGGTACTACTGAGTAATATAACCAAACAAGGCATAAAAAGAAGACTTTTATAAAGTCCCAGCTGTTAGGCCGGGAGCAGTTTACATACGAAACATCCCAAAATACATACCTTAAAACAGCACGCAAACAGCTTAGCGGAAATTTGAACTCATATCCTCATCTATTGAACATTGACGAACTAAATGTAAATGGTTAAAATGTTAACTTTTTTTTTAAATCTTTGCTCGGTAGTAATTTGGTGAAATAATACACAAGCAAATATATCTGTTTCATTAACAATGAAGACGTACAATTATCGCACAAAAATCCAATTATACGCAAACTCTTCAACTACCTTTACGTTATAAAAATAAAATGCCTCGCAAACAACCAATTCATTTAAACGCTCTATATCATAAACTTCCTCAAAGCTTATAGTTTATCTTGCTCTTCATGCAAATGCGTTCTCTGCACAAAAATCAACTTCGTTGCACCATAGTCAGCTGTAAGCTGTAAGCTAGTAGCACTGTACGGTTAAATTTTCCTACTCCTCCAGTGGTGGGGTTTTCCAGCTCATATCAATTTTCCTTCATGACATTAGATATCATATAGCGACCTTCAAACAATGGTAATAATTTGTTGATAACATCGTCCCAATGTTTACTTACGTTCGCTGCGCGTATGAGCACTAGCTGTGGTGGCTGAAATTTTTGCAACTTTTAGACAATTTCTCGTTCTTATATCTTATTTATGCTGCGAACAGCGAGCTGTATAATAAACATAGAATGGCGGAAGCGTTTCCAGACTGAGACCATTTTTATGTCAGTCAGAACAAAGGTCCTAGGTAGGGTGTATCGGTAAGGAATATCACGGATACTTGCCCTAAATAATCGACAAATAAAATACCATTGGACATTTTCACGCAATTGCTGGCTGGGAATACCAAGTAGCAAACAACAAGCAGATAACAGTTGGCCGACTGTTGGCACAGGTGGTACATGTTCCCCCACATGACTGTAAGTGTTTTCTTATCTGGTACGCAATAATACCACGTGAACAATAGTGACTGTATTTGCTTGGGAAGTATTTATGATGTGGGCCATTTGACACAAAATGATTGACAGAATTTAACGCATGGTCCACAAGCAAACATCAGTGAATCACCCACTGGCATATTAGTGTATGTAAATAACGTGTGGCTGATGTATGCCAAAAGAGTATGATTATAATATATCATGTTTGCGCATAAAGCACCCGAGTGGTATAATGGTTCATTTCTGATAGCTGGGCATCATCATGTGGGAAATTGTGGGCCATTTAACACGAAATGACTGACGGAATTTCATATATGGCGCACAAGCAAATGTCTGTGAAACACCCACGGGTATGTTAGAGTATGTAGAGAATGTGTGGGAGATGTTTGCCAAAGAGTACGTACCTTCTTTTGTGGTACGCAAACTGTTCCTTATTACTGAGGAAACATGATCAGTAAGATTATGTTCTATTTATGGCATACCGACTATATGTTGTTGTGCAGTAGCAAATATCATATGCATATTCAATTCATTTTTAATTTAAAGTATATATGAAGTAAAATTATCACGTGGCATTGCTAGTAATAGTAAAAAATAGTTTTTAGACGAGAAACCTGCAAAGCATAATACACACAAAATACCTGAAAGTAGCCCGAAACTAAAATACTAGTCTTTTAAACAAAACACGTAAATCTCAATATTGACTCGTGATACTAACATTTTGTATATAGTAAAGCTAAAAATGCATTATGTATGTGAAATAAGTGCCCAGATTTACTTAAACAATTATCTATGAATACATGGTGGAGTGGTTGATAGCATACTTGACTGTGGATTGAAGGTTTGTGAAATCGATTCCTGGTTTCGCCGAAGAATTGATCTAACTGTAAAATAAAGTTGAATATAACACATATGAATATGGTATACATCAATTTTATTTGGGTTAGACACAATAATTTATGGTTTTGAAAATGCATGGCAAGCTGCGTCTATGTGGGCCACAAGTGGCCAACAGCTGGGCCACAAGTGGTTTACCAGATTGTTGGCTAACAACATGTGGTTTACTTACAGCAAGCCAGAAGCAGACAGCCGGAAGAGGCCTGCTTGTGGTTAACTTACGGGCAACTCTTGTTTTCCCATACATCAGCCAACAGTTCGTCAAGAAGTGGCCCGCTTATGGTTAACTTACAGGGAACTCTGGTTTTCCCAGACATCAGCCAACAGTCCGTCAAGAAGTGGCCCGCTTGTGGTTGAGTTATGGGCAACTCTTGTTTTCGCAGACATCAGCCAACAGTTCATCAAGAAGTGGCCCGCTTGTGGTTGACTCATGGGCAACTCTTGTTTTCCCAGACATCAGCCAACAGTCCATCAAGAAGTGGCCCACTTGTGGTTGACTTATGGGCAACTCTTGTTTTCGCAGACATCAGCCAACAGTTCATGAAGAAGTGGTCCGCTTATGGTTAACTTACAGGGAACTCTGGTTTTCCCAGACATCAGCCAACAGTCCATCAAGAAGTGGCCCGCTTGTGGTTGACTCATGGGCAACTCTTGTTTTCCCAAACATCAGCCAACAGTTCATCAAGAAGTGGCCCGCTTATGGTTAACTTACAGGGAACTCTGGTTTTGCCAGTCATCTGCTGACAGTTAAATATCCGTATGTGGCGCATACGTAAACACAGTCATCATTCATCATGTGTGCTACATGCATCTGCGGGTTCATTCCACTTCTTGAATGCCTGTAGATGCCTAATGTGGGCTGCTAGTTCACAATCAGATCTGCACATGTGGTCCAACTATATTTAGCTACTCGGGAAAGTGTAAATAGCGGATTTTGCTTAGCAAGGTTAAAGATGGTATAAAACAAAACACTGAGAAGTCGTGTAGTGTAGGGCTGTGGATGTTATTTTTGTGAAGAATTGCGTTAATATCAAACCAGCCTGCATGTTTGAGATTATAGTGTATAAGCCTATGCATGGGAGCATGTAAGCGATTGATGTATCCATTAATTTGAGTGCTCGTAAATATTAAATGTACAATAGGCTGTGGTGTTGCCGCTTTAAATTGCAATGCGAATAATTTATACACTACAGCAATCTGGCATCAAACCACAAAGTTGGTGAATTGACCTCGTAATCAAAATCATTAATTGCGTGAATTGAGACACGTGGAAATTATATTTCGTGGGTGCTCACGGAAAGCACGTTCCCTGTAAATGTAAACATATCGTCGAGGTAATGTAAAGGAGAGGGTCTTTTACGGAAAAAAATTCCGGAAAATGGTATAAATCCACTCTATTATTACTGCAGTACACAGATTTTATGAGACGCATCAATATTTCACCTGATGAGGAGGGCTCTGAACTGTAGGAAATTTAGGGGTAAAAGTTTATAATGAAAATGTACATATATATATTTTTTTTTTTTACCCTACAATTTCCCTGATATTATTTGCCCTCGCCACTATCAATTTAGGTGTTTGTATTGGTTTGGTTTGGGCAATTTAAATGTCTTTTTGGAAATTCATGTATTTCCATGTGTAAATATTATTATGAAGTACATTTTTTCCACTCGTTTTACCCCTCAATTTCCCTGTTCAAAAATTGTCATGGGCCTATTTCAAAAACCATTCCTTACGGATATTCACAGTTTAAGCCTCTAACATTATTTAGGTCAGCTTTATGACGTATTAAAAATGCCTGAATTGAGGATGTTCTGATGGTTATTTTTAATTAACATATTTGTTTTCCACGACATAGCACATTACACGTAATGCACGTCAATATTTTGCCGCGACTGTGTTTAACACTGTTGCAACTGCAAGGTATCTAAACTTTTGTTATTGATATGTGTTCGATTATGCCTTTAAAAGGACGGCCTCAGTTGGAATAAATATTAGAACGAAGGAACCACCAGTCAAACGAAAAAGGCGCATTAGTAGTTTAGAAATGCCGAATTGAGCGCAACCGCAAAAAAGTGGCTCAAAAAGTTGCGTTTGGGCGCAGTTGCAAAAAAAAAGTGGCTCAAAAAATTTGAATACGTAAAAAATAAAATATTGTATATAATAAAGATGGATGAGTTGCTAAATGCATTAAACTGAACCAAACAATTTAAGAAACTTTCCGAACTTACAATTGGACAGTCCTAGCCCTTAAACCATGCTGAAATAAATGATACACAGTATGGATACAAAGTGGTAATTACTTCTGAAAATTTTAAAGTAACCTTACCAGATAGATATGTTCAGATTTTCAGTGAAAAAGTTTTAAATGATGTTAATCGTGGAGGTATAAGTTTTGCATATGATGGAATGGTGGATTGTGGTGTTAAACAAATGCATTCTATTCGGTTTTTTAAAGAGTAAATGTTCGTCGTCGTATAATTAGACATCAGTTGATTATTATTTGCGTCCATATCTCTATAAAGTTTTAATGGTTATCCAATCATTAAGACACAATTATCGCTCTGACTTCGGCAATGTGCTACAACATAGTCTAATTTAAAATTTAGATATGCATCTTAAAATACGACATATTAAAGAAGCCGAAACACTAAATTCTTTTTCTAAATCTTTCATTGCACTTTCTATAGAAATATTATTCATCTTTATCACATGAAACTTTAATAGTGTTTAAACTATTAAAGTCATTATATATAGAATATGACTACTTCCAACCTAAAAAATATCTATGGTCTCATCTCTAATACCACTGTTCTTTCAGACAAATCAAAGTTAATTAACTTACCTTTTTCATCCTTAATTTCAGCTATTATTTCATTAACTTGATTTGTTTGCACTGGGAAAAATAATGGATAACCTGGTTCGTAATAGATCGTGTCGCCAAACACCAAATATTGTTCTTGATTTAATAGTGGCAATTATGCTAGTTTCTCTATGGTTATTTTCATCATGTTTTAATATCATACCATTTACTATATTACAGTGTATATTTATTGTTTCAAATGGAGCGAATTTTGGAATTGAATCGCCGTAATGGTCCACATTTGCTTACAGAGTTTTATTTTCTTAGAAATCCAAAAGTTTTCCTATTGAACCCCGTTTTCCAAACTGTAATTTAAGCGTACATTTTAGTTTCACTATGTTTGTTATTTTATCTAGCTTGAAAGATATATCATATTCTTTCCCATCCATTGAATCTACACTAAATAAAAAAATTTGCTTTTATAGCTTTTTCAAGATCTTTTAAGCTATATTGGCCAACTGGCATATCAATTGCTGATTCCATATCATTCTAACCCACCAAATATAGATTATTTTTCCCAGAGATCATGTTATGCGTTAGATAAGTAGTTTAGAACTGAACTATAGCCAATGAGTGCCCCTCTATCTCTAAAGGTTAATGCAGTCTTTTCTACAACACTGATTTGTTATCTGTTACTTTGAATACTTTATTCATTAATCATATCATTAAAAAAATCTATTAATAAATGAGCAATAAAAACATGAAACATGTAGACTGGGATATTAAAATAAGAATACCGGACAAGACTATATCGACAAAACGTCATGGATAATTATTACCTAATAATATTAGATGTTTGATAGTGGGTCCTAGTAATATAGAAAAACTACACTTATGATAGATGATTTTATATATGCTCACTAATGGTTGGATTTTGGTACTCTCTGTGTGTGTTCAAAAAGTCTGGACCAACCAAAATATATCAATTTAAAGAAAGATATAGATGTAGCATCAAAATTATTTATTGAACCAATATCATACTCCTTTCCATCAAATGAATAAATGGTTGGTGTAAATAAATGTCATAAAGAGTCTATAGTTGTTTTCGATGATATCATACTTGAAAATCAAAATATGGTAAAGGATTACTATACTCGTGGTAGACACAAATATATTGATTGTTTCTATTTAGCCCAGACATACTCAAAAGTACCTAAGCAGCTTATAAGAGACAATGCTAATTTTTTTTTGCATATTCAGACAAGACGATACAAATCTTAAACATATTCATAGTGATTTTGTTGGTGGTTATATGTCGTTTGAGAAATTTAGGGAGACTTGTTCAAAATGTTGGAATAATGAATATGGTTTTGTTACAATAGATATGACTCGTAAGTTAAATAATGGTAAGTACTGTAATAAAATTATGAAGACTTTTTAAATTCTTAGATTATAAGTAAGTTTTGCTTTAAATGAAAGTGTTTCCATTAAAAACAAACATAATCTGATCTGTTTAAATGTATTGGTATACCATAACTATTTCAGTAAAAACAATTGTACCTTCGGGTACATTGTGGGCTTCTGGTATTTTTAAATAAATCATATCAGGGTATACTTAAAAAGTTTATACATGTCAATTTTTTTCCATTGATGGTATAAGTTTATAACACTTTTATATTTGTCTCGTTTTATTATTATTTCAACTATAGTTCCATCTCTCATAAAAAAAATTCTATTCGATTATCAAAGTAAAATACTTTTTCTTTTGAACTGTATTTTCCAACTAAACAAATAATGTTAATTCTGTTTTTCTGATAGTACCCTAAACTGATTGCATCCATCGGTGCAATGGGATCTCCCACATGTCTTAGTCTTTTTTGTTCAAAATCTTTATTATTATCTACTTCCAAGTAAGTAAGATAGCCTTTATCCAATGATCTTTTATTTCTTGAAAGTATGGCTATTAAGTCGTTGATCTGTTCGTAGGAAACAAAATCATTATGATTGATCTTCTCAGTAGTTGTATCATTGTTTGTGTGTTCTTTAATTTGATCTTCAATCCAAGTGCTCAATGCATTTCCACATATATCCATTGTTTATTAATAGTGAAATCATTTTTTGAAATTTAAAAATTATGTGAAAAGTGATTTAGCTCAATTACACACAAATGACTACAAGTTACTTGATTTAAATTTTGAATTCTATCATCGTTACAAAAAATATAACTTCCGAGATATGCTATTAATTGTCGCCAAATGAATCAAAATAATATTTGTCGTTTGCTTTTTTCCAATAGCATACCCAGTGTGTACCAGAGATTGTCGAAACATCTAGATTAACAATCCCACATTCATGATCGAGTGGGGTCTTAAGTAGCTCATCGATCATAAATACACCCTGAAAATTTTCTAATGTTTAATTTTTTAACCACTTTGTCAATATCAAGGTTACTGGGTGGAGTTACTTTTTTTTAACCACTTTGTCAATATCAAGGTTACTGAGTGGAGTTACTTTTTTTAACCACTTTGTCAATATCAAGGTTACTGAGTGGAGTTACTTTTTTTTTAACACTCTTACCCCACTTAACATTCTTCAATCCTTTGCCGTATTCCTCCATAGCTAAATTATGTCTGTGTTGTTCTTCCAAATCTTGGTTTTTATTCTTAGCATTAATTACTGATGTAGCGATAGATGATGCACCACCAGCTAACGCTCCTAGAGCTCCCAATACTGCGATCATTAAGGGTAAAATTCACCCTTGTGGACTGCTAGACCAATTCCGGTTTTCATTTCTTTGGACATATTCTAAAGTTGTGGAACTGAAATTGTGATAGTCATCCCTTTGTCCTACTTTAATTTCTTGTTTTTACGTTCCAGGTGGTCTTTCGTTAGGAAAAATACAATATTCAAACCCTTCAACTCCTCGTTAGGAACTTGAAATACGATGTTTTTTACTTTCATTTATTATAACAAATATTTTTTAATTTTATTGCAATTTCCCAGCCAAGCTTACATTTAATATGCATCGCAGATCCAGTAACACCAGCCCACAATCTCTCATTGAGATCAGCATCTGAACTGAACAATCTTTTGAACGCTTTCTCTTCTAGTTCTTTGTCAGCTAAATGTCTTTTAGCTAGATCTTTATGATGATGATAACCTATATCATGTTCCATTGTAGCCGCATCTAGTGGATTATTGGGTTTATAGCCACGCTCAATTCTCTCTTTTAGTCTAGTGCCCATACCTAAGTATTGATAACCGGGTGCATACAACTCAAAAGGTAGTGCATTTATTATATCATTGAGTAACTGTTTTCCGCGATGCTCCAACTCCCAAAAAGTATGTGGTATTGTGTTTAACATTAGTATCATATATGGTATAACTTTTGGATTATTAACAACAAAGTCACTAAACTTGCTGTTGAGGATATTCATTATTCCGACTTTTTCATTGTAATAGTTATAATTTCCAGCATTTTTTTCGCCATAAATGAAGAGAAGTCGATCAATAAGCATCCTAACATTATCCATCCACATGTATTCTTTGGGATAGTATGTATATTTCTTTAAATCTTTCCCTTTTTTCCCTTTTTATTTTTGATCGAATCGTAAATAGGTTTAACAATAATTTTCCATTTATTCCCTTTACTCGATTTTGGCGTTCCCAAATTTGGATAATTGTTTTGAAAAACTGCGTTCGTATCTGCTAGGATACAACTATAGTGTTCATAGTTGGTTGCAGTGTAGTCACTTTCTGTTACTTTCTTACTAGTTAGTAATTTCATCAAACCATCAGTTCCAGTGTATGTTCGGCCTTTTACAGTAAATTTGTCATTCTTGAATGTAATTTCGCTATCACCAATATACAATCTAACTTTATGAGCCTTTAGTCCAAAAACATCGTTTTTGCAGTCAATTAAGAAATCGGTCACTTTCTTTTCAATAAATGTTTTGTAGTTAAATAACTGTGAGATATCAGTTTTCAATCTCCCCAACTCTTCGTCATAGCGTTCATCGTCATATTTTTATATAATAGATGTATGAATCAGTATCTTGATAGCACAGTTCAATATTTTTCCCATACTTTGGTTTCATTATATTATAGTGAAAATCGTACGTTAAACTTTCGATAGATCAAGTATACTCATTCCAACATTAATGGGTTTGTTAAAGCACAGTTTTGTTTTAATCATATGAACTGCAACGAAAGAATTAGTAAATATAGTTCTATCTTTAAAGTTTGTTTTAGCCACTAGTTTATCCATTTGCTTAGAACTTGTGCACAACCATATATCCACTCTGTTTCTAATATTTTCTATTGTTTTTCCAAAAAAAGAATTTTTCATTAAATTGTAGAAATCTTTTTCAAAGTTATTTGTACACTTTCTTTTCATATTTGTGTTTGTATCAGTATAGGACTTAAGTCAATCTGATTGATCAAACTCCAGAAATCTATGGATCTTTTTCAACTTCATTCCGAGAGATAGATATTGTTTAAGATTTACATAGTGTAATACTTTTTTTCGTTATCATCCAGATTAGTTAAGAGTTTGGGATTTTTTTAACCTTCTGGTATTTTATTCTCTGGTGCCAATGGCAGATCTTTGTGGAGATCGTGTAGTTCATGTGGATATTCCAAATCAACTTCCAATATCTAACCTTTGCTAGAATCATCTTCTATTTTTGTTACATCTCTATTTGTATTTCTCCACTTAAACACACCATATGGTAGATACTGGCTCATATCCCATCCATATAAGTTATTGGCGTCCAGATATGTAGCATAAAAGATTTCCTTTGTACTACCATAAGCATTCATATATTTATTATTTGCTTTAGCATATTGCTTACAACTTTGTGAAATTCCACCACGAACACCTTTTTCTATCTTCAAAATTATGTCGTAATCTGTTAATAATTTACAATATAGCTCATCTTCACGCTGGATAACGTAAATTAAAACGAACGGATCTTCAAGAATATAGTCGGTTCCGAACCACAAGATCCACACAGATTCGGTACTAGCTATAAATTATGTATCACTCTAAAATTTTGGTTGTACTTTTACAAGAAAAATCCTTGGAATACCTGTTGCCAAGATTATCCTTTGTAAATCTACAAAGTGTTTTCTTGTAAAATCTGCAAGACATTTATTTGCAATGTTACAAATGATAACCTTGTATTACCACTGACATTATTGAGAAGTGTACATGCGATAACTTTTTTTCTTCTAGAAAACAAATGTGATTAATTAATAACAGAGAATAATTAAAAAGAATATTTCAAAATATAATTTACGAAATAAAAATAATTATTGCACTTCGCCAGCACGGGGACTAGAACCCGCAGCCCTCGTAACATTAGCCGGAATCCTTAACCACAATAGCAGATTCACCTTCAAGCTTAGATCTTATTTTTACAGTAAATATAGTTGGAAACACCTACAAAATATTAATGAAGTTATTTGGTTAATAATATTAGGTTCATTAATTTCATTTTAAGAGTTCGGTTGTTGAGTTAAGAGATTTGGACGGCTCTTATCAACGCGGTATTGAGAGCCGCTATGAGTTCTGTGTGGCTAGGATTCATTCATTAACTGTTAATGGATAATACGGTCACGTTTTATTGAAATTGACCTTTTATTATGATTATTTGAGTTAATTTAAATGTTTTACGTTACTTAAACTTGCAATACATTTCTTCTTGCACGCAGCTACACTTTACATCACCCATAGTCTATGCGCAAACAGCTAAATTCGGTTTCACGTTGTTGAGTGTCCGGCATTTTGCTGAAGCTCGTGGAAGCGTGTCAATATAGTACAAACATTCCTTGAGGTATAATACAAACACAGACCTTGTAGTTTTACAAGAGAAATCTTTGTACTGTTACAAGCATTTGTAAAATTACAAACGATTTCTCAGTAAAAATTACAATTTTTTTTTACAGTGTAACAGCACAGGACGGGTTTGCTCCTCACACGAGCGTATCTCTGTAGAATGCAACGCTCTGATGGAGTACAGGTTTCTTCGTCATGAGTAGGACATGCAGCTAGTGAGATACGGGACGTCTGCTTGTTCCATATAACTGTGAATAAAATCTTAGCATATGGGTATTAGCTATTACTTTACCGGAAAGGCAAATTAAAGTTCAATTATCTTTGTGTAACTAAGCAACAGTGGGTAGTCACTTACTCTTTTGCAGTCAGATGTATACGGCTGTTTCACATAGTTTTGTTAGTAGATTAAGACATACATTAAAAAAGACATAGCATATTTATAATGCCTGTCTTTCAACTAATCTCTATACGCTCGTGGTTTGACTTTATCTACATTGTATATCGAAACATTGGTCGTGTTACTTTGACAATTTTGCATGTAGAAACACACAATTTCGTGGCTCGCAGCACTTAGAAGACTGACATAAAAATATGGCAACATATACCACTTACGTAATTAAAGATACTTGGACTGATTAATATTAACACGACCCGCAAGAAATAATAACATTTGAAAAATTTATTATTTCAGCTAACAGCATAATATAATTAGAACTACATAAAATATTTATTAAAATCTAATTAAACTGTGAACGTGGGAGAAGAGTCCAATTTTAATGTTTTTTTTACGGAGTAGCAGAAAAATAAAAATTGCCATATATTTAATTTGTGGGCTTCATTTTCTCGAATATTGTACTCGTATGTACTTGAGTAGCTTAGAGTGCTCTCAGATGCGTGCCGCAACGATATGTTACCGGGGTGTCAAGCTTTTCTGATAGCGCGAGAGGCTGGAGTCAGCGATAGACACGAAAGCATCGATTATTTTGTGTGCCATAATATCACGCCGGTTCTATTCAAGTGGAAAATATCCGGGGGTGTGGGAAGTGGAGCTGATTTATCTCAAAACAACGTAAAATGTGCGTATGTGCATGATGTCTTGTGGAGGAATTGTTTCCGCATTGCAGTTCTTCCAAGGTTCTGTTGTTCATAGCCTTGTATAATGCACCCCTGTTCCCGCAGCTGCATCCCTACCTGTGCACCAGCAGTTATGTCGCTTTCTCTCTACGTGAAATACTCGAAATGTTACCTTGCGTGTGGAGGCATTCCTGCACAAGCCTTCCTGTCCTTTCCCTGACACGTTCGAACAACCCAGTCCTTCGACGTATCTACTAAAGGCTGTTCACCGTAAAGTGAGCACTTTTTAAGGCCCTTCCAGCACACATTAATCACTAATAAATATATTTTATTGAGCTAAATATATTAAATTTTAGGGGTGATCAAATGTATAGAGTATGTTTATTAGATACATGGCAATGCGTATATTAAAAAGTGGCGGGGAGATAAAACTAAATTGGAAGGAAATTATTAGCAGGGCCTTAAAAAGTGCTCACTTTACCGTGAATAGCCTACAGCAACCTTGCTGCATACGCCGGCGAGAGTTGATTGTCAACAGTGCAGTGTGACACACTATAGGCTGTTCACGGTAAAATGAGCACTTTTGAAAGCCCTGCTTAAAATCTCCTTGTATGCACGTTGTGTCTTCTTCCGCCTTATGTAAAATTAACGTTGCCATGGGCCTCATCACTTTATTCATGCGTTGGTCAGGAGAAACTGTGAAATTATGAGGAAAATGAATACTTTACAAATCTGCTCATTTTTACATTCGATGCATAAAAAAAAAACCGGAAAGTGAAAGAAATAAGTTAAGTCATCACAAATGGTTACCTAACACTTGTTTTTCGACGTTCAGATATGGAACCACCTTCCGTCCTTTGTTATCAACTTCACTGGAGGCATATTTCTCAGTGCGCCCGTTAAAACGTACTCAGGCAGGGGCAGTGACTTTTTCCTAAGGTTAATTTCAGAAGTGCTCACTTTATCGTGAACTGCTTTTATTAATTTTTATACTTAACGACTAGTTGTACCCGAACAGAAGTATTACGGCTACCAACACGAAAGCTATTGTGGTGTAGAGATCAAACCAGGTTATATTACTGATGGGGTCAAATCTAGATTTTTTCGCGTGTGGGTAACGTGGCGGACATTGTTATTAGCAGTTGGTTTTTCTCGGGGTACTCCCGTGTCCTCTACCACGCATTCTGTTGGTTTTCCACCCTCGCATGCCCCCACTTTCCTCAGACAGGATCTCATCTTAATACCGTAAAATAATATTTAATGTGCTGGTCCATTGCAAACGTAGATCAGAAAACGAGCAAAAGGAATATCACAAACAAAAAATAACGAAGAGGGCGATAAATAACTAAACATCAATTATGTTTCAAGGCATAGAATCTGTTCCCCTCTACAGGCGAGATTAGCCCTCAAGACGTCGATGTTAAGAGACACCTAAATATATTCACTCGCTTACTCTTCAAGCGTGATAGCTATTTCTTTGTTCTTACCGTCCTGTTTTGTGTTTATTTATTTGTAATAGGTATATTTAATTCGTTATTTTTTTTGGTTAGAAGTGAAGTCCATCTTTTTCATACAATGCATTAATCAAGTTATATTATTCCCTTTATATAACTCACTGATACTAAGTTCTGGTACAAATAATATTTTGCATTATTTTGAGGTGTAATTATTGCCTACACGACAGTTACTTGTCACTACAGACATGCATGAGGCTAAACTTTACAGTACTGTTTGTACTGGAGCCAGCGTCGTTTTTCCATTGGCTGCTGCAGAGATACGAAACTACGCCTTTTCTGACTGACTTGCACGTGATTGGGGCACACAAATGTGAAGTGTTCATTTATTGACGCAGAGTTACCCGGGACGTGTCAGATACATCATGCTCCGATGACAAAACGTATTGCAAAGGTACACGTGTTTAAGTTTAACGTGTCCCCAACTAATAACGCGATTTTGCAGATTTCTACTTGTCATACAAATTAAAACTCTGTGAAACAGCGCATATTTTCTTGACTAGCCATCATCCATGCACTCTGTATCCGGGAACTTTTCTACAAGAACCTGCTTCTGTATGCTTGTATTAAGAGTGGGAGGGCCCCCTGCATTTTTTGTGAGATAGTAATTTGTGCGAATACGCGTATCTCAGTAAATAAAGGTTCTGCAAACAGGAATTTTCTTCAGAAAAGATAAGAATTAATTATCTATGCCCCCATTTTTTTTCGTTTGTCATATTTAATGTATTCTTGGAGAAAAAAAATTCTTGAAAATGGTCAAATATCGCATATTTAAAGCTTGCCTATGCAGTTTCCTTAAGCGGGAAGAGAAAAGTACAAATATACGTGCGTAGTATAATACGTGGTATTTCATCGCCGGCAATAAAACCTCCATGTTACAGATCTAATTTGCTCAGTAGAGCATAGGAGCGATGAGGCATTATAAGTGCGAGTTAGCGTCACCCGTATCGCTCACTCGCTTCTTGGTCTTGGACGCGGGGTTCCCACGGGGGTCTAGCCCACTGTTAAGGCCCATAGTAATCAAGAAACAACCCTCACGCCATGCTGCTAGTCGATAGAAACATCCCCGAGCCCTGCCGCTGGACGAAATGCAATTTCGGTAGCAAGGGTATTGTAACATATGGCTTGAGTTTGGAGCACGCGTCCATATAAAGGGAAGCACGCGCGGCGTATTTCGTCTCACAAAGACCACAGCCTTATGGTCAGGCAAAAGAAAAAAAAAAAAAATCAAAGAGGCGGAGAGATAAAGCTTCCGGAACACAAACGTGGCAACTGCACGTTTGGTCGCCCCCGCAGACGCGTGTGTGTTGGGCGGGTGGTGGATCGCTAAAGCGGAGGGGCGGATAATAAAAGCTTCGCGGGCGCCAGATCTCTCTCTCCCCCCCCCCCCCCACGAGAGTAACTCGTGGTGGGGTAGAGCTTCGGCGCTCGCACCTCTCTATGTGACGGCGGTGGATTCCTTATATTCCGACGTCGCGCGGACGACAAAAAAAAAACTCGACGCAATTTCCCACCCACGCACGGCTATTTGCGTTGGCTGGAATCGCGCCCTCGGGCGGAAACGACTTCGTGAATTTTACAGTAGGAGATGTTTTATTTATTGCGCCAAGGTTTTTTCATTACGCTGGGCAATGTCTTTATCAGCTTCGTCGGAAACTTAGAAACACGTATTTTCTATAGGCTACTCGCGTTAAAGTGAGTACTTTTGAAAGCCCTCTCATTTGGAATAATATTCAATGAATATATTCTTATTGAGCCTTAGATGTTAACTTCCGTGTGCGGTGGTATATTCACAATGCGTTTATTAATTTCGTAGCAATATTCATTGTCAAATGTTGTTAAAAGATAAACAAATGACTGAAAAGTGGAAGTAACTAGGGCTTCAAAAGTGCTCACTTTACCGTAAATGGACTACACCGCATTTAACACAAAGGTGCAGTAAGAAATCGGCGAAGAATTTTAAAAGAAAGGAATTTTAGGTTAGTTTAGATAAAAAATTGAGTAAAGTACATAAGGAAATTTAATTAAAAATCTACACAAGTTATAAATTTTAGGAGAAATTAATTTTAACAGTAAATTCTAAATACCATTTGTTGGATAATTAATGTATATATATATATATAAAAGGTGAAACGTAGTGACGTAACGGCAAAACGACTGACTCATACACCCCCCACACAACAGTATACAACAATGCATGTGCCGATGTGTGGCACTAAAACGTAATTCTAAATAATGATAATCCGAGAGCGAAAGGGGTTCCGCATGCGTCTGTGTACACGAGGGCGACGTTTCGAAAGCTGCAGTACGTGTAACGAATTTTCCGGGGTAGAGTGCCGACCCTCGCTTGCGCAGTGGCGATCGCTTGAACTGAGTACTAGATTGGGGGTGCTTGTTTGAAATCAAAGTCATTACCCCATTGACTCTTCGGTAACTCAAGAACTGTGTGAGAACTGGAAATCAAATCCTCCGTGGTGACGCTTGATCGCAGTTTGACGAGTTATATTTACACTGTACATTGGAATACACACACACACACTTGATCTTAAAGGCTGTTCACGATAAAGTGAGCACTTTTGAAATCAACCTTAGGGAAAAGTCACTACCCCTACCTGCATGTATTTTAACGGGCGCAATGAGTGACGTGTGCCCAGTAAAGTTGGTAACGATGGAGGGGAAAGTAGTTCCATATATTAACGTCGAATAAAAAGTGTTAGGTAACCATTTGTGATAACTTAAATCATTTCTCTCGCTTTCTGTATTTTTTTTTAATGCACCGGAAGTGTAAAAATGAGCAGATTAGTACAATATTTACTTTTCTGATAATCGTACAGTTTCGCTTGACCGAGGCATGAAAGAAGTGATGAGGCCGATGGCAATGTTAATTTTACATAAGGCGGACGAACACACAACGTGCATACAAGTAGATCTTAAGCAGGGCTTTTAAAAGTGCTCCTTTTACCGTCAACAGCTAATACCAATCAGAATTAACGTGCACCATTTGTAAATCCTGCAACACAGCTGTCTGGTAGTAAAAATACTTGGCGACAGAATAAACACATACACAAACAGGAACCCTAGGAGAAAACTTGCTACTACTACAAAATTATTTTGTTGGTATTCGCCCTGTCAAAATGTTTGTGGTGTACACAAACATTTTTGTAGCTGCCACAAAATAAGTTTTTTTTTGTGGCCACTTAAAACACATTTTGTTGCAGCTATAAAATTTGGCAGGGTGAATACCAACAAAATATTTTTGTAGCCGCCATAAAAATTTTTTTTTTTCAGTATGTGGGTGTACAGATGCATGTATACGCATATACATGCACACACAGCATGCGCACAAACACAAGGTTGCCACAGTCGCAAAGGCATCGCGATAATGTTGAGATGTTGAGAGGACTCAACATTTCCTGAACACTAATTAGGTAATCACGTAGCTCGGCGCCCGCTATAAACAGATCACTTCACATTTAACGTACTTGCACGACCATATGACGCAAGAAATCCAACTTAAATTTTCTCATGGTCTATAGAGAAAATAACATGCACATCTATCACGATTTAAAGTAATCCTAAGAATGGCATACACCTTTGAAATATGAATTGAAACAGGAATATATAGCCAGTATTGTGAAATGCAGTTATTCTAGAACACTGGGTGTGTGTATGATATGCAGCGTGGTGAACATCTTCAAATATAACAGTGCAAAACATGTCGCTGTCACAAAATTGTTCCACTGGAATAATTGCGTTGGTCACTCTATTTTACATCAAGTTTTCCGAAGAGGAATGACAAACGATTTTTCAGCAAAGCATTATTACCTAGCTTGTCAAATTCTGAAGGAATAGGTCGTCTTTTGGCGACCATCGTTTTGAAAAAAATTCGCACGTAACTTCCAACAGAAACAGGGCCTATCTGTATACAAAACAGGCGGGCGGCGTTCATGATAGCGTTGGGTTTGTGCCGCGCTGCAGGGCCGTCGAAAGAACAAATGCACGCGGAGAGCAAAATAAATTACTCTTTAGAGGAAGGAATGCATCAATGTGGGTTTTATAGATTGGCGTGTATTTTTTTTTTTCCAACACACCACAACGTGCAGCTACGACTTGTCTGCAGCGAGAGTCGGGCAGAGGTCAAACCATTCCTATGAACCGGGACTCTGTCACAACGTTGTACTAGTTTCTCAGTTATACGTGTTCTGGAGTCTCTTTAGAAGCGCTTTGTTCAGAAATTTACGCTATACGGGCCATCGTAAGTCTAATGAAAGCCAATACAAAAAAAAAAAAAAAAAAAAAAAACCAGAACAAATGTGCGAAATAACGATATTAGAAAACTTTTGTGAATTAATATTGTCCAAGAGTGGTGCATTCTTTTAACATAATATCTTGCGCCGCAAAACATGTACAATAATACGCCGTAAAAATTAGTTCGGCGCAACTGTATCACTACGCCCAAAATGTTTGGTTAAACGTTGACTTTTATTTTGTTTCTGTATTGACTTCCAAAAAATTCAAAGGTTTTAGTTAAGATGTTTAGTATTAATTCATGTTTCGCTGCTATTAACGAAATAAATTATTAAAAATATTACACATGGGCGTGTTTCGGATATAACAGTTTTTTTTTTTTTTTGTTATAGTTATTAATAAAATAATTCCACTCGCCTAACTCACGTTAGGGAAAATTGTCATATCAAGTTTGCGCAGGATGCTTATAGTATATTGACGCTTAGAAATATTGAAATGTGCCCCGCAATTTGTTTTGTAAACTGCCAGGTACAGCCTGCATCTGAATTTTCGCTGATTTACTTTGTTATTTCATTTTTATGAATACGAAGAGTGCACATTTTTAATTGAAGTACACGCCGCATATTTTGTCAAAATAATTAAGTTACATTCAATGGCGAAATTACTAATGATGCCATGTTTTGGAAAGCCATATATGTTATATTTCCATTCCGAGATGCGTTAAGGTACACAGCAAATAAAGGTACATAGAAAAAGGACGGCAAGCAGATTTAAAATCTCAATATACTCTCTTCTAAATATCTGTAAGTATGTGAATAAGACTTTTTAAAAATATGTTTCATACTACAATAAGACGATTCACAGAAGAGGATGCCAATGACTCAGGATCAACTCGCTGCAAGGAAACTCATTACAAAACGAATAAGTTTCTAATGTAAACTTTTGTTATGAGCTTCTTGCAACGACTTGATCTTGAATGACTGGCCACCACTTCTGTGAATCGTCTTATTGCAGAATGAAAAGTATTTTGAAAAATTCTCATTGTAGAATGAAATTCGTAATTGAAACGTTGCAAACCCAACAAAGCGACGAAGAAGGGTGACAAATTTGTTCACGGTTGCTGTGTTAATAATGAACACTAGCGTTCTCACGCAATTCTTTATAGACACGTAGAAACAGAAGGAAATTAGAACAGTGTCTCACGAAACGTATTTGGTTTCCACATTAGATGATTAACTCGTTTAGCTGAAAACTTTCATTCGCGGGAAGAAAATTGTTCGTGTAACATACAAAATAATATTTCGTAATTGTCATATTTCTGTCGCTTTGTGTGAGAGGAGTTGGCGTGATATTTTTTATTCACTACGTTAGCAAGAAACTCTTCAGGAAAGAGTGCGGGAGGGTTTTTTTTTGGAGGGCAGGCAGGGTGGGGGTGGGAAAGAATCCCAGCTGCCTGTCTACAGTTATTCCTGTCGCGTTCCCGTGGGATCGCGGTCTTTTCTACCCTCCTCTCCTCCTCTTCCATTTTTTTTTTACAGCTGTCGGCTCTTTCAAATAAGGCAAAAAAAAAATTGCGGTAGATTACATACAACTGTTTGTCGACATCAGCAAAATGTCTTGCCTCTCCCAACTCACTCAAACTCTCTCTCTCTATCTCTCTCTCTCTCTCTCTTTAACTTTTGTGAAGGCACGTACTCACCCCTACCCATTCCTTTCAAGCAGACATCTCGAGAATTCAGTTTTAGTGTTCCCGCATATGACCACTGGCAAATGGCTGTCTCGAGATTTTGGAAGGAATGAGAATTTTTACTGGAGAAATTGCAGATAACTCATATAGGCCCTCCGATTATCTAGTATGTTTGTAGCCCACGGAAGTGTGTCCAAAATAGGTTGTCTTGTTTGGAAAATTTTAGTAAATATTCTTACATGCACGCCTGTGGGACGTATCAGAGTTCGTGAGGGATGGAGGTCTTAATAAAATTAAACAACTAAATTCAATCATTATATTTATTCTCAATGCTAGAAACAGTCAAACATGTGTTATTTACCAGTCTGATCGTCCTATTATAGGCTACTCACGGTGAAATGAACACTTTTAAAAGCCCTGCTTAAGATCTACTTGTATACACGTTGTCTATTATTTCGCGTTATGTAAGATTAACATTGTAATGGGCATCATCACTTTATTCATGCGTTAGTCAACGAAACTGTCAAATTACTAGAAAAGAAAATATTTAACATATCTGCTCATTTTTACACTGCGATGCATTAAAAAAAAAGCAGAAAGTGAAAGAAATTAAATCGTCGGGAATTGTTTCCCAACACATTTTATTCGACATTATGATACGGAACTACTTCCAATCTATCGTTTCCAACTTTATTGGGCGCATGTCACTCAGGACGCCCGTTAAAATATATGCAGGTAGGGGCAGTGAAATGTTTGTAAGGTTGATTTCAAAAGTGCTCACTTTATCGTGAACAGCCTTTAAATTTTGTTATTCTTATTGAGCGTGATATTAAATTACTGTCTTCTTTTCAAGTAAAGACTTTATCACAGTCTGTGCTCTTGCTAATGTTCCTTAAACTGCTACAAATATTTCCACACGTTTAGTTAGAACTGTCTATTTCCATCGTCCCGAATGTCTTTTCACTCACGCATCCAGTCCACAGCCCCGCAGATCAGTCCCACTCTTCACTGCACACGAGCTCGCCGACGCACTCTCGTAGATCGCTGCAGTCGTCCCTCGCTACTCCGGTATCGCCCAACTGTGGCACGAGACGCCAAACTCTCGGCTCTTAATCACTCTCCCCTCAGAGGCCCACACGTGGTATTTATACTTGTGGTATGTGACATCTAGAACGTTCTCGGCAATCCAGGTTGTTCTGGGAAAAGGTAATGGTTATGAAGACGTCATTACTTGCGTGATTCCCTCCTCGGAGGCCTGCACGTGGTATTTATACTTGAGGTAGGTGACATCTAGAACGTTCTCGGCAATCCAGGTTGTTCTGGGAAAAGGTAATGGTGATGAAGACGTCATTACTTGCGTGATTCCCTCCTCGGAGGCCTGCACGTGGTATTTATACTTGAGGTAGGTGACGTCTAGAACGTTCTCGGCAATCCAGGTTGTTCTGGGAAAAGGTAATGGTGATGAAGACGTCATTACTTGCGTGATTCCCTCCTCGGAGGCCTGCACGTGGTATTTATACTTGAGGTATGTGCCATCTAGAACGTTCTCGGCAATCCAGGTTGTTCTGGGAAAAGGTAATGGTGATGAAGACGTCATTACTTGCGTGGTAAATGAAGAAATATGAGCTTCTGAGGGTCAGCGAGGCGCGAGCGGCGATACGTCTATCGACATGTGCGGCGGCGTCCTTTATAACAGGCCGCTCCCTCGTCTAACTTAATTAAACTTGACCTCCAGCTCCCGGCGCCTTCCTACGCGAAGGAAATACCGGGCAATGGCATGCAACAATACATTACATTTTGCTGAAATAAACCAATAGTTAATCAAGGTATTTACCCTGATGCTTATATTTGCAGTTATGTTGAGTAGTTCTTATAGATTTACACGGTAATGCGATTGCAATACTATTTAAATGCTATGCATTGGTCTTTTGTTCGTATTTTTCTCAGTATTAACCATACATATAAATGCCACTTCAAATATTAACGGTGAATTTTACAGAATACAAAATTATTTTTTTAAACAGTTAATAAACAAAATCGTTTCAGTGTAAATTCGATGTCTATTTTTCTTTACGGAAAATAGTTCTGTTTGTTTCCCTGCGGCGTTTAATCCAAATTGTATTTTGCACAATATTTTCCCCACTGATACGCTTATGCCTGATGTCCATGTAGACAGTTCTTAAATCCTCAACAATAGCCAGTATGCAATATTAACCTTCAGTGCATATTTTTTTTTAATAATTTGCAGTCAACAAACCGTCGCTGCCTTTTTTTCTGAAGCGAATATACTCCGCCATCTTTTCTGCACTCATGTGTTAATTGCAACGTAAAGGCATACTATACCGTTCGTAATGCATTAAAACATTACCGTGTTATGATATCGAGATTTCTTTAGAAATGGTGTCTTAAGTAATGCCGCACAAAATTGCTGTTAACTCGATCAGAACCACACTGAAAAAAAATTTCCTGTAATTTTTAAACTAGTTATCTGGAAATCAGTTTCCAAGATAAATTTTGTTACATTACAGTTTGATTAAAGCCAATTTTACCAAAAGTTATTGTGGAATTGTAAAATTAAACTTGAGTATTGTCAAACAAGTACTGTAGAGCTGGAAAAGTTTTTTTATTAATACGAGGCTGCATGAAATATTTTCTATACTTCTTAAAATACTGTGTTGTAAAGATATAATAATTGAGTTTTACAATTACGAAAAAATATTTGGACTCTGGATTCTAAATAATTGTTTGCAAAACGTACAAACAATTTGACTGTGCAGACAAAAGACTGACATGGGTGGAACAAAATGAAGAGATTAGCGCGAATATCTCGTAATGCTCTATTGACGATGTTGGATAATGAAGGGCAATCGGGCGGCTTGAGGCCGGGCGAACTCAGATGATGTCCAAATCCCTGCAAGTCCCACACTCTCGTTAATAGCTGGGGGCTCAGGTTTCATCATGAAGTCTATTAATCTGAATCCGTGATAACTTAACTGTTTCAATCAGTCAAACGTATCTGATTGATACAACAGCGACTTCAGTGAATTTAACTGATGAACCTGTGAAAAAATTCCATTATTCCTTCGTTGATTGATTCAGTCACATTTCTCACTGATTCGTCACTCATTTTTTCCACTGTTTTTCTCGGTGGTTTATTTTTTGACTGATGGACCAGTGAAACATCTGAGAAACTTGCTCTGTCTATAATTACTTTTGAGTGATGTATCATTGAAACTGCGTGTAAAAATGGCCGTCGAACATTGTTTAAAAATGGCCGTTAAACAACGCATATGAAGTGAACTAACAACGAATAAACGAACAAGACTAATACAAAAATACTTTCTAAAATGTATTTCGTATTTCAAAACGCTATCTTACGAGGTAATATGAACATGCAGCCATTCGTTCCGTTTTTACGTCTTTCATTTTGATTACATGTAATCGTCGCAGACCTCTGTTTGAAGACATTTAACGAGGTGAAGAGAGGGTACTCGTATATACTATTCGTTTTAACAATCCTAACGGTGCCAATCAAACCAAACACGAAAAGCATGAGCATATACCACAAAACCACACAGTTTGCCTCTTGTTTTTACAACTTGGCGTGGTAACTCAATGGCAAGGCAGCGGCCTAGAGTCGATGGGTGTGCGAGCTCAATCCCGTCCGCATGCGGGTTTTCTTTTTTTTTTTTTTTTCCTTTTTTTAAATTACGGTAAATTGCACAATATAAATAGCGAACTATCCTAAATATGTTTATTTCACGTAATTAGTTGCCTACATTTAACAAAAGCAATCTTTAATTCGCCACTGCAGTCGGCCGTCTCTAATTCAATCGGTGAAATCATTCCACTGAAACAATCAGTGGTTTGCCACTGATTCTAACTGGATCCATTTTCAATGATTAGAGTAGTTGGATTTCACTGCGAACCAGTGGTTTCCCACTGATTCGAATTGAGAGTGTGTCAAGCATAAACGGAAATGTGCAGAGGAAAAAAATTAGATTAATTTAATAATGATGGATAAATTATTGAGGAAAAAAAGCAAACCTGTAGCAGTAAGAAAATCATCTCACTGCACTATACTTAATTGGTCACGTTGCCTCATGAATTAATAGTTCAAAATTACATTTTGTTTCACGTAGTCTAAGTGGAGTGTCAAGCACATATAATAACAGTTTCGAATTTCCGTTATTTTAAACGTACTCTTCTCTCTTTGAGACGAGTAGCCTACAGCTGCCGATATTTATTATTTCTGTGGACGTATTCTACACAGTCGGGTTTTAATCAGTTCGAGTATCTTTCTGGCCCATCCTGCTCTCACATTTTTTGTTGATTGTTTCCCGGGATACGAGATTAAAATTTAATTCTTATGTGGCACTATCTTACAAAATGGGCGACGAAAGACACTCTGTGAAGTTACATTTGATGGTTGAAATAGATACTGTCAAAATACAAAGTTAAGTTCAAATTGATTACGTATTATCGTAGATTTAGCATACCTACAACGCTAATTTTTTTTTTTTTCGCCAAACAAGTGTAACTCACAAAAACATATGAATTTATATGGCGTACTATAGTACTACTTTTTTTCACAAATTTCGTAGGAATCGGTTGATTTTGTCCCAATATATTAAATAACTTTATTTGGAGCTATCTTACCAAATGGAGGACGACGGTAGCTACGTATTGACATATATGATGTCTGTCATAGATTCTTTCAACGCACAACATTTGGTCGAAGTTAGCCGAACAGTGTGATATATATAGTAAATAAACTTAAAAGTTTTGTACGGCCTAAGTGCCTTAACCATTTAACTCACCTACGTTTACATGGTATGTCAGAGTTTTTTTATGTGCCAAATTTGGCGATAATCGGTTGAATAGTTTTTAAGGTATAAAGTAAAAGCTTGGTTTATTTATGTAGGGTTATCGTCAAAAATGGCAGATTTATAGGTCAAAATTCAATTCTTGTATGGTGTACTGCACGGATACAAAATGTTGATTAAATTGGTTTAATGGTTCCCGAGATTTAACATAGCCCCCAAATTTTAAAATGGCTGCCATTCTGAAAATAAGCATTATGTGTTGTCAAAATATATTAAAAATCAGATGTCCTTACTGCGTTTTATATGTGTACTCACTTTGGTAGAATTCGGCTCACACGTTCATAAAGAATTTTTGGTTGGGGGGGGGGGGGGGGCACAAACATTCAAACACACAATATATTCACCTACACACAAAACACACATAGACAGGAATGTGATCTCGTAAGCCTGCATTTCTTTGAAAAAGTAGACTAAAAATCAGTTCAGTTTGTCATAAAATAAATGATTGTCTTAGTAAACGCCATCGAAAATAAAACTGTCACTATTTTGTATTATTTAAAGTTTTATATGTGTGCATGTTTTGTATGTTTACTCTATATGATACCCAAGTAAAGAAGCCAAAACTAGTAAGTTTGATCATGCTCGTCATTTGGGAGGTTGTGAATTTCATTTCTGTCTGTTAGTTTTAAGGGTCGGTTCTTCCCTGTGGTTTTCATAAAAAGCTTGAAAATTAAAATAAATAGTTTTAAAAATATTTGAAATTCTTTGTAGAATTGATTCAGTATTAAAAAATATTTAAGTACATCTCACCGATAGCATATATTTTATTCGTAACAAACACTGAAATGCACACGAACAAGAAACACACACAGAGTATAGCGATATTTCACGCTTTTCTTGCGAAAGGAACAAGTTCGTGTGCACATGTTCCGCGAATCGCGAGCATGGCTGGTAACCGGCAGTTTATTTCAGATATTACTCACGGACATTAATTCAGTCAACCTGAAGTAAAAGTTGCTCCATACTTCTCGCCGTGTGGGACTCTGCCTTTAATTAATAGAATAATCCGTCTAGTCAAAACACGATAATGCGCAAACTTGCCGTGCTCTGGTTGTGATAAATCGCGACAACTCTCCAATTTACCTGCCGAGCGTGACCTAAAATTTACGTAATAAATATGCAGTGCGTGCGTTGAATGGTGAGCGAAATACGTTTCCCCCGATTTGCTAGAAAACGACGTATGGTATTAAATAAGCACGAACAGGTATGACTTGGAGTCCACATTGAGTAACAGATTTTTATTTTGAGAAGAATAAAAGAAGGATTATACTGGACAGCATATAGAGGGGACTGAGTACACGATCTTTTGAATAGGAACCCATGTTCGGAAATGTACCGTTACCGTAGAATTATTTATGGACGCTTGTCATGCTACCGGCTAAAATATGATATCCGTTCTGCGCATGCGTATGTCTCGTTTGCGCCGAGGATAAATCACCAAAATAGGAGCCCTAAAGTTAAGGCACCGGCCATGGCTTATCTAAAGTCTTAGCTGGTATTATCACGTTTTGGAATACTGATAACGCCTGGCTTACGATGTACTCAAATCTTCATAAATATTTCTGGAATACCCGCTCTTTATTCATTTATTCTAAAATGTTGCTGACTGAGCCGATAATTGCGTTACTTTAATCATTCCATTATTTGAAATAGTGAAATTATTAATATTTGAGATTAATTTACTGATTTTACATTATGATGAACTCACAAATTATTAAAGACAGACTATAAGAAAACATTTGTTACACATGTAAACCACTGTAATCTAATAATATCCTCAGTGAACTAGTATTCAAATGAATATAAACTAATTTAAAAAGAAATTTCAACTTGTGTTTCAGAATTTTTTTCGGAAATAGATAGTTCTAAAGAAAAATAAACACTTGCACAGAGGAAAAATAAAACACTTTTTTTTTTTTTTTTCTATGTAAATAAAAGCGTAAATATAATTTGACTGACGTTTTGAAATGAGAGATTAATTTTAAAACACTTTAAAGGGCTCGCTTACGCTAGCATAAATATTTATTAGGAAAGACTTACATCATACTTTGAGAAAAACAGTAATGTATTCAGGAATGAGTGGAAAACACAACAGTAAAGGTGTGTGTGTGTTTATGAGTATATGTATATGTACGTATATACTCATCTAATATGTATATATATATATATAGTCTTTGTGTATGTGAAATATAATGCTCTGAAAAAAAAAAGCAGAAAAACAATCGTTAGTAAAGTTTTTTAATCACATGAATTTTGACACATTGCCACAAATGAGATGGACCGCTCTTCATTTTTCATACTGGGGTATATTCAGATTCTAGTTATCGTTATCGTTAAGTGCAACTTCTTTCGCGAATATAACACACAACTGTTAGGTAAAGAAATTGTCTAGAGAGACAGCAAGCTCGAGCATGGCTTCAGATAAAGGTCCTCAACGGCCTGGAGTCGATCACTCGGATCCTGACCCGATGCCAATGATTTTGATCTCCTCCTAGGCCACCATGAATTATCAGCTCATGTCTTAGTACTAAGCAAGTTGACGATAAACTCAATGTATAGACTTTTAGTGTGAGAACTTTTACACTCGTAGTTTGTCTAGCACATCAAACCGAGGTACTCTTTTAGCCAGGGATGATTGTGGCTGCGGTCAACCAAGATGTGATCGGTGCTCGACCAGCAGACGAATCTGTATCAGCAAGTTTCATATTGGCAACGCGGCGGGGGTTCGTAATGATCTGCAGGTTTCTCCGGATAGTTGCGCTACTTCCTACTTCCGGATTCAGTTCTCAAATTAAAAAGATGCAGCCGTTCACAATATAAGTATTCTGTGATTCATTTCTTTATTATTTGTTAGTCTATGTGAAAAAATGATTCCGCTCAATGTTCGATTAAATAATTGCTTTGCCTAAGGCATAAAAGTATCTCATTTCCGTATCTCATGAATAAAATATGGTGTTACAAAATTTTTAAAGATTTCGTCCTGTTCCTTCTAAAAACCGTCTGGCAGCACCTTTTGTAATGAATTACTAGAGAATTTCTCTCCTTGATATAAGAACATACAGGAGAGGACATTTCGTGATGCAAACAACACCACATTAAATACGAAAATTGTCCCACACATTAAGAAGTAATTTTCTCGTACATTCAGGAACCCCCATCATAAGTTTCGATTTGAAAGACAAACATTTATCAATGTGAAGTTTTTAATACATAATTATTTAATATACATAATAAAGGATGAGTCGTTTAAAAGAGGCCCCGTGGGACATGCGTGTAACAGAGCGAGGGAATGAGGAATTACAGTCCAGTGTGACAACAAAATACCTAGAGTAGGTGCTGGAAGTGGCTGCCATTGACCTCGAGGCCGGTGTGCAGACGACACCAAAAGTTGTCACACTGGACTGTATTTCCTCATTCCCTAGCTCCGTTACACACATGTCCCACGGGGCCGCTTTTAAAGGATTCACCATGTATAATATACATAATTATACACCGCGTCGACTACAAAGTGATTCAGAGAAAACTTAATATATAACCTGAAACGTCAAACCAGAACGGTAAGCACACATTTATTTATATCCGAAGTGCATTGTGGCGATAGCTCGCCGACAACATGAGGCAGGCACTCTGTCTCTACTCTCTTCAGTTGGATGCCTATTCCAACAAAATAGACCACCCTCCCCCCTCATCAAATTCTCACCCGTCGTGTGATTAAGGAATACTTTATGTTTGGGTTTGCCAAGAAAATAATGGGTAAACTTGAGTTTATTTATATTTTGGGCTCCTTACATTTATGGGAAAATGTAGTCCATAGGTCTATATAAATTACACAACGACCATTCATGGTGAAATAATTGTGATACATAAAATAATTGCAAAGCCTTATAAGTTGCATGACAATCCTCGCAGTTGTATAGCGAAAATCCACTGCATAACAAAACTTGAATATTCGATTTGCATGATGAAATTACAATATTAAAATAACAGAAAAACTCCGTAAGGTCGTTTACACAACTAAATGAAATGATTTAGACGGCTGCCTCCCCCCTCTTCAAGGAAGAGAGTTCCGTCCTAAATGACTCCCTCTAGGAGTCTCCCCCCAAAATTGATAAGCCATGGTTTATGTCTCTTCGACAACCAGTTCTGGAAGTTCTTCCGTCACTCACTAATGCCCGGTTGCAACACCATCTTCCCCCATCCGAGATCGAATGATCCTAGCTCCGAACCAGGATCTAGAATGATATTGGTTCCAATGTAAAAGTGTTGCACCAACGAAATTTCATGATTTTGAATCTCTGATTCGTCGATCTTGTTTCCAAAATGAGAGATCGAAATTAAGCATAAGACAAATTTGGCTATTGGTTCGTTATATATGACGTCATGGAAGTAGGCGTATTTTTCACTACACATAGAACTAAATGTACTTATTTTACTTAATAATATTCAAGTGCGTATAATGTTGTTTTTATTTTCCAAGAAAACAATCGAACATATTTATATATGTTGGTGTATTTTCAAACTATATATTTTATCGACGTTGGCTGCTGATCTCGGATCGAGAACTTCATCTCGGTCTCCAGTCCAGCTCTGAACTCGAATGGTGCAACAGTTTCGTTTGTCGATCTTAGATCCGATCTCGGATCGAGTTTCGAACCACGATGGTGGAACCGGGCGGAAGTGTACACAGCACGCCGAGGTGATGTGACATGCCTTAGGAGCGCCTGCAGATGGTCATGTAGACACCCGGGGGAAGGAGCGGGTAGCGATCCGTCAAGGAAGCGGAGATAGTGAACTGGCGAACGTCAACGGTTAACTCTTTGGCGAGTACGCACGTAAACGGTGCTGCGGTTATAAGTACATTCCTTTGTTCTTGAAGACAAAACTTACACTCTTACATTGTTATTGTTTCGCTAGACAATATCAAAATCCAAGTAAATAATTACCACTAGTCAACCTTTCAGTTCGTAAGAATAAAACTGCTATTTTCAATACATTCTCAAATGTCCACGATGGATTGTATAACCAGTTTGCTTCTGTTGTGACATATTATCTTGCACGTAGTTAACGCGCGGTTTCATTTTCCGACGGCCCGCCAATAATATACGTCTACTGTGGGCGTTCCCGGTGTGGCCACGACCAATAGGACGATGGTATGTGGAATTAAAGAGATCAACACAACTGAGATTTCTGTAGTGGAGGATATAGGCAGTTCACTTCAAATTCGTCTTCAGTTCCAGGAAATTTGTGCCGTCCTCGAAGGGTTATCCATGTAGAACCAGCAGCTTATGGCACGGGTTTTCCTATAGCAGGTGAACGATGATGGATGTGACACCGTCACAGCATATATAGGTTATTCACGGTAATGTGAGCACTTTTGAAAGCCCGATCATTCGGAATAATAGTAAATAAATATATTTTATTTTAGCTTTAGACGTTATCTTGCAAGAGCTGTGAAATATACACATTGTGTTTACTAGTATATACTTTGGTCCTGGTAATGTTTCCATGGATAATAGTGCTTGATAAAATTATGTAGCTGAAACATCATTGTCATTTAATATTGACGCGTATTTTGAATTTTCTTTGTGTAGTCCAAAGGGAGAGTAAATGGCAGATGTGAACCAAATGCTTGGACTGAATTAATTGAAGACATTGGTGGGTATCGCCGGATACCTTACTTTTTACGTGAAATCATTTGGTGTTCTTACATGAGATATATGTGACTACTAACATGGCTATATTTATTTAAAAAGGTGGTTGCAGGATTAAATATGCCTGGAAGGAAAACGTAGCCAGGGCCTCATAAGTGTTCACTTTACAGTGAACCTGCTTAAGATCTACTTGTTATGCACGTTATATATTCTTCCGCGTTATGTAAAATTAACATTGCCATGGGCCTCATTACTTTATTCATGCGTCCGTCGGGTGAAACTGTGAAATTATTAGGAAAGTAAATATTTTACAAATCCGGTAATTTTTACACTCCGGTGCATAAAAAAAAAAAACAGAAACCGAAAAAAAAAATTAAGCTATCACAATTGGACACCTAACACTTTTTATTCCACGTTAAGATATGGAACTACTTTCCTTTTATCGTTACCAACTTTACAGGGCGCATGCCACTCAGTGCGCCCGCTGACATGTGTACAGGCAGGAGCAGTGACTTTTTTTTTCTCCCAAGGTTGATTTCAAAAGTGCTCACTTTATCGTGAACAGTCTTTCAAAGAATGTCAGTCTAGCTTCTGGTAACCTATGATCGAATAGGCATGGGAGACGGTTTGTGCGAGATAGACCATACAATTCATCCTTTGCCACATCCGTTATTCGTGCCCTCGCCCGCACCTTCCACTTGCGTGAGCATGCACAGTTGCACACACGCACACACACTCAACGCAGAAGCAGACAACCTGCGACTCTGCCTTCAGCCCGCGGAATATCGAGTGGCTGCACACAATTAAAAAAAGCACACAAATGAGCGGACGAGTGCAGCTCGCGTTCATTTGGCCGTCGTTACCAGCGCACGCAGCTGCCTGCCTGCTCCGAACCTGAATGCAGAGTTCACGTCGAGTGCTCGTTAGTACTCCCTAACCCTCCCCCCCCCAACCGCACTATAGTTCGGGAATTAGTTAATTAATTAATTCGTTCGCTGCTTTCTCTTTTTTTTTTTTGTGGGAGGGGAGTGTTTCATCTCATGAGGCATAATAGGATGGCTGGAGCATCGCGGTTACCCCGTACAGCGGCTCGTAAACTGTAAACAATTAATTAACAGTGCTTGTATAATTAACCTTCGTGCCACAGGAACGAGCGCTCCCCCGCGCCGCAAAAACATCATCCGGTAAATAGATAGCTACATTGGTTTCGTTTTAATTACGCGAAACTTCGTTCGCGGCACTAACCTCATACTATGCGCAGCATTCTTTGTTACTCGCGTTCCCACTCACGTTAATTTACACGAAACTCGAAAAATACATTGATTTTCGCGCTAGCAATGAGGGAAATGGCATTAACGGTTAATACGGATATTTTTTTTTTTTGCAACCAATGTTTAGTGTAATTTACTTCCACGTCACAGATATTCTCCAGCCGATTTCGAACGTCATCCCGTGTGACGTTTTTCGCGCGATTCCCTGCATCAGTAACCAGTTGACGTTATTTCACGCATGATAGTTATCGTAATACGTAGTTGCGCACGAGTTTGTTGGCAGAGAGTTGTTTAGTTTGTTTATAAACCAGCGACCCGCCCCCGGCATCGCTCGGGTGCGATTCACAAATATGCCGTTGTTTGGGTTTACAGCAAGTATATACACTGAATGCTTAAGGTAACTAATTTAGGATTAATATTGCGGAGTTCATAAAGTCTTCGTAAGTGAACCCCTAAAAGACGAAAATTGTTACTGTGAGCCATCCTTAAAGTATAAACACATGCAATCGCGGCTTTTTTTGTAGATCTTTTCGAGATATGCAATTCTGTAGTACTTACATTAATCTGATGTATCTCTTATGGTTTAGTCAGCGTAAGCCATGTAACCGCCCGAAAGGCGGTTTTTTCCGACTTTATTATAAAACTTCAACATTTATCTACCATCCTTAGATTAAATATTAATGTATTATATACCCAAACCTTTCTCAAGAAGTTCTATAAATGATGATGGAAACCGCATCTAAATCCATCAAGTAGTTTAGAAGCCTTAGCCGAATACACAGACACACGCGGCCGGGCGACTGTGTTTTATACGATGTATAGAAAAGAAAATCCTGAAAGTACACTTATACACTACTACTTATTGACTTCACACAGCCATATATACATAACGAATGAACTACGAACTCGTTTTAACCTCACAATATTGATCTTGACAAATTTTGGCAGAATTCATGTCGTGATGTTATAATGAGTTCTTAGCACGGTCGTTATGCCTGTAAGGTTGTGTAACGTCGATAAGTAGTAGAGTATTAAGTACTTTCGGAATTTTCTTTTTTAAAACTATAGACAAACTAGACAAAAGAAAAAAATCCTACATGGTGGGGGAATGTGTTCCTTCAATGAAGATTTTTTCCGACGTTTTGAGCATTGGAGCATGTGACCATACAACGAAAATCAGCAGAATAGCTTAGTAAACAAACGTGACGTAGCGGTTTCTTGTATCAGGGCGTACTCATTCGCTTATTGGTTGAACGAAGCTCTGAAACGAGCGTTTTGTCACAATGTACAAATTTTCGCCTTAAACTATATTTGACAATAAATTCGAAGACAAATTCCGGCCATCAAAATTTTCCTTCCAACGAATTATATGAAAAAATCTTTAACGTGTTCGAAAATGTGCCACAGTAAAATTTTTTTATTGGGATGGTCTAATTTGATATATTATTTTTAAATGATTTTAATTGTGAGATATTGATTTTGATTTCCATGTAGACCTTTACAGAAAGATATCTAAAGAATGTTGTAATTTATTTTCGTTTCTTTGCTAAAATCAAAATTTATATATCTGCGATGTTTCCTGCAGAATGTGTTCGTAATATTTTGAGCAGTATTCACTGAAAATCGCATTCTTGGCCAGAAAACTTCTACGTAAATTAATTATTTTCATAGCATACTTCGTTTCCAGTAATTGTTAGTTATTTTTAAGTTTCTTGGCGTCCATTTCTGCCGGGCACGATTCTGATTTACTGAGAACGTCAAATGTGAAATAAATTTTAGAACCGGTCCAATCTTCAAATATTTGATGTAAACTGAAGCTATTGAACCTTTCCGGACAAATATGGCGGCGTTGATTATATTTCGATGACGCTATAGTTGGGCAATTTTATTTCACCAAACGTATTGGAAGGAGTCTGACGGAAACACTTGCCAGCGTGACAGGGGCTATACGAAACGTTCCCGACTGGCTGG
This sequence comes from Dryococelus australis, assembly GCA_029891345.1. Classification (NCBI taxonomy): domain Eukaryota; kingdom Metazoa; phylum Arthropoda; class Insecta; order Phasmatodea; family Phasmatidae; genus Dryococelus; species Dryococelus australis. The sequence goes on from CM056997.1 coordinate 29,807,753, forward strand.
GCGGCCTCCTGACAAGTAAGCTACAGGCTGTTCACGGTAACATAAGCTTAAGATCTACTTGTATGTACGTCGTGTCGTCTCCCGCTTTATGTGAAATTAACATTCCCATGGGCCTCCTCACTTTATTCATGCGTCGGGCAGGAGAAACTGTGAAATAATTGGAAAGGGAAATATTTTACAAATCTGGTAATTTTTATACTTCCACGCATTAAAGAAACAGAAGGCTAATTAAATGATTTACGTTAGCACAAATGGTTATCTAACACTTTTTATTCGTCGTTAGATATGGAATTACTTCCCGTCCATTGTTGCCAACTTTACCGGCCGAATGTTACCCAGTGCGCCCATGAAAAGATATGAAGTTAGGAGCAGCGAATTTTTTCTTAGGTTGATTTCAAAAGTTCTCACTTTATCGTGAATAGACTTTACCATCAATCACTAACTGGCCAACGGCCTTTTAATAAATTTTACTGATCAGGACCGCCATTCTTCTGGCGCGTGTGATGAAGTTCGTGCGGGAAAAGACTATTCCACTTATAATCTTTATTATTATGTTGTTAAACAGTGGAGGGAATATGGGCAAAAGCAGGCATGATATCTGAGTGGTAAGCAATCCCCGTGATCCGGCATTTGCATCTCCTACCTGTAGCACTGTAAAACAAAATTGTTTGGATTTGAGGTTAGAAAATTCCTGGTATAAATATGTATATATCTTGAAAATCCACTGACTGTGATTGATCCAAAATCGAGTTAATTATAGAAATATTTTTTGTGTAAATGCTCGGAGATGTTGGGAAACCAAATGTAAAAAAACTCATGCATCGCGGTTCGATCACGTGATATTGAGAGATCAGGGCGACTCTTAACAAGTAGGTCTTCAGAGCCGATGAGGGCGAAGCGAGATGAGCATGCAGCAGCGCCGGAATGCAGGTGCAGCGGAAGCGGGAATGCACCGAGAAAACCCGCTAACCAGCGGCATCGTCCGCCATGATTCCACACATGCTTAAGTCCGGAGTGACCCGGCCGGGGATTGAACCCGGATCGCCTTGGCGGGAGGCCAGCAGGCTAACCGCTCAGCCACCGTGGCCCCTGATGTTCGGAGTAATAATTCCAAATGGAGTGGATATCTTGACTACCGCAGAAACGATAATTTTGTGGTTAAAATATCGCGTGGACTCGGCACTGTTCGTCCCAGAAATCCGAAGCTACGGAGACTGTCCATACTTCGTATTCAAGGCTCTCAGCTTCGGTTTACGTCATTTCGGATCGCGTTAACCCGTATTAACGGTACATTATCGTGAAAATCTCCCGTGAACATACGGTAATTCTGGGACGGTGCACAGGTAAATCGCCCCGTCGACCCGACCTCGACGCTACGCCGTGCAGTGGCGAGGGTGAAGCACTTTCTACAATGACACGCACGTGAATACGGATCGCGTTAACCCGTATTAACGGTACATTATCGCGAAAATCTCCCGTGAACATACGGTAATTCTGGGACGGTGCACAGGTAAATCGCCACGTCGACCCGACCTCGACGCTACGCCGTGCAGTGGCGAGGGTGAAGCACTTTCTACAATGACACGCACGTGAATGCGGATCGCGGAAGCGGTCAGTGTAACACGCTCCGTTTCAATCTACAATGAGACGCATGCGGATCCGGATAACGTACGGATACACGTATGAAAGCTGGTCATCTCCCAACTCTTCCGTATCCTTGAGTCCTTGTGGCTATATGCCGTTCACGGTAAAGTGAGCACTTTTTGAAGCTGTTTCGTCAGACATAATTACCAATAAATACATTTCATTACGGCGTCGAACTTTTGGTTTTGGGTATGGTGAATGTATACACTGTGTTTATTACTCACATGGCAGGGTTTACATTAACAAGTGGTGGAAGGATATAATTTGGCTGAGAGAAAAAATAACTAGGGCTTCAAAAGTGCTCACTTTATTGTGGACTGCTTATAAGAGGAATCGAGTGATTTGGTTTGTTGATACTCGGTTTCGTGGCCACTGAGGTATAAACGGCAACAAGTGATTCGATTTGCCGTTACGATTATCATTTTTGTTTTAATGAATAAGTGCGCATGGTTCGGCAGTTATATTTAACCTTTTTTTAAAAAACACTGTAAAAATGTGAAAAATTATATGAGTATATTACGAAACCTATTTCAGTAATTTGCTACGTCTGATATCGGAAGTTGCAAGACTGTGCGTTTCATCGTGCTGTAGAATTGGTTCAAATTCATCCCGAGACTTCGACTTGTACCTCTAGTGTTACCGAGTCAGTTTCCCCCGCGCATCCGTGCATTTGCGGAACGGGCCTTAAGGAATACGAGAACGACCAACATTCGCGCTGTCTGCTGACGCCCTGGCGTCGCCGGCCGCCCATGCGCAGCTCTCAGACGCGCGTTTCTTATTCATGTCCCCATTTCCTCTATCCTCGGCGCGTCTGATCTGCCCCGCTCCCTCTCGGCATCCCGTGTCGGCCCTCTCGACCTGCATGGAGCGGGATTACCCCTTAGACGTTCGTGCTCCGGCAACAACGCGTCAACCAGCGGCTACAACAACAACAACAACCCCCCCCCCCCCCTTCCTCGCCCGACCGGACCAGGCGAACCAACAGCAGATGCTCCCAGCGGGAATGGCGTTCACTTCTACACTACTGAGAAAATACATTTCCATTAAGGGCTGTTCACGATAAAGTGAGCACTTCAAAAATGAACCTTAGAAAAAAGTCACTGACCCTGCATCCATGTCTTTTAACGGATGCACTGAGTGATATTCGCCCAGTAAAGTTGGTAACGATGGACAGAAAGTAGTTCCATATCTAAACGTGGAATAAAAAATGTTTGGTAACCATTTGTGGCAACTTAAAATTATTTATTTCGCTCTCTGTTTTTTTTTTATAACATAGAAGTGTAAAAAATTAGCAGATTTCCAGAGTACTTTCTTAATAATTTCACAGTTTCATTTGGTCGATGCATGCATAAAGTGATGAGTCCCATGGCAATGTTAATTTTATATAGGGCGTAGCAATACACAACGGGTTTACAAGTAGATCTTAAGCAGGGTTTTCAAAAGTGCTTATTTCACCGTGAACAGCCTATACATAGTATTTATAGTGACCATTCGCGATTACCTCCAACTTTTCTGAAGCCTTGCTAAAATTCTACTTCCAGAATATTCCTCAGTGTAATAATATTTTGCATAAGAACTATTTATTAAAGGCTGTTCACGATAACGTGAGCAGTTTTGAAATCAACCTTAGAAAACTGTCACTGCTCCTGCCTTCATATATTCTAACGGGGCGCGATGAGCGACATTCGTCCAGTAAAGTTGGTGGCGATGGAGGGAAAGTAGTACCATATCTTAGCGTCGAATAAAAAGTGTTAGGTAACCATTTGTGATAACTATAATTATTTCTTTTTGTTTTCTGTTTATTTTTAATACATAGAAATGCAAAACTGAGCACATTCTTAATTATTTATTTTTATTATTATTCCATAGTTTCACTTGACCGACGCATGAATAAAGTGATGAGGCCCACGGCAATGTTAATCTTACATATTGCGGAAGAATACACAATGTGCATACAAGTACGTCTTATGCAGGGCTTTATAATAGGGCTCATTTTACCGTGAACAGCCTATACTAGTCATTACAATCACACTTATTTTCTCCCTATTTTTTTTTTTTTTTTTTAAGTTTTAAATGAAATATTATAATTAGTATACAAAATTTAGCTGTAGTTGTGTTTAACAGAAAACAAGATACTTTATATCAACACAGGTGTAAAATGATTGTGATGCGAGGCATAATTAGGAAACAACCAGACACGCCGTACATAGGGTAAATTTTCAAAAGTTTGCTCCAAAAACTATGAAGAAACCGTTAATAAACTGTACATCGAATAACGCCCTTTTTGAAGTCTTTGTCAGTAAAACCGTTTTCAGTAAATGTTTTTTTTCCGGGACCTTCATGTATCCGTATATTTTTCTATATTAAAGCCTTCCGTACGCCGAAACCTAATTAATCGGAATACCGTTTAACCAAAAACGGCCGGTTATTTTTGGAAACTGGTTTAAAACATTTTGTTACCCTAACGTGAAGCTCATTAGTAATAAAATTAATTGACTTGACAAAACAACAATACAGTATAATAAATGTTGAAATGTTTGAAATAGAATACTATGGGAAAAAGACACTTTGCTTTAGATAACCTATTAATTCGTGTATCTACAAACATACGTTAACCCTATATACATATATATATCGTTTCTGAATATTGATTATACATTGTGATTTCGTAAATTTTGTATTATAAAAACGCAAACAATGTTTTATTTTAAATTACTTTAAACAATATTTTTGCGCCGTTTGGCAACGACGCGCACAGCAGAGGAACGTTTAAGTTGTATGGATGGTATTTACAAAGAAGGTAAGTAATTAAATGGGTAACCAAAACCTTACATTCACGTGTTTTCAATGCAAGATATGTCATATTTTTAGGTTTTCTGTGGTGACATAGGTCTTTTTAGTACTCCTTTTTCTTTTGATGAAAAAGCACTGTGTTTGTGCATGAAAAATTACATATTTAAATTGGGAAAACTTCTTTATACATGTATTCCTGAATGTGGCCAAATTTGGAAGAAAAAAAAAGACGAAGAAAAATAACACACTTGTTGATACAAACTAAAACCCAAATTTTACGGCTCCGTAAGAAATGTTCACTAGAGAAATAAAATATTTCCGGGATATAACTTTATGCACACATTTCTGCAAATTGAACACCGTTTGGCAAATATATAAAATAATGGACTTATATAGTGCGTTCGCTTTTCAGGACATCCGATAGGGAAAACATTTTATTAATTTATTGTTAACACCTGGAAGCATTTAATTATTCTTAAAAGCTGAGGAAACATGTTTCTGATTTCGTTTTGTGTATCTTGTTGTAAACTCAGCCTTTAAATATTTTTTTCTGATATTTATCTAAACATACGCTGTACACTCTAAATATCAATCAGTGATATCAATCAGTGAAATAGCGTTCACGGAAAGTCAATTGGTAAGCTTCTGTTGACCGGCGAATCAAGCAACTGGGAACGAGTGATACATAGCAGTGACGTTCATGACATACGTTGGGACATCCCGAATAAATCAGTGAACATCAACCACTATATAAATCAGTGAACATCAACCACTATATAAATCAGTGAACATCAACCACTATATAAATCAGTGAACATCAACCACTATATAAATCAGTGAACATCAACCACTATATAAATCAGTGAACATCAACCACTATATAAATTAGTTATCTGGCACTGATTATCGGTTGCTTTCGTGTTTTCAATGATTTGTCTCGATTCTCACTGTTTCAAGTTTAGAGTGTAGTAGAAGTCGCAGTTTGTACATTCTGTTATCTCATTCGATTGCCTAAACATAGTCTCGAGCAAAAGAAGTAATAACAGCAGTGCTTATGCAATGATTGGTATTGTGTTATTAGGTTCGTGTATTCAAATTAACTTAATTTTGTAGGAATTTATGCCTTTCAAATCATATGGTACTAAAACAATAGGCCTAAACACGGAATTATGTATGCACACAACAAGAACGAAGATTTTGTCCGTTAAAAAAAAAAAAAAAAAGTGGCGGACAGCTCAAGACTGAGTTTCACATCCGCGCTTAAAACTCTTTTCCGAAGTATTCTGGTATACACAACAGATAGATCGATTCTCAGGAAAGAATTCGTAAAATTACGTAACGTCCAGTAGACGAAACTGAACTTTCTGGTTTTTGTTGTGTATTTGGCCAATCGATTTCAATTACAAAATTATGTGTACGTATCTTGACTGCAAAAAAATCAAGGTTGACTTATTCATGTGTGTGTATGTGTGTGTGTATATATATATAATATTACAAATGCGACAGTCTGTATGTTTGTTTATTACTCAATCACGTCGTAACGCCTCGACAGATTTGGATGAAAATTGGTAAAGTGGTAGAGTAGCGCATAGGGTACTTTACATCCCGGTAAAACGAACAATTTCTTAGGCAATGTATAAGATATGCCACCAACAATTTGAGTAGGCGCTGGTTGGTGGTCTGTTTTTATATCCCTTAGGGAAATATTTGTTTTTCCGGTATGAAAAGTATCCTATGTGCTAATCTACAATATTCGAGTGATAAATGAGAACAATAATTAAGCTAGAGAACGTGGTCGTTATAATTAAGGTTTGACTTTTGTACGCGAAAGGAGCCGCTGGTAATAGCTAGTGTATGTGTGTGTTTATGTGTGTGTGTATATATATATATATATATATATATATATATATATATATATATATGAATATGTGTACGTGTGTGTGTGTGTGTATATATATATATATATATATATTATATATATATATATATATATATATACACACACACACACACACACGTACACATATTCACATATGGACCGATTAGCGGGTTTTCATACTTCTCTACTTATTTTAACTGCTATTCCACATGCACTATTTATCACTGAATGATAACCACATTTCGTGCCTTTTTTATTGCAGCACTGTTGGATTAAATTATCGGGGTATGTTAATCAAGTCAGTGGCTGATGATTAACTGCGGTACAAGTGGTTTGTCTGGGTAAGCGCCAATAAATCCGCTCGGTCACCAGTGAAACAAGCAGACACATGGAAATAAAATGGTCGCCAGGTAGTAGGAGGAGAGATAAGTATTAATTTTTTTTAGCTCCTTTCCGCGTTCTACATACGCACTCTACCCTCCTTGTCTCAGACGTATTCCAATATATGCCAGATCCCTAGGCAACATCAGTAAACACCACATAAAAATGACGTCACGCCGAGTAGATGAAACTGAGCTTAATGGTTTTATTTAAATGTTTTTGACCGATATATTTTAATTATAGATTTATATGGATATAAGTTCGACTGAAATTTAAAGTCTCCCTTAAGTCCCATTTTGTAAGTTTTCAAGCGTAGTTCACATTTCATATATTTTTTCAGCATATCGTGCGCTGATTCGTGTTCAAGTAGAAAATTAACATTCGTGATTCATCGAATAACTGTTCGAAAACAGAATAATTTGTTTACTCATACTGTTATGGTGTGGGAAAGCCTTTGCTTTGGCGCTTACGTGAACACACCAGCACAACCCCAAGGCCGTGTGCAAACGTGCGGACATATCCTGCTGCGGCGCCGCAGCTATATGTGCACTGGTTGATATAAGCCAAGCTCTCGTGGAACCCTTTTGCGGCGCCGCGTGGACATTGGCCCGCACGTGTGCACCCGGCCTTAAGAGAGCAAGGTCGCGAAGGTGAGGCGGCGCCGCGCAACCAGGAAACGAAGTCGCGGAAGTTGATACGACAGAGCCGACATTTATTACACACATTTCATTTATAAGGACTGCAGAGTGTCGAGCTCGGGGTCTTACCTCGCCAAGCAGACGACTGCACAAGATGGACCAGCAGATGTGGTTCCGGCTGCCGTGATCGCAATTAGCATTCAGTCTTCGACAAATATACAGGTAAAGTCGTTCCAGAAGGGTCAGAGAATGGACACGCTATAGCTTGTTACGTAGCCGTAATGAAATGTTAATATAAATGCAGATATATAGGTTGTAAACAATAAGTGTTTACAACTGTACACAGCAGTGTACAGGGCTCCGAGAGGAGCAATTTGATGTAGGACACGTGTGGTCCATAGGGTCGGGAAATTACAGTAAAAGCGGTTGACAAGTGTGTACTAAGGCACGCGCAGCCCGCCGCTGTGGACCTGGCCTTAATCGACCTGCTGGTCAGCTGAAGCTGGTTTGTACAGACGTCAAATCGGGCAGGAAACTTTTAGTAATTGCTTTTGTTTGAAACACATGTTGCAATTTCATACATTCTTTCCTGATTTCTGTAACTTGTCTGTAGTATTGTGACTCGATCATATGGGGTTTCATGGGTATCACTGGATTGCTTTTGAGATGCTCTTTCCAACCGTATGCGATTTCTGTATTTCGACTTGGCTTTTTGACTAGTATAGGCCTGTTAAGTTCTCCTAATTTTTTTTTACAATAAACGCATATGATTTCACCATAACCACGCCACACAAATGTGTTTGCAGGCAATCGATTGATCTCGACGAGAGCTGTCGCCTGAAACCTAAACGAGCGCCGTAGCTTCTCCTAGTAAAACCTTATACTACGCAGAAGTTATGAGATGCGGCGAAACGAACACATAATTGCAGCGTCCCCCCCCCCCCCCCAATATTTACCGACGCGCGCGTTGCTTAGCAGTCCTCACTCAACGTAACATATTCTTTGGTCATTTGGCAATCGAGTGGTATAATTGGGTTTTGAATGCAGACGATATATTCGGAGCTGCAATGCCAAACTGTATCCCCTGATTTTGTTATCATAGGATTTTCTGGACTTCCTCCCACTATGGTTGGAAATTTAAAGACGTGTTCACGTCAAAAACCCGACTACTGTACGCAAAGCTTAAATCAAGACAAAGGAAGCAGGCGTATCGAAGATCGCAGTGTACAGATCCCCTGCAGGTAATTAAGAAAAAAAAGGTTTTCTGCTGCCGAGCAGCGTATTGCACAAAACAGCAAGGAAGCCTCTCAGTTCGTGGCCCACGTTGACAGTGGAATAATTCGCGATAATAATGAAATAGTACATTCGTCTGATAACCGAACTGGTGACGCTGAAAAGAAACGAGAAATGAAAATTTCTTCCGTGTGAAAACGGAACGTTCGGTGCGGAAAATCTCCGCGGCGATGATTTCCCACGAATTTTTTGTTTAGCAAAACTGTTAGCGCGTTAATAATGAAATAGTACATTCGTCTGATAACCGAACTGGTGACGCTGAAAAGAAACGAGAAATGAAAATTTCTTTCGTGTGAAAACGGAACTTTCGCTGCGGAAAATCTTTGCGGCGATGATTTCCCACGAATTTTTTGTTTAGCAAAACTGTTAGAACGCTTAGCGCGTTTCGTCACTCCACGGGACACAGAACGCTCTCTCGTTATTATAAAGTCAAATTAACATCGTAATTTACACTATTGTATACAACAAGCAACATTCCTTCCAGTGCAAATGGGCTTGTAATGCTGCAGTTTTCTCGCGGAATCCAAGCGCAACTGCAAGTAGGAACACCCGGAGGAAACTCAAACTCCATGGCAGTGATCACAGCTCTCACCAAAAGCCATACCAAGCTCTGGATGTCCACCAGAGTTAAAAATATGTTTATCAGAGTTTAAAAACAAAGATTTTTCCAATCCCATTGATACTGTACAGTTTTTACCCCCAAAATTGTGAGAAATGAACACACTACAAACAGTTTTAGTTCCTGTATTGGGCTAAATTATTTTTTCTTTTTTTCATATAATGTCCCAAAGATATGTTATAAAAAGTTTATAAAGACTGGTGAAATACAACTATGCCTGAAAACAGGTTCAATATAACTTGTTAAATACAATTATGCCTGAAAATAGGCTCCAAGAATACAAAGGGTGCCAATAGGGGCACGTGAGTATAAATACGTTACAATTTAAAACTTTTCCCAAAAAAAGATTACATATAAAGATTAATAAAAATTGAGTACAAAATAATTACCGAAAATGGTTATATTACTTAACTTTCATATAAATGCCGAAACTTGTGTTTTGCCCTGTATTAAAAATTAAAAATATGCCCATTAAAAAAATATATCTATTAAAACATGGCAGGAAAATGCCTTCTGTCTGTTTTTCCCCCTTTCACATTTTAAATGTGAGTGTGGTGTATGTTTCCTCATGTCGCATGTCCGGTGCGACGTGTTTTGTCTGGGTATCAAACTTATATATATATATAGTCCAACCCTATTGCTGTAGAGTGCGGAGGAACATGGGAGAACAGTATGGAGGATTTGCCGCAAGTACAAAAATCAGTTAATTTAAATCTCTTGATGACATATGCCGCCGCGTCGTATAGTTTCCTAGCGACGGCCAACTGCAATGAAGGGCGGGAGCCAGCGATTTGATGCCGGGGGGGGGGGGGAGTCAACTGACGGCGCCACGCAGTGTTGAATCCGAAGTCGAGCAGAGCAGTTACGCTGCCCGTCAGCTCCTCGCTCGCCGTCGAAGGAGACAGCACAGTGGCAAGTCTTCATAGCCCAATTTTCTCTCATTTTCTTCTCTTGATGTGAATTGGCATTGTTACATTAAAAAAAAAAAAAACGCAACTTTATTCAAGATATGCACACGATATTACCTATTCAAATCTGTGCCTGGCCTGCAATTATGAACCCTGGCCTAAACTTCAATTTTGTGAAACCACTAGTAATAACACCTTTCATTTCCGAAATATTGTCGGTGCAGGTTTAAGGTTATACATCCTGTATGTATGTATGTATATATACATACATTTATACATCCTGTATGTATGTATGTATATATACATACACACATAGAGTCGGACGGAATTCTTTAAAACTGACAGATAAACTTCGTAAGTTTGTTTCCTTATGCGAAATATATGGGGCACATTTTACCAAAACTGAAAATTAAGATAGATATGAACTCTTAAAAATCGACTTTCAAACTGTCTCTTTGCAAAATATCGGAGTCGAATTGAAATGATGTTTAAATTTCTCCAATTGCTGTCTTATGTTATCGGGATGTTCAACCTAAGTGCAAACTCATATTAGTACTCCCGGCTGTAATGAAAATAAGAATGGCCACTCCAACTGCATACGACCTGTTATCGTCAGGAATTACGAACTTTTAATCGTTGTTTATTGCACAGTGTTACCTAACAAACGAGAATGGTCTCGTTGCGACTGCCCAGAGCCTACGTTCATCGTGGTAAACGCACACAGAGCTTGGTTGCAACGTCACACACCTAGCAGGTATAGCGTTACCACCTACACGAATACATGGCATGTTGATGTGTCCACTGGACACGTTTAACACTTACTTTAAACAACAACATGTGCCATAAGCTTACAGTAATAGAGCCGCGCGTGCGTGTGTGTGTGTGTGTCTATGGCGACAATGCGTGCACGACTCGCTACACCAAGTATTGCCTACGCGCCTGGAATTCTATCGCTGCCGTCAATACGTTTGCGCGCGTCTCGCCCGAAGACGGCGAGGTCTGGTCATTCGCAAAAAGAGGGCCATTTTCGACCATTGAGCCATACTGCTTGATAAATCCAGCATCCAGCATTTATAAATCCTAACGGTAAAGAAGTTTGTTGGCAACGAGAGAGTACCCACCCGTTGTACTTGCAATAAGGTTACTCTCATGTTGAAGATCCCGAGAACACAAAACAATTTTTGGCAATTGTTACTTAGTTCCCGATATTTCGTAAAATTAAAGTTGATAATTTAGATTTTCACGTGCTTGTATCTCCCTTATTATTCACTTCACGTAAAAAGTGTCCGATATATCACCCACTTTAATTTACATAAGCGATCACCTTGAGAAGTTCTCCCGTCGAATTCCACCCGAACCTGTATACACAGGATTATTCAGCTGAGATGTTCGCACCATATATCTTCCAAACTGCTGCAGGTACGAAATTGTGATTTAGAACTCGTAAATGGCAACACAGAGACCATATGACGCCGTATACGTCTGTTTCGAGACGTAAGTAAGTACTGAAATAACTACAGCATTTTTTGTTTCGATGGGAACATTTGCATTTTTCCGATAACGTGTTATTGAGCGGCGAGTTTAGTGGTATGGTTATTTCGGAAATTCGTCGAGCGCCTTTTGAAACATAATGGGGGTCTTCTCAGGTCTTCGACTGTAACTGTGGCGGGGAAGATGGTGTGTTGGCGTTGCTGTCGATGTTGCAGGCAAATAAAACGTGTGTTTAATTTGATATTCCTAGCTTGAATACAGTTAATTCACCGAGCAATCGTACCAATCTCACGGTCCACACCAATGCGACAAGACCGTCGACACCTCGCAGTACATCGTGTTTTGAAATGTACGGAACTTTCATACCGTGGTTTTTTTTCCCCCGCTAAATGTGTGTGTATCGAGGTAACGGCCGATCACGGTGAGGTGAGCACTTTTGAAAGCCCTGCTGAATTTATACTTTCAGTCCACTGCTTGCGTGTCTTTCCGCGTGCCTAACAAAATAAACACTGCCATGAGACTTTCAGTTCCTGTTTACGTCAGCCGGCTCATGTACCCACTGCATACTCATTAAATAAATAACACAACATGTTGTAATCAGCACTATAAGCACGTACACATGAATTCGGACAAATAGTATTGGTCTGCGAATATTGATTGATGTTCACGATTCTGTTTGTGTGTACAAGTAAATTAATGCTTTTAAGTATGGCCAACACTTCCACGGACATACGAAAATATGTTTTATTTTCGTCGTCAAAAGAATAACGGAAGATCTAAACATTATTATTGCTGTTATAAAAACAACGCCGAAACGTTTCGAATGTTCGCCTTTAAAACGTGATATGGGGAAACGTTCGCCCGTTAAAGAAAGAGACACTTTCAGATAATACTGGTGTTCTTGCTCTTTCGTACAGAAGACAACGCGTCTCAGACAATCGTTACATGACCTTGAGTTACATTTAACAATCCTTACGAGTAGATTTACACGGGATAAATACCTCATAATTCGATATTTTAAACAAGAGAACGCACAGGCGAATGGCGGGCGTTGATATTACCGACCGTAAAGAAAGAAAATTGTCGTGAAACTCAGGGTATGAACAGAATTGATCCAAACTTTGACAGCATACTTCCACAGTAATATTTGTCGTCCGAAGCAAGTTTCGTGTCAATTTGTCCAGCACGCCGGTTTTAAAGCACATAGCACTTGCGTTTGGTAAGACTTGTAGATTTGCTTACTAAAAAAAAAAAAAAATAACTTTTCGCTTATAAAATTAAAATACCTACACAAATATGCACGTAACTCCGCCAAAATACTAAAAACGTAATACCTAGGTGAACACAGTGCATTTCACGAAACTGCATCCACGCATTTCATGCAAAATCTAATTTTTTCCCGAATTTCTTACCTTCGAGTATAGTCGTAAAAATTACTGCTTAGTGTTTGATATATCAGTTCATACACATTAAACCTTTCGCACAGACATTATAATAGTGTTATAACGTATTCCCAACACCCAATGAATGTTGGGTATAGCATAAATACTAAATGACACGCAGTCATGATTGCAGGATAATTAAGCACTCATAATTGAAGCACATTTCGCAAGTATAACAAAACACTTTCATCTGAATATTCTTCAAGTTTATTCTATATTTAAAATCTATACCGACTTCTATTGCATGAAGAAGCACGTTTTTCAGGTCGACGTGTAAAATTCCAAGATATTCTGGAACAATAAACTGCGTGCAAATACAGCATAAATCAACAACAAACAATGCCACTTCACTTAGAACACGTTTAAAAACATTTTATTTATAGCTTTAAAGAATGCTATATTTTAAAAGATACAAACAAACATTTTAAAACACGTCGATCGGAAACAGCTGTTTTGTTGACACACGAGCACGGACCGGGGTAAAATGGGGCATGGCAGTGTTGGGGACTCGGCCGTTTGTTTAGCGCGAATACGTCTACATTGACGCTCTCGGACGCCTTGATGCTTATTTTAAGTCCCCGGCACCGCTTCACTCGATTATACAGGCTTTTATGGGTATCACTGGATTGCTTTTGATATACCCGTTCCAACCGCATACGATTTCTGTATTTTGATTTGACTTTTTGACGAGTATAGGCTGACGTTGTGTTAAGTTTTCTTAATTTTTTTACATTAAACATGTACGATTTCACCATAGCCAGGCGACACAATTTTTTTCATGCAATCGACGATTGATCATGATGAGAGCTGCCGATTAAGACTCAAACGAGCGTCGTAGCTTCTTTCAGTCAAAAGTAACCGTTATACTACGCGGAAGTTATGAGACGCGGCGAAACTAACTCAAAATTGCGCCGCTCCCCCCCTCCCGCGATGCTCCACAGTCCTCACTTAACGTAACATGTTCTTTGATCCTTTGGCAATCCGAGTGGTGGAATTGAATTTCGAACGTAGACGATGGATTTGGAGCTGCAGTGCTAAAATATATTCCCCGATTTTGTTATCATCGGATTGTCTGGATTTCCTCTCACCATGGTTGCAAATTTAAAGACGTATCCACGTCAAAATAATTAAAATAAAACAATAAACCAGCTAACTTGAACGTTGCCTCAGCCAGGCGATGAACGTTGCCTCAGACAGGCGACGATGTGAAAGTGTTACCAACACACACGTGTTAGAACCACGGCCACATGTTATTGTTATTTGTGTACAGCAAAAAAAGTAACTGACAACAAATTTCAACTTCGCGACTAGCAACACGTTAAAACATGAAACTAATTCGCGTAATTCACTGCAACTTAACTGTGAGTATCGCGGTCATTGCTTATGGTCAATTAGACCCAGTCGTGGGCAGAGATTTTTTCATAGGTTGATTTTAAAAGTGCTCACGTCATCGCGAACCACCTATATGTGTAGGAAATCTCCGCTACACACATCTTCCAGCGGATTACGCAACCTGCCCTGCCAAAGCTACAGTCAAATACGGACGCCAGTGAAAACCCCCTTATATCTCAATAATAGCTCTTCGGATTTTCATAGTAATCACTTTCGCAATAATCACGTCACTGATATCGCCGCTTAATAACATGTTAGCTATTAGGAGACAATAATATGTTCCCATTAAAAAAACTAAATTTGATATCTTCATTTTAGCGAGTGAAGAAAATTGGGCTTCTCTTAACGTCGAGGTCTTTATAGCCAATGAGGGTGATTTAGGTGAGTACAAGGCAGCGCCGGAATGAAAGGGCGGGGGAAACGGGAGATCCCCGAGAAAACCCGCTGATCAACGGTATCGTCCGCCACGAGTCCCACGTGCGAAAATCAGGCGCGACACGGGGCGGGGATTGAACCCGGATCGCCTTGGTAGATCGTCACTTTAGTACTTAATTACATCTCGGGACACACATTGATTGTGTTTTATGAGCCCAGTAGTGCCATGTACGAATCCGAAATCAAAATTTCGATACCTTCAGCGTTTCGGAAGATATTTGGGGTGAACGTCTTTACTAAATAATTCTCTATATTACGATTACACTGTTAAAAAAAAAATTTTCCTTTATTTTACGGAAACGTGCTGGTAACAATTTATCGAGAAGTGTCCGTAAACTCTCCGTAAAATTACGGACACATTGATTTTCAGAAACGGACTTTCCGTAAATTTCATGGAACCTCTCAGTTAATTTCCAAGTTAATTTTCTGTACTTTCCGTTTAAAATAAAAAACAGATATTGAAAACGTCTTTAATTTTCGTCATGTGGGTGTTCTAGCGTGTATAAAAAATGTATTTAAAAAGTTAAAATACTTTGTACTAATGCGAGGTTTGAACACTCGTCAAAAAATCACCAGTTCACTACATTAACCATTTATCTACAACCTCACTATAAAGTTATGTTATATCGTATATATTTCTATTCCAAAGTCAAAAGAAACATTCAGTTTCTATTAAATTTAGTGTATTTTTAGTGTTGCCAAACGTTACAGACGCCTGATGCTATTTTTTAATGTTGAAAGAATAGCTCATATTCGCGTGGATAAACCTAACTGCCGCAGAAACGATATTTCTCTTGTTACAGTGACGAAATAACTTCGTGTAGAATCGGCATTGTTCGTCCCCGTAACTCGAAGCCAGAGGGAATACAGAGACTTTCCGTATTTTGTATTTACGGACTAAACTCAATTTTTCGTTATTGCGGATTGCCTTTCCGTATATGCACTGTACATATCCGTAAAACATTCTGTAAATATACGGAAATTTTTAACAGTGTATTGACCTCAGAGAGCTAAAGAATTCTTCAATAATATATGCACTAACTCTTACTCTGCTACGTTCCTGCTCGCATAGATATTAAAAATTATACGAAGGGAAGAAACGTTCTCTAAAACAATTATTATTGCGGGGATGGGTTTACTGTTATCTGAAATGCCTGAATTAAATAAGTACTATTATATTAGAAAACATATGAAAAGTATTGTATAAACTGGGCGAGGATTAGGGAGGAGGGGATAGCAAATAAAATAAAATACAATTTACAATTCACATAATAGGCCTAAGAATTTAGACAAAATAAAAATGTAATCCAGATTTCGAGTTCATAATGATCGTTCTGTCACAGATCTCTGCAAATTTAAATCATTGTTTACTTTACCACATGGGATAACGAAATAAAATTATACCAGAACTCTATTGGCATTCGAAGCAGATGACGGGAATCGTCCCTAGTATAGGCTGTTCACGGTAAACTGAGCACTTTTGAAAGCCCTGCTTAAGATCTGTTCGTATGCATGTTGTGTATTTTCCCTCCTTATGTAAAATTAACATTACAATGAGCCTCGTCACTTTATTCATGCGTCGGTCGAGTGAAACTGTGTAATTATTAGAAAAGTAAATATTTTACAAATGTGCTCTTTTTTAAACATTACTACAGAAAAAAAAAAACGGGAATAGAAAGAAATAATTTGTGTTATCACAAATGGTTACCTAACTTTTTTTATTCGACGTTGATGTATGGAACTGCTTTCCCTCCATTGTTATCAACTTTACTGGGCGCATGTCACTCAGTGCGCCCGCAATTCCGAGCAGTAACTTTCTTCTAAGGTTGATTTAAAAAGTGCTCACTTTATCGCGAACAGTCTTTAATGGGATACGACTCTGCCACAACAAGGCAAGGGCTCTACAAGCTGCTCATTAAAACGTCCGCACAAGTGGACCGCTGACATTCAGTAGTTAAACATAGCTAACCCACCTGTAAAGAATATCGGCCTCTTTCACAGCGGAGGAGAACGGTAAACTACCCTGCGAAGGAAATCCGGGCCTGGTTGTTCATTGCTGCAGTTCCCTTTTACAGAACTTTGCACGATTCTACTTCCTTCTGTTCTTTTAATTGGTATTATGATTTCATTCACTCTTCTTTTCTCGTCGCGGCATCATGTTGCTTACTTTCTCGTCTTCCTGTGGCCTTGCCAGATTTCTGGCCAATCGCGGCACGCCTCCGTCCCGGATACGAGTTCGTTTTTAGCAAACTCCCCCGTTTATCTTTCCAGTCTCCTTCTTTCCTTATTTATTTATGTATAAGTTTAGTGGTATAGATTAAGTTATCCTTTTTTTTTTTCTTCAGGTTTTGGATATATTCCTCATATTCCACATCTTTCACAATTTTCTTCTGTTGCAGCCTTCAAGTGAAATTTTCTTGAATCGAATTGTGCAGCAAAGTGATTAACCACTGGGAGGCCGAATTTGATCATGTATCCAAGTACTGTAAATGTTAATTTCACTGTTGTAACGTTCCATGTTTAAATAAAACAATATACCAATCAATCAATCAAACAAACAAACATCGTGATGTGGTTCTTGATGCACATGCACATTGCAGGGATGCAACTTGTGACGGCTTCAATATTCACCAAACAATAGGTTGCGATATTCCGCCACTTCGCGAGTGCTCGCATGGAGGCTGTGGAACACTGCTGAAAGCTCTGCCACTTGCTTATTTCCTAGATCGAATGTTGCTCTACACTTATTTCCTAGATC
Organism: Dryococelus australis; assembly: GCA_029891345.1. Classification (NCBI taxonomy): domain Eukaryota; kingdom Metazoa; phylum Arthropoda; class Insecta; order Phasmatodea; family Phasmatidae; genus Dryococelus; species Dryococelus australis. The sequence continues at coordinate 29,825,426 of CM056997.1, forward strand.
GAATGTTGCTCTACACTTATTTCCTAGATCGAATGTTGCTCTACACTAATTTCCTAGATCGAATGTTGCTCTACACTAATTTCCTAGATCGAATGTTGCTCTACACTAATTTCCTAGATCGAATGTTGCTCTACACTAATTTCCTAGATCGAATGTTGCTCTACACTAATTTCCTAGATCGAATGTTGCTCTACACTAATTTTTTTTATATTGCCGACACTTCCATCGATAGCAAACTGTTTTGACAACTCGGAAACATAACGTGCACCACAGAATCCTGTCTGGAACGCATAAAGGACGACAGCATTGTCAACGTTCCGCCCAAAATTCGCTATGAATCTAAATTATCGATACTTTCTCTTGTTCAAATAAGCATGCCATTCTTGTGAAGTGCCGCTATTGCTCTCAATAGCAAGTACGACACAAACTGAGCATCAAACATACGACAAAGCTATCTGCCTTCCGGCGGGTTTAACCAGTTCTGGTCCAATGTACGCAGCTGTGTGCGTTACACACGTGTAAAGGCTGTCCACGGTAAAGTGAGCACTTTTGAAATCAACCTTACAAAAGAGTTACTGCCCCTACCTGCATGCGTTTTAACGAGTGCCGCGAGTGACACGAGCCCAGTAGAGATGGTAACTATGGATGGGAAGTAGTTCCGTATCTTAACGTCGAACAAAAAGTGTTAGGCAACCATTTCTGATAACTTAAAATTATTCTTTCGCTTTGTGTGTTTTTTCATGCATCGAAGTGTAGAAATGTGCATATTTGTTAAGTATTTACATTTCTAATAAATTCGCAGTTTCACTTGACCGACGCACGAATAAAGTGATGAGGCCCGTGGCAATGTTAATCTTGCATAAGGCGGAAGACTACACAACACGCACAAGAGTAGGTCTTAAGCGTGGCTTTTTAAAGTGCTCATTTTACCGTGAATAGCCTGTAGGCAATTTTTAGTCTATACTGCACACTGCGAAGTTCAATGACCAATGCTCTTGCTTGCGGGAAAATTATTCGCAAATCGTCTTAGTGGTCTATGTCATAACTGGTTCACACAATATAACTATAACCGACTACTAGCCTACAACTCGTCGGCTGTGTGTTGCGGCGACTTGAGTACAGCGCGCATCATAATAGCTGTTTGTTTGCGACATCTGAAAGCGCAAAGTGAAGAGGGTCTGGAAGGGTTTAAGAACGCGGCGGCTCGGCCATGTATGCGCGTTGCAGATTGCAATAACACATCAGCAACAAGGGATTGCAGCGGAACCGAATACGTCTCCTCGACGACACACACTGGGAATGTACAGTAATGTTACCGCGGTGGTTCGACACACACTGGGAATGTTACCGCGGTGGTTGTACATGCATGCGAGGGAGGGATACACAAGCGCGCCACAAGAGCGCTGTGGCACGGTGTTGAGGAACTTGCCGCGCCAACCACATGCATGCGAGGGAGGGATACACAAGCGCGCCACAAGAGCGCTGTGGCACGGTGTTGAGGAACTTGCCGCGCCAACCACATGCATGCGAGGGAGGGATACACAAGCGCGCCACAAGAGCGCTGTGGCACGGTGTTGAGGAACTTGCCGCGCCAACCACATGCATGCGAGGGAGGGATACACAAGCGCGCCACAAGAGCGCTGTGGCACGGTGTTGAGGAACTTGCCGAGCCAACCACATGCATGCGAGGGAGGGATACACAAGCGCGCCACAAGAGCGCTGTGGCACGGTGTTGAGGAACTTGCCGCGCCAACCACATGCATGCGAGGGAGGGATACACAAGCGCGCCACAAGAGCGCTGTGGCACGGTGTTGAGGAACTTGCCGCGCCAACCACATGCATGCGAGGGAGGGATACACAAGCGCGCCACAAGAGCGCTGTGGCACGGTGTTGAGGAACTTGCCGCGCCAACCACATGCATGCGAGGGAGGGATACACAAGCGCGCCACAAGAGCGCTGTGGCACGGTGTTGAGGAACTTGCCGCGCCAACCACATGCATGCGAGGGAGGGATACACAAGCGCGCCACAAGAGCGCTGTGGCACGGTGTTGAGGAACTTGCCGAGCCAACCACATGCATGCGAGGGAGGGATACACAAGCGCGCCACAAGAGCGCTGTGGCACGGTGTTGAGGAACTTGCCGCGCCAACCACATGCATGCGAGGGAGGGATACACAAGCGCGCCACAAGAGCGCTGTGGCACGGTGTTGAGGAACTTGCCGCGCCAACCACATGCATGCGAGGGAGGGATACACAAGCGCGCCACAAGAGCGCTGTGGCACGGTGTTGAGGAACTTGCCGCGCCAACCACATGCATGCGAGGGAGGGATACACAAGCGCGCCACAAGAGCGCTGTGGCACGGTGTTGAGGAACTTGCCGCGCCAACCACATGCATGCGAGGGAGGGATACACAAGCGCGCCACAAGAGCGCTGTGGCACGGTGTTGAGGAACTTGCCGAGCCAACCACATGCATGCGAGGGAGGGATACACAAGCGCGCCACAAGAGCGCTGTGGCACGGTGTTGAGGAACTTGCCGCGCCAACCACATGCATGCGAGGGAGGGATACACAAGCGCGCCACAAGAGCGCTGTGGCACGGTGTTGAGGAACTTGCCGCGCCAACCACATGCATGCGAGGGAGGGATACACAAGCGCGCCACAAGAGCGCTGTGGCACGGTGTTGAGGAACTTGCCGCGCCAACCACATGCATGCGAGGGAGGGATACACAAGCGCGCCACAAGAGCGCTGTGGCACGGTGTTGAGGAACTTGCCGCGCCAACCACGTGCATGCGAGGGAGGGATACACAAGCGCGCCACAAGAGCGCTGTGGCACGGTGTTGAGGAACTTGCCGCGCCAACCACATGCTGTACGTGCCGCACTCGAAAGGCTGCTCGTGATAAAGGTGAGCACTTTTGAAATCAACCTAAGAAAAAAGTCGCTGCTACTATCGTCATATATTTTAACGGACGCACATAGTGACACGCGCCCAGTAAAGTTGGCAACGGTGGATGGAAAGTAGTTCCATATTTTAACGTCTAATAGAAAGTGTTAGGTAACGATTTATGATAACTTAAATTATTTCCTTCGCTTCTTGTTATTTCTAATACGGCGAAGTGTAAAAACGAGCAGATTTTTAAATCATTTCCTTTTCTAATAATTTCGCAGTTTCACCTGACCGACGCACGAATAAAGTAATGAAGCCCATGACAATGATAATTTTACATAAGGCGGAAGAATACACGACGGGCATACAGGTAGATCCTAAACAGGGCTTTCAAAAGTGTTTCATTTTGCAGTGAACAGCCTATACCTAACGATACATCGCATGTGCGTGTTACGTTCAAATTTTATACGTTTTACCATGTCCACATGGCAAATGAATCCGTAATGAACGATAGGGTATCCTGTTTGCAATACCAATGTTCCTTCTGTTGACATGCAATCACCTGGCGTGTGTATAAGTAAATATATAAATACATACACACACCCGTACAAATGGAGAGGTTTTAGAATTTTAATCAAGTACGCACGTGCCGTTTTCAAATCTAATATTATAGGCTGTTCACTGTAAAGTGAGCACTTTTAACGCTGTAGTTTATTTTTCCTTTCAGCCATTTTTGATCCATTAACCGCTTCGTAAGGTAAATATTCCCTAAAAATATTTCCTTTTCTGATAATTTTACCGTTTCACTTGACCGACGGACGAATAAAGTGGCGAGGACCATGGAAATGTTAATTTTACATATGGACGTAGGAATCCACAACATGCATACAAGTAGATCTTAGAGCAGGGCTTTCAAAAGTGCTCAGTTTAGCGAGAACAGGATATAGTATGAAAGCCACGCCCAGATGACGGTAGCTTGGTGGCACGAGGCACGTGTGCCGGAGAACAACAATCGGAACTAAAAGTGCTCAGTTTAGAGTGAACAGGCTATAGTATGAAAGCCACGCCCAGATGACGGTAGCTTGGTGGCATGAGGCACGTGTGCCGGAGAACAACAATCGGAACTAAAAGCTGCGGAGGCAGTTTCTTTATAAGAGCGGCAGCTGCGTGGGAATGTAAGAGCTTTGCGCCGGGGAGGGCGCGGGAGTCACGCAGGGACGCGGAGGGCCCTCGGGCGGGGCCAGGATGGCCCTTTTGGGTGCTCTCGGCGAGTTCCCCCCGGCTCCGCATTACTGCAAGCTAACCAAGTGTATTGTTACCGGTGATTTGGACGCCCTCCGCAGACAATAGGGGGAGCCGCGAGGGGGGCGACGTCTGCCAGGCGAGTGCCAGCCGGCTTCTTTCGATCGCGAGGGCTTAAAGACGCGCTGCTGCACTGTTAAAAAAATTCCCCTACATTTACGGAACGTTTCAACGGAAATGTACGGTGTACATACGGAAAGGCAATACGTAAATGACGAAAAAAACGGAGTTAAGTCCGTAAACACAAAATACGGAATGTCTCCGTATTTCCTTTGGCTTCGAGTTACGGGGACGAACAATGCCGATTCTACACGAAGCTTTCTTCGCCATTGTAACAAGAAAATTATCGTTTCTGCTGCAGTTAAGGTTATCCACACGGCTATGGCCTATTATTTCAAGCATTAAAAAATAGCATCAGGCGTCTGTAACATTTGGCAACACTAAAAATACACTAAATTTAACCGAAACTGACTTCTTCTTTTGTCTTCACAATACAAATATAAAAGTTATTTCACAATTTTCATGTGAGACTTGTAGGTTGAATGGTTATGGTAATTTTTTGACTCAGGTTCTGACTTCGCACAAAATATTTTAACTTTTTTAATATAATTTTTTATACACGGTAGAACATCCACATAACGAAAATTATAGACATTTTCACTATCTATTTTTATTTATAACGGAAAGTACAGAAAACTAACTTGGAAATTAACGGAGAGGTTCCGTGAAATTTATCGGAAAATCCGTTTCTGAAAATCAATGTGTCTGTAATTTTACGTAGAGTTTATGGACACTTCTGTAATGAAGGATTTTTTTGTTGCAGTGTACGTGCGTGAGGGAAAACCCTTCCTGTACTTGCATTCTGTAACTCAACAACTTCTCCTCTCGATTTCGATCGAGTTCCATTTCCGATCGGTTTGTGAGATAGCGATTCTGTAACTTTTTTCGAGTCTATGAAATAGGGTACAAGAAATTGCGATCACTTTCTCCGATTACTATGTGGCAACATTGGATGGCCATTGGAGAAAATGAAAGAATATTATCTTGGCCACCAGTTTTCAATCCGATTGTAATGGAATATTCTGGAAAATTGTGTACATGATGACATTCATTCGAAATTCTAATGATGATGATTCTTTTTACAGAAGACCCCCAAAGAAAGCAGATGGATCTGATGATGAAGATAATAGACCAGATGCTGATAAAATTGTTATTGAGAAAATGGAAATTCTGTGGCCAATTGTTGAATACGATCCTATTTATGGGGACGAAATACAAAGCAAAATTATACAAACACCCCAAAATTCCAATTGGTTTTAATTATTGGCAATGTCTTGAAAAACCAGTACCTACTAATGCAAACTCATTTCAGTTTGATATAAGAGATCAGTTCAATTCAATCCAATTCGATATGCCAGACTTTGTCATTGTTGGTTTTCAGCAAAACAGAAGAGAAGATCCTGGACAATTCACACATGATTCAATGTTTGACTCTTGTTTTGTCAAAAATATTTCTATTAAGAATGGATGGAATGAAGTGTTTCCCAAAGAGAATTGGAATTATAACAGTGATGATAAAATTTTCGATAAGATGCATATTGCTTACACTGAATTTAAAAATTCAAAGGCTAAACTAGATACCCCTTATCATAATAATGAACTGCGCTTCAACTCTGGGACATTTATTGGAAGAAGACCATTGTATGTTATTGACTGTTCTTACAGAAAAACCGCTATTGTAAAATATCGAACTAATTTGAAACTTACAGTTGATTTTAATAAACCAATATCGGCTACAACAATTTGTAATGTGGTACTAGTAAGCCAAAGAAACCTAATTTATGATGTTAAAAGTGAAAGAATCACCGAAGTCCAATAGTGTGCAAACATGTATTGTTATTAGTGTTTAATGGATGGTTATCCATTAAAAACATTTACTGTTATATAATATTTCATAGTATCATTCTTTTTCAATTTTGGAATGCCCCCATGGTAGTGTATTAATACCATCTTTAAGAACAAATCTATTATCATCTTCAGAACTTAATGCTTTTTTTTCTCAACTCATTCGTTAAGAGTTCATTTTTCTTACTTTTAATAAGATTCATACTTTTGTACAACGCTTTTTTACCAAACGAACACTTTTTGAAGTCATCAAAACTAATCTCATTTCTGACTACAGTGTTTTACACACCCTTTGCTCTTTTCTTTACACCACCTTCCACATTTATTGCATACATTTTCGATTTCAATCCAATAACTTCTTCCATTATTTTTCCATTACATTCATCTTTCATTTTGCTTTAATCTTTTTGTTAACTAACGATATACCATATGGATTATCTTTTTTATAGTCTGAAGTATCAAAATGATCGACCATTTCATTCATGTCACTGTAAAAGTCTGATGTTTTTATATAATAGATGTATGAGTCAGTATCTTGGTAGCACAGTTCAATATTTTCCCCATACTTTGATTTCATTATATTTTAGTGCAAATCGTAAGTTAATTCTTTCGATAAAGATTAGCATCCTCATTCCAACTTAAATGGGTTTGTTAAAGCACAGTTTTGTTTTAATCATATGAACTGCAACCAAAAAGTTAGTAAATATATTTCTATCTTTAAAGTTGGTGTAGCCGCTAGTTTATCCATTTTCTTAGAACTTGTGCACAACCGCATATCCACGCTGTTTCTAATATTTTCTATTGTTTTTCCAAAATAAACAGAATTGTTCCTTACATTGCAGAAATCTTTTTCAAAGTCATTTGTAGACTTTCTTCGCATATTTGTGTTTATATCAGTATAGGACTTAAGTCAATCTGATTGATCAAACTCCAGAAATCTATGGATCTTTTTCAACTTCATTCCGAGAGATAGATATTGTTTAAGATTTACATAGTGTAATACTTATTTTTCTTTATCATCCAGATTAGTTAAGAGTTTGGGATTTTTTGAACCTTCTGGTATTTTATTCTCTGGTGCCAATGGCAGATCTTTGTGTAGATCGTGTAGTTCATGTGGATATTCCAAATCAACTTCCAATATATAACCTTTTCTAAAATCATCTTTTATTTTTCATCTCTATTTGTATTTCTCCACTTAAACACACCTTGTGGTAAATACTGGCCCATATCCCATCCATATAAGTTATTGGCGTCTAGATACATAAGATAAAAGATTTCCTTTGTACTACCATAAACATTCATATATTTATTATTTGCTTTAGCATATCGCTTAAAACATTGTGGAATTCCACCACGAACACCTTTTCCTATCTTCAAAATCATGTTGTAATCTGTTAATAATTCTAGTTCTATTTTAGTATGTTTGAGCATATCATCCCACGCTAACCCTGGGGCTGTGAAATACCATGCTGGATCTAGTTTATATGTTTTGAGACATACATCTATAAAATTTTCCATTATATCAAACAATATCAATACATCAGATTTGTTATAGAGTTCAGTGTACTCTCTTAGAGATTTTATGTTTAATTATTCCCACACCTTTCTCGCAAGTTCGCAATCTTCGTCTGTAATGTCACGTTTATTGAGTTTGTTGTAAAATACATCCTTGGATGGAAGTGATGTCTCACAAAATTGTTCAGTACTATCCTTGTATTCACGTGGATAAACAACTTTTCTGATAACAAAGTCAAGAAGTTCATTGGAAAAATGCTTACATGTTTCTCGGAATTGGCTTCTGGAAATGTTGCTAGAGAGTTTATCGATACTACTAGCCATGAATTAAAGTGAATCAATAAATCTAAGATTTACGCTTTTACATACATGTTTCGTAAAAGAAATATTTTTTTTTCGTTGTTGGGAATTAGATCAATTTTATTTTCATCGATGCCAAGATCTCTTATGAATAAATGTGTGTCATAACCAGATAGATTGTGTATAAACACTGGGATAAAACATGGATATATATACGATAAGTTACAATCTCTGTGTGCAGCTCCCCTAAATTTCCCCGTAAGATTATCATGATCTCTCACAGAATCACCATTCAAAGACTTTTCACATATAGGACAATGGGTAGCTGTATCATAAACAATTTGTTCTTTCTGAGTTAGTGGAAGCATTGGTTTTTTCATTTGTGTATATATCACAAATAGACTTAGCTTCTTCCATTAGCATTTTAACGAATACACTAGATGCATCAGATCCTTCATAAGTTACTGGTGGTTTTTTATATCCATGTTCGTATTTTACATAGTAACAGAAGCTAATAGGCTCGTATTTTTGGTATGGTTTCGTGTAGCATTCGTCGGGGTTTGGTTGGCAAGTTTCAATTTTATTCAATAGACATTCAAAATCAGCATATATCACAAACGGAATTCTCAAAGAATAATTTTTGTTTTTAAATCTTAATATGTCATTTTTTCCTTTAGAGAGTAGTTCAACTCTAACATCATCGTGATCTCAGCAGTCTTGTTCGTGATCTTTTAGCTTACTTACAGAGTAGAAATATTGCAAACATCTATCGCATATATATATATATCCGTCTTATTTTTTGTTGTTTTAATGAGCAGATTTTATATCTCTTATCACCATCTTCTTCGTATGCGTATACATTAATAGGAATTCCACTTCTTTTCTCAAAGGTCGGTTTGCTATCCAATTTCATTGGAAATTCCAAACCCTTAAGTGCATCATTAAACTAATGTTCGTAATCTATGTATTTATTCATTTTTTTGGGGTCTGTTTGTACCTGATGCAGTGCAGATAGAACAGACCACATAAAACATTTTTGATTATTATTCTTAACAGTAATTACCGCCTGCTTAGCTTTGATTTTTTCCTGGGAGATCAACATAAGAACTGCCCTTGAATGGTACATATTTTTATTTATTCGTACTTCTATTTAAATATTCTCTTTAGTACCACTGAGATCCATATGTTTCGAAGCCCCCATCTCAGCTATGATTTTCGATATGCCGTTGTCATAATATTTTTCCAGATTATTCGATTTCAGTATAATTTTGTTCTTTGTTTTAAAGGAGCTTTCTACATATTCAATATTCTCACCATTTCCCCATTCGTGCTCAGTGAAGTGTTTCATGTTCACTTTGAGTGATTTAAAATGTTTATTAGTTAGTTCCGTAACAGTTTCTTTTACATCGTTTAGGAAATGATTTGGGTCTTTGTATGCATTCACATTCTTTACAGCATAAGTCTTGATCCTACTTTGAAATGCTGTTTCGATTTCTTCTACACTGAATCCGAGTGTGTACTTATGAATTTTACTTCTCAAGTGACTTCTTATGAGAGACGGTTTGTAAAAGTGATTACAAGTTTCACACTTGACATACTTCTCTTGAGATTTCTTCTTCTTTCTTTTCGCAAAAACATCTTTCTTAAAGTTATATTCTTTCCAAACATTACCAGTTGTGGTGGCCTTTTTCATTGGCATTGTCGTCATCATATTATACATCAGTTGATTTTTATTTGCGTCCATTTATTATATACAATATTTTATTATTTACGTGTACAAATTATTTGAGCCACTTTTTTTGCAACTGCGCCCAAACGCAATTTTTTACGCGTGTTTTTGCAAATGCACCCAAACGCAACTTTTTTGCGGTTGCGCTCAAATCGGCATTTCTATACTACTCATACAGATACACACACACAAATACATATATATATATATCTTGTTTTTGGTGAGTATATGTGTGTCACGCGGTAGGCCATCGTATTAGTTTACTTTGTCATCACATACAGGCGAATTGCTTGACAAAGCTCGAAAGATATAAACATTCCAGTAACATCAGCATACATTTTGAGCTACAGATTTGTACGAATAATACATAAATTTTAAATTTTCTTAAAATTTATTGTTATTATCATTCTTTTGTCAGACTGATGAATTTATATCAACATGTTAAAGAATGTATTATATAATAAGCTAGAAATCTAAATAAAATTTAACGTTTCTTGAGCGCTCATAAGGCAAAAGTCATGGAAGATTTCCTGCAGTAAATATCTAACTCTAAAAGAAAAACTACAATAATAATAAAAATTATCATGTGTATTCCGTGCACATATTTTCCAGTCAAACTATGTCAACTTTCAAGAATTAAGTACCACGCATTTTTTATTTTTAGTGTGTATCTAATGTCGTCTCAGTAACTAGCAATCCAGCGAAGGGACTTAAGACCAGGCTGCACCATGCATGGGCGTATAGGGAATTAAATGCTAAATTCGGACAAGCATCTCTCAGTCCTTTTCTGTGATATTATTTTCAACTAAAGATTTTTTGTTAGAGATTGAACGCTTCTAGATTTGTAAACCGTTAAAATTTATAAATAATGAAAAAGTGCATATAAAATTTAAAAAACTGATATTTGGGCTGTTTACAAATATAGATACGTTCAATCTCTTGCACAAATTCTTTAGTTGAAAATGCTGCCAAAAAAAATGACAGAGATTTTGGTCCGAATTTAGCATTTAATTCCCTATACGCCTATGCGTGGTGAAGCCTGGCCTTAAACCACAAGAGAACGGACTGCGCGAGTTGCAGGGGGTGGGACACATTTACAGCCATTATCAGATTGAGTTTGCTGACAGGCCGCCGCTGGGATTAGGCGGGGAAACTGTCCCAACAACAAACAGCCGGGTTGGAGGGTGAAGACTGGAGGCAGAGGCGTAATAAAACACTCCCTACCTCCCCTAGTCGAGACTCCCACAGAGCGGAGATAACGAGCGGCCCGCGACCAGAAACATCCCTCAGTAATCTCCTCTGAGTTACGCAGGGTGCAGCAGGAGGGGTATGTTTTTAAGGGTTGTGTTTTCATTCCCCCCCCCCCCCCCCGACAAAAATTAAAAACACACTGTACTAAATTGAAATAGAACACACAACTGCCAGGCCGTAGTTGAATCTTTATTGTTATATACGTTTATTTTTCCTAGTGGTATTTAGATTTCATTTATGGTTCAAGTAAGTTCAGTTCAGTTGAGAGATTTGGGCTGCCCTTAACAACTAGGTCTTGAGAGCCGATGAGGGTGGAATGAGGTAAGAATGTAGCAACGCCGAAATTGTAGAGTGGGGTAAAACGGTAGATCCCTGAGAAAACCCGCCGACGAGCGGCTTAGTCAGGAACGATTCCCACTTGCGAAAATCCGGGAGTGTCCCGGCTGGCGACTGAACCCGGTTCGCCTTGGTGGGAGGCGACCAGTCTAGCCCTTCAGCCACCGCGGCACCGGTTCAAGTAAGTATAACTGGTGGGGTTATTTTGTTTCTGTAATATTTAAACTTTAATATTACTATTGCATGGTTACTGATCAGACTGTCTGTTTTCAAAAAAATTCCTCTAGTGCCCTATTTATAATGTTTCGTAACTACATGGACAAACTCTGCATGCGTATTCCTCACGAAAAATTAAGGCGAATATATATATATATATATATATATATATATATATATATATATATATATATATATAGTCATATATATGACTTACCGTCTAAATTGTATTCCAAGGGTTGCACGCCCCTTGAAGTAGGAGTAGTAAAGTCAGGTAATTGCACTTTCTACAAAAAGTATTTACAATTTAACCGTAAGGCTCTGGAAAACTTTTTAATGGACCAGTTCTACGATCAGCGTGATGTTTAACAACAAAAAAAGAATTTGTGGAAAAATAGGGGTTGCAACTCTTCCTTTGCGATATAATCGTATGTTACCAGTGGTTCGTTACATTCTATGTGGTATACTGTGAATTAATACGTTAAAATAAGCTTAAAATGCCTGAATCATGGTTGCCCTTAGCCCAACCATTTCCGAAAAATAGATGCATAAAATACACAACCACGAAATGCCGTGGCCGCGTATGTTAGCAACACGCAATCCACCTGCGATGATCGGGAGTCGCGTGGCATACCATGCTAACGTAAGATCACCAAGTACCATGTCGGTGGGTTAATAAATTGATTATTTGCGCGAGGTGAGTACGGATGGCATCCAGGTGAAACTGGTTAACTGACAAAACCTCGATACCGTCCGCGCTCGCCTCAAAAGAATAATTCATTTACTTACCCACCGGCACGGTATTTCGTGGTATTAGGCGGTAAGTCGTGTATGTGTTTTCGCCTTATTTTTTCCGCTGGGACTACGCGTGCGTAGTTTGTCCATGCATTTAGGAAACATTCTGTTTATCATTGCAAGAGAACTTTGCCGGTGATAAAACGGAGTAAAAGGATGAAGGTTGCGGCAGCATTCTTTCTCAAACTAATTACGAGAAGTTGCTAGTGATATGCTTTGACAACAGAGATCTTAGGGACTTCGATGGTGTACATGTGTCTGTATAATTCTCCACTTTGGTTATTGGCTATTTGGAAGGGGGGCTTCCAAATAGCCAATTACTTGTGTGTCGTATTGAGCTTGCCCATCTGTCTGTATATGGCTATTCCGACTTATGAAAGATTACAATCTGCTAGGCTATTCTGTTTATCGACTGTATATTGTTTCTTTTTTTTCTTTTTTTTTTTTTTTTTTTTGGCCTGCGGTCGGTCTTTGTTTTACTGTTTCGGTTTGCGGTTTTCTCTTGATTATTCATTCTTGTCGTATTTAAGCAGTGCTGGAAGTCTGAACAAATAATAAAAATATGCTTCAGTGCACAGTCACTAAATGCAAAGTAATATTGATATTCTTACTTATTTGTGCTGTTAAGTGTCTTCAGTTTAAGAATTATTCACGGCGTACCGAATGATCTGCTATTGAGTTTAAGTTAGACTAAAAAAAAGCCTAGGTGTTTTCGGTGGACGTGATAGCTGAGGCATCATATTTAAGTGCCGAAGAGGCCGAACAGGTGATAGTGTAATAGAAAATCTGGATGTGGCTTGGTACCTTATACCTGACAGCAGAATATATTTAGGATGAGATCCCATCCCATTTAGGCTATCCGTACGTTATCGGTACAGTTAAACGGTTAAACATACTATCTTAGGCATTGCAAGGAACACATTAATATTTTTTAATTGTATAAATATCAGCACAATACACAGTTACGATCGGAAGCAATAAAAACTTGCTGGCCAATAGTCTGAGGAATATGTCCTCAACAACGGATGACGTGTACCAAACATGTTTTTTTGCTGTGTAAATACGTAGTTCATCAAATCCATTTCCTCTGAAACCTGCAGTGCATGGACCGCTATGTATAAAAGGGTTATGACCCACCTGAACTGGCAGCAATTCATAGCCCCTAGTAAAACAGTGCCGTAAATCATGTTATTGACTTGTTAATTTATTATTTGTATATTTTTCTAAAAACCCCATTTTCATAGTAAACCAATATTGTATACTTTTTATATTTAAATATCAATTTATTAGTTATCTTTAATTGCTTAGCTCTAAGAGTCGTGCTATTCTACTTACGGCAGTTTTTCACTGAGGTTCCAAACTGTAAATGTAGCTTACGCAACATTACACAAATTTTTTCGGCTATAATTTTGATATAGGTTGTTCACAGTTAATTAATCACATCTGAAAACGTAGCTTCGTATCAACTTTTCTTTCCCATTTTTTATCATTCTGTTAGATGTAAAATTAGCATTGCTGTGTACCCGATCATTTTATTCTCGTCCTATCCACGCGAAACTGTGAAATATGTGAAATAAATGTGTTATAGGCTATTCACTGTCAAATGAGCACTTTTGAGAGCCCTTGCTTAAGATCTACTTGTATGTACGTTGTGTATTCTTCCGCCTTATGTAATATCAACATTTTCATGGGCCTCATAACTTTATTCATGCGTTGGTAAAGTGGAACCACGGAATTATTTTACAAATCCGTTCATTTTTACTCTTCGATTCATAAAAAAAAAAAAAAAAAAAAAATGAAAACGAAAAAAATAATTTAAGTTATCAGAAATGGTTACTGAACACTTTTGATTCGACGTTAAGATGCGAAACTACTTCCTATATATCGTTACCAACATTACTGGGTTCATGTTACTCAGTGCGACAGTTAAAATATATGCAGGTAGGGGCAGTGGCATTTTTCTAATGTTGATTTCAAAAGTGCTCACTTTATCGTGAACAGCTGCTACTAAGATGAGAACTGATGTGTATAAAATATGAAATACCAACTGTAGAGACCACAAATATTAACATTGCTCTCGCAATATAAGTAAAATAGCAAGAAATATGTTGTTTGGATACTATTTTACATAAGAAGCCTACAGTATAGCGTATAATGTAACATATATGTGGTTATGGGAAGTGTATTTTTAGAAAGGGTTGTTTCAAAAGGGATAACGTTACCGGGTACTGTGTATAGAAACGGCCGTTGGTTCTTGGCTTCTCCCAACCGTTGGCGGCAGCAGTGACGCGGTGTCCCACACGTCGTGTCGCCAGCGTGTTGGGATCATGTTCCCTGAGCGCGTCGTGCGGAACACACGTCGTCGTCCCTCCCCGCGGCAGAGTCACCTAGTCTTGTTGCGGTGGAGCGACACCAGTGTGCGTGACGGATACGACGATGTAGCAGGGGCGATGAGGGTATGGAAACACGGGCTGCCCGCGAGAAGTGAAGGGGGTCGAGGGGGTTTAGAAGCCAACAGCAGGAATTCATCAGCAGGGGACTTCCGACCACAGAACCAGCCCCAGGGTCATGTGGTCATGTCGTCATCGGCTAATTACTTTTATAATGGACTCGGCGGGTACCTCGTGGGGGGTGCTCCCTAGTCGCTTCATCCTCGTGTTGTCCCCTGCCTGTGTCTATGCATACACTCGTCACTCCATCCCTCAGCAAATACATTCAACATCGGGGAAAACCATTGTGACAGGTATAAAATATTTTGTGGGATTCCTCCCTTGCGAATACATTCGGTAGTTTAATATAAAGCCGTGGATTTGACGTATGCTGCACTTTAAGATTGCATTTGAAAGAATTTGAAGACAAAATAAGAGTCAGACACAAAACAGAATATCGAGATCTTAGAGTCAATATGATAATGTAATATGACCCTAAAATCATAGGAATGATGATCGAAAGGGACAGATTATATGTTTAATATGAAAGATAGCTGCAAGGTGATATATTGTATAACGAAAACCTGTTTATACATATGCCAACAATGGGATCACATTATGAATAAATGTAATACAGGATTAGCATTTTTAAGATGCGATAAAAATGTATACATTTCTGGATTGACCTCAGAAGAGAGCCAAAAATTACATGGAAGAATGTTATATTTGCATAACCAGATATTTGAAACATGACTATAGAGTTGATTAAAAGGGCTGTCCTGTGTATCAGACAGCTCTATCAGTGGATCCTCCAGAACTGAGTATAGTGTACAATAAAACAAGGTGTGGGCAAATTAATCTGCAATGTCAGCTGTTGCCATGTCTAAGATAAACAGCATAGTCGTGGAGCAGAGACTGGTCTTGTTAATGTTTCTAATACCATGTGTTACATTCGAAAAAAGTGGTTGGACTTAAGGGAACAGTGTCTGCAAAAGGAGAGTCTCGAAAGGTGGGAATATTAAGGACGAATACGGCTATAGATGTGATGCTTCTATCAAGAGTGTCAAATGTGCATCGTGTATGTGCGTGGATCAAGGAGAGACCATTGCAATCCTGGACTGACATCTCATTTCTAGTTTGGTGATGAGACTGAAGAACATCTGAATAAATGGGAAGTAATTATTGATGTTCTGCAGAATGGATCATTGGTGATGGAGCAGATGTGAATGCTATGTCAGAATTCCGGTACTCTCCCACTATAGACGAAGCTGGACAACATGCTAGTTTGTTTATATGCTGGCTAACGATCTTGAAGTTGAAAATGTGTATGGTGAATTGCCTACTTATGTATCGCTAGCACATGGGAGCGAGACCTATATAGATGTGACACTTGTAAATGGGAGAGCTAGAAAATATGTTAAAAACTAAATGGTCATGGAGGAAAGTGCAAGTGATTATAGCTTGAGAATATATGAAATTTTGACTGATAAAATAGACGAACGTTTGAATGAGATTGAAACAAAGGTGAAATATATTCACAAGAATTTTCACTGGGCCAAGTTCTACCAAATCTTGTTCAAAAAGCTTCGAAGAAATATAGGGAAGCTGCACAGTGAAGACGTGGTTGAGAGAATCAATAGGCTCTGGGATGTTATTAAATTTAAGATTCTTCGAAAGACCAGACATGGACCACCCTGCCTTCCCCCACCTCTTTTCCAGCTATTCTTGGTGGGATATATAACTTGAACAAGAAAGGAAGAAAGTTAGAAAAGAGAGGATGATGCATCAAATAAGCAGAAAGAAAAGTGTGATATTTGCGTGGCAGTACACGACACAGAAGCAAGGATTCTTCAGAAAGGTAAGGCATAAGAAAATGGAGCCATAGATGGAGTTTGTAACCAGTTTTGGAAATGAAGGCTTATCTGGAATAGTAAACAAACTGCCGGCAAGGAAGCTTAAGAAAGTAATGCCTCCACCCTGCATCATAGTTAATGGCCAAAATTACACTAACCACCATGGCTCAGTGACTCCTTTGCTCCAAACTCTTCTGCTAGATGACGCTTAGATAAGGGAGATGTGCACATTATGAAGGGCCATATCATGAAAATGTGCCCTAAAGAGGATGATCCAAAGTTTTATCTGGAATGGTGTTCAGTATGAAGAATGGTAAAGCTTCCCACATTGACAGAACTGGAGCAGAAATAATTACATTAAGTTAGATCAGTTTCAAGGATACTGTGCTATGAATAATAAACTATTCTTAAGAATTTGTGTGTTCGCTACCCCTTGGAAGATTCTGATATTTAGGATCCTAAGTTCTATTGAGATTTCCGATCATGGGCAAAATATACAAGAAAAATCTATCAACTTAATGCTATTGGGAGTTCTGGATGCCGAAGTTAAGTAACATGAGAAGCACAGCTTCAAAAAAGCATAGGTACAGACTTAGTGCTACATAGTATCAATAAATATTTGAAAGCCAGAAATTAAAAGTATATACTTGAAGTATTTCTTTGCATAGCTGGAGGCTGATAATACCTGATGGCCAAAGGTGATGCAGAAATTAAAAATTAATTGATGTCCTGCAGAAATTTATAAAGTAATCCTGGATTAATTTCATGACAGCTGGAGTGTGTACGACTCAAAATGGTAGAAGTTAAAAAGAAGCAACCAAAGGGGTGTCTCCACAGACAGGTTTTAGGACCGATACTATGGAACATGCTTGTCAATTGGTCCTTGTAACCAGATTTCTCACTGGTATGCACTACAGTGTTTGGATACGCAGGTGATGGTCTCATCCTGATATATGACAACTTGAGATGTGGGCAGAAAATGTGAGATTTAGATTTCCGCAGGGAAACGAAGTTTATATTGCTTTAAGGCAAAGTACAGCTACTACCCACTGTGTGCTATAGTGAGAAACCAGTCCAATATGTTACCGAAACGAAATACCTGGGAGTCATCCCCGATGACAAAATAAGTTTTATGAAGCACAAATAATATGTGTCTAGAAAGGTTATTAGTGTGTTTCAACAAATAGAGTCCTAAACATAAACATTGAAGGCTATTTATAGAGTGGTGTTTGAGTCCATTGCATTAAACCATATAACAGAGCTGAACTGGTATGGCATAAAATACAATTGTAAGTGCTCAGAGAGCGGTACTGCTGATTGTTATGAGAACACAAAACAATGTACAATGAGTCACTTACAGCTCTGGTCGAAGTATTGCTAGAAGATTTGCTAATAAAGAAGAGAAATCTCATGGTGAAGAGAGCACACAATGGGAGGCTTAGAAAAGAAGAAAGGTAAGAAATTCAGCATTAGGTAACCACGATATGGTGTGAGAGATGGTGAAGTTTAGATATAGGCAGAACAAATTTTGATCTAATGCCTGATATCAAAGAATGGTTGAAGTCCTAATGAACCACCATGAATTAGTATATTTGACGGCTATTTATGTGACATGGGGATTTTAAGGCTAAGATTAATTGCTTCCGATTGGTGCGAACTCAGCTATGCAATGAATATCCAGCTCTCTTTTCTGTCTGATTGGTGAAGGCTTTCCTCTTTTAAGTTTTTCAACACATGTTTTACACTTTATGCGCCCAGCCACGTCCGACATCTTGACCAAAATCTATTAAGTAGTATTACACAATAAAAAAAAAGGGCAAATATTTAAAGCGGTACAGCTTATAAGTACAGCCAACGCCTTGGCTCAAACTTAACTATAAAAAATACATCTGCTTTATTTTTTAAACTTCAATGCTATCTTAGCATGTATTAAGATGCATGCTTCACTAAATAAATGGGTGTTCATTTCCTTCGCCTTCCTTAGCACTAACCTAGTATGTTCTTTGTTTCCGTTTCGAATGGGACACGTGGTTCTTTATCAGGCAGGCTTCTACTACAAAAACATTATTTTCGGTACCCTCGTCACCAATTTTATTATAAGAATTAAATTTTGGAGGGGGGAAAAAAATTCACCAATTCCTGGTAATACTAATACAGCAAATTAATTTAGGTGTAAATGTGAAAGTCAGTTATATCAGCTTCGGGATTTTTTCTTATAAATAACTTCTCTAAAGCAATCAATGCTAATTTAATGCATTAGCGGATTTAATTTGAATTCCAGATTTTGAATATGTGAGTTTATACTGTCATTTTTTGCCCCATTTATTTAATTACGAAGCAGCCAGAATTTGCTCTCTTCCACCCAATACTAACTGGTTATTATAGTTTGGATACAGGCAGAACAGCGAATCTTATTGTTTCCATCCACATGCCTTAACCAATTGAAATAAAATATTGCGTGTCTTCTCTGTTATCCTGGAGCTTCGGACAGACTCCAGTAACAAGCACAAACATATTCTAAAATAATTTTATTTCTATTCAGTTCCACTATCACATGCGATAGTGTTGGTCCACGCAGTGTTTTCTGAGGACAAAAATTATATAAATATTATATATATAATCCATGAGCGACTATGCGTAAGAGTAACGCAAAGTTGACATCGCATTCCCGAAGAAAATGTTCACTTCCATTCGTTTCGTTTTGCATAACGATTGATGGCGATTCTTCCATTAATGCCAGCATCTCGGTAAACATATGCGTTATAAATCGGGGACAAATATTTTATGCCCTGCTTCATTAATTAAGATAATTACAGAGAGATAATTGAGCAACTCTTAAAAATGAATGCTGCAGCGCTGCTTGGAGTGAAGTGAGTTGGAGATGACGCAGCGAAGGAATGCTAAGCCGCGTATTTGAAAATTCACCCGTGGATCCACCGATGTACACAGGACGTTCGAAAATTAGTCGTTTGATGAGTCCGGTTGGACCGGTTTATCCACTGGTTCGACCGGCCTGAAAATCTGATGTATCTGGTGGATATGCACCAAAACATCATTCGATGCATTTTCGAACGCTTTCTCAGAAAAATAAAAAGTTAAAAATACCCCCAACTCGTATTTTCAAGTATTTCAAAACATACGAAAAAAAAAATTCAGACCTCGAGTTTTACAAATGTGCGATGAAACTTTAAAATTTGAGTGAAATTATATTAAAACGTGTCCGATTTTTAGCGGTGTTTTCATCTGCTTTCAAACTTATGTTCGAAAAATGCCTCAACCGGTGTACACCGGTGTGTCAACCACTGGTGGATTCATCGATGAATTTTCGAATAAGCGGAAGGCGAAAGAAATGGAAGAACCTGGACTAAACCCAACAATAGCAACGTCCGCTATGTTTCCCACGCGCGGTAATCCGGACCTGACCCCTCCAAAAACCGCAGTAGGTCAGTCGTGGCGAAGGCAAGTGGCCTACACCACTGCAGCGCACTCTTCTTTAACTTGCATGAATTAAAAACAGCAAATAAACCATTGCAATTTTATGTGGTCATTTTTAATTGCATGAAATTGTTTGTAAACAGCTGAGAGTTCTTGTATACTCTATAGTTCATGTAGATTTAAATTAACCTGAAGTCTTATTTTCTACATAAGAAAGGACCTTGAGTTTAAATGTTTTTATTAGTCATCTGTGTTTCCCTACACTAGAATACCAATACTCTACATCAACAAACAGTAAATATTTTTTCTGTGAATTATGTTTTAGTATATGAAACCTGTAGTAAATGAAAAATAAACATTGCGAGGAAACACGTTTCCAAGGTAGGAACGTCGTGATCATACTTATGATCGTACAAAAACATAAACAAAAGAAGGAATGTGCAAACACAAGTACGAGCTATTGTTTGCAAAGTTCTGTACATTTTATAGCTCATGGATATCAGAATTTAAAAGAAAAATTGGGTTTGGCAGTGTTGGGGTCACGGCCATTTGTTTTGCGTGAATACGTCTACGTTGACGCGCTCGGACGCCTTGATGTTTATTTTACGTTCCCGGCACCGTTTCACTCGATCAAATGGTGTTTAATGGGTATCATTTGATTGCTTTTGAAGTGCTCTTTCCAACCGTAATCGATTTATGAATTTCGACTTGGCTTTTTGACGAGTATAGGCCGACATTGTGTTACGTTTTCTCTTAATTTTTTTTACAATAAACGCATACAATGTTACCATAACCACGCCACACAAATATTTCAAAAAAACGCAATAGATTGATCTTGGTAAGAGCTGTCGATTGAAACTTAAACGAGCGCCGTAGCTTCTCCTAGTCAAAAGTTAAACTACGTGAAAGTTATGAGACGCGGCGAAACGAACTAAAATGACCCCCCCCCCCCCCGAGAAATGCTTCGTAGTCCTCACTCAACGTAACATATTCTTTGATCCTTTGGCAATTGAGAGGTGTAATTTAATTTTGAATGTAGACGATATATTCGGAGCTGCAATGCCAAATTGTATCTCCCGATTTTGTTATAATAGGATTTTCTGAATTGTCTCCCACTATGGTAACAAATTTAAAGACGTATTCACTTCAAAAACAGTTACATTCCGTTAAAACATAAAATCAGAGCGGCCTTGGGTGTGTTCCTCGCGAATCACCTACCAGGTTGCTTCTAAGGGAGTCCATAGTTCATTGCCATTGGTTGCTTGATGAGAATGACGTCCTAGTTACCGAGTGACCATATCCAGGACATGATCAATATGGTACACATCGGGTGAACATTCAGGCTGAGGAAGAAGCCGTATCTTCCTTGCTTCTAAGATGGCCTGCAAATTTGTAGGAACGTGTCGTTGGGCGTTGTCTTGTTGGAGTATGGCTCCAGGAGTGTCCTGAAGAGAGGGCATAGGCTATTCACGGTAGAGTGGGCACTGTTCGAAGCCCTCTGATTTGGAATAACAGTCAATAAATATATCTTATTGCAGTCTTCAGCTGGTTCCACAATAGTGCATTGCGATGCGTTGGGCTGAGGCTAGCTATGCTTGCTGTTTCACAATCGAGAGTTGATCTGTCGACGATGGACGCCGTCTGAGATGGTGCTGCTATCTAGTTTGAGGGTGAAAATTATCATTTTCAGACCTCACAAATGTAACGCAAGACGCGTAAAAATATGAAACGGTATGTTTTTAAGTAGTAGGAGAAAAAATCAGGGTAGCATGAACGCGATGTGTGACGAAGACTAGCGGGAACGAGACATAATAAGACGAAGGATTATTATTTTGATGTTAATAAACGAGTTCTTTTGACATTGTTCGTGTCTATAAAAGCCTTGACTTCTACTTTTCACATCCACGCAGCAATAATAAAAATACAAATACGAAAAAGTCGGTGTAAACGCGATCGTCGTTTTAAATTTGTAAAAAAAAAGTAGACGTTATTCTACTTCTTCTCCATCGCAAGCTGTCGCCGACAATCGCAACTCAAGAATTTCGCGCAACGCACTCGACGCAAAACGCGCTGCGACAGAATCTCCTTCATTCTGATTGGCTACCGTTCATCGCAACGCATAGCACTATTGTGGAACCGGCTTTAGACGTTGACTTTCGAGTCCGATAGCCATATTTATTTTAAAAAGTGGCGGAATGATGAAAAAAAAATGGCTGATAGGGAAAAAGTGACTACGGCCTCAAAAGTAACGTCCCTGATGGAGCGGTTCCTGTAGAGAGTGGCCACAATTATAACCCTGTAACGTACTTAAAATATGCTCTTTCACATCAACGAGGTATACTGATTCCAGTCGGAATGTTTACAGCTCTCAGATGACGAACAACTATACTTCTCTGAATCCTCAACAGTCTTCTGTTTATATGCTTGTACGCGTCAGTTCAGATGGCACTGCTGTGTATGTACATGTGAAATCACTTCCATATTATAATCATTTGCGTATCATACCATGCTTTCCATTTCTCGTTTAATTCGTATGTTTCGTTCATGGCCTTACGTTTCTCACCACACACTTGTGAGAGAATGTACACCGAGAAAAATGTTTTTTTGAATCGAACAAAATTTGTCTGACACAAGCAAATTAGTTTTTTGTATACGGGCAAGGAAATATTGTGTTGTTGTAACCAAATAATTTTGTTGTCATTTGGTTGCCTCAAACTGTAAGATCTGTTTGCTGCAACCAAAGGTTTGTTTGGGTCTAAAAATATTAAAGAATTTCGGTATGTAAAAAAATAATATGCCCAACAGAGACTCGAACCTAGATCATCTACGCCCGAGCGCTATGCTTTAGTTACCTCAGCTAAAGTGACTATAGGCTGTTAACGGTAAAGTGAGCCCTTTTTAAAGCCCTCCCAACATGCATTAAGCACTAATAAATACATTTTATTGCACCCTCAGGCCTTAAATTTTGAGGGTGGTGAAATATATGCACTGTGTTTATTGGTCACATTGCAATGTTTATATTAAAAAGCAGCAGGAAGATGGAAATTGGATGAAAAGGAAATATTTAGAAGGGCCTTAAAACGTGCCCACTTTACCGTGAACAGCCTATAGAAACGAAATTGAAATGCCATTAAGCACATACATTTCATATACTGGACAACATGCGCAAATAAATATTTCAAGTTCTATAGCTTCATTTTCTAATCTCCTCTTGAACTTATTATATTATGATGTGGGGCTGTAGTGGTTTAGTGGTTAGACTGCTCGCCTCCCACCAAGGCGAAACGTGATCATTTCCGGCGGGGTCGCCCCCGGATTTTCGCATGTGGGAATCGTGCAGTACGAATCCGCTGGTTGGCGTGTTTTCTCAGGGACCTCCCGTTTTCTCTGCCCTTTCATTCCGGCGCTGCTCCACGCTCACCTCACTTCACCCTCATAGGCTCTGAAGACCTCGATTTTAACAGCCGCCCAAATATCTTCGCTCACTCACTGCACACGTGATTCCATTTTACGAAATACTTCTTGCAGCCTTTCTTGTTATAATTCTGCGGGCGAGTAATAGCAGGCATGGATCTAGGCGCATCTGCGGACAACCCAGGCATTTATCTAGCACCACCCGCAGTTTATTACTGTGGGGTTGTACGTAGCATGCCCATTATGCCCATCCTGGGGCTGCACGTGAAATGGTTTATTGTCCTCGTGTTGGGAAGCTCAATGTTAATAGTTTAGTGAGTAAAGTTTTTCGTTGTACTATTTGCTATTTTCATAGAATAACTATAATAATTTCAGATCTTGCAATATGTTTTCAGTTAGTATAAACTCTCTTATGTATACTTGAGAGGAAATCTAACGAAATATATTACACATTATTTAATATTCTGTCGCAAAAACTGGATTTAGCAAAAAGTTTGATATCAAGTCCTCTTAAGTTTGCATGTATTTTTACTAATACACGCGTTTCAATGAAGCTGAATGACAAACGCCATTCTATGTTTACTGTTTACGCTTGTAATCACAATTGTAGGGTGCGCATAGTAACTAAAATACAGATCTCATGCTAAATATTTTGGAAGGAGCACGCATACTTATATCACAATTAGGACAAAACAAGCTTGTACACACACATGAACAAAATTTCTCCGTGCACCGCCATGCTAAAAGTGGCCTCTTAGGAAGACCAGTGTACCTTGCGGCGGTAAGTTACACTGTGCCAAATTATCTCGCGAGGAATTTTGTTTTGTTTCCAACCTGAGTACAATAAACTGAACTAAAGAGAGGTGTATTCATTTTCATCATCTACGTAAGTCCCTAGCACTGATTCGTTCATACCCAATGCAACTGTCATATTACATGGTCATCATTGACTGTTTGCATTTCTATTTATAATATTCCCAACACTTTATGTAAAAGAAAATACTTTATACTATACGTGCAATAAAAATAAGTAAAGGCTGTTCACGATAAAGTGAACACGTTTGAAATCAACCTTAGAAAAAAAGTCACTGCCCCCTGCCTGCATATATTTTAAAAGGGCGCACTGAGTGACATGCACACAGTAAAGTTGGTAATGATGGATGGGAAATAGTTCCATATCTTAACGTCGAATGTATAGTGTTAGGTAACCATGTGTGCAAACTGAAATTGTTTATTTTCCTATCTGTTTTTTTAATTGTGTCTTAAGTATAACAATGAGCAGATTTGTAAAATGTTGACTTATCTACAAATTCCACAGTTTCACTTGACTGACGCATGAATAAAGTGATGAGGCTAATGGCAATGTTAATTTTACATAGGGTGGAGTAATACACAACGTGCGTACAAGCAAGGCTTTCAAAAGTGCTCATTTTACCGTGAACAGTGTATAAAAGGGAAAAGTATTGACATCTCAGAGCACCTACTTACGGTACGGAATCAGTGTTCTAAACTCAAATCCCGTCCACGTAGCTTGTGATAGGGAGATGGGAAGGAAAACAATGCAGTTTTGGAACACGGAGGTTGGCATTTCGCATGCGCACTCTATTCTATTTATTCTTCTATGGGGGAACCACTTGCATGCTCGTTCCGTGTGGACACCGCTAACTCTGAGCCACAGGTGTCGACGTCCGCTGACGGATAACAGTCGGCGACTGTGGCCCGAGAAGCAGCGCCTTCCCTTCGCTACTATAGGCTGTTCACGATAAAATGAGCATTTTTGAAAGCACTGCTTAAGATCCACTTGTTTGCACGTTGTGTATTCCTCCAACCTACGTGAAATTAACATTGTCATGGACCTCATCAATTTGTTCATGCATCGGTCAAGTGAAATTTAAATTATTAGAAAAGCAAATATTTTACAAATCTGCTCATTTTGACACGTCGGTGCATAAAAAGAAAAGAAAGCGTCAAGCTTTTAAATGATCAAGATAAATTGACACAAATATAAATTTGTAGTAAAGTTTATTACGGTTGTTCTACCACGTCTTACAAGTTCTACAAATTCTGTAACTACTGCTGTAATTATTTTTATCTTCTTAGTTCATTTATAAATAAAACATTGGTTTTGAAAGGCTTGTTATAGTTAATTTATTTTTCCCTTTTTAGTCTCACCTATTTTTTCTATTACATAGGTAGACTATTTATACATTCACAGACTGGTCCGTCATCGGTATCGCTTGCGATCAGGCGAATTTTAGTGCACTTTTTTCGAGGTAAGTTGAACCAGCATGCTGAATATTCATTATTCAACTTACACGTGTGTGTATGTCGATGTGTTAGACGTTTCAATACGAGCTCACGAAGATCGAAATCTTCAAATCGTATTTCTCATACACACACGCGGTCGATCATTCGAATTCCTTTTGTTTCAAAGTTTGGAAGGTCTTTTTACCCAAACGACCATTTGCAAATGAGGACTTCCCCGGCACTGAAACTCTACACGCCACCGGTAATCGACCACTTGTCCAACAGATACATCGTGATTGCTAGTGATTCGGTGTGAGCCGGACAGACACCTTCTGTACTCCGCACAAGTCCTTAAAATGGCAAGGTGGACTCAATGCTCTTTGTAAAAGTTCACGGTGGACTCCAAACTCCTTGAGAAAGTTCGCAAATAAGCAAGGAGGGCTAAAGGCCCGAGTCAAACTCAGCGGATCAGGAGGAAAAGCGGCCATCTTTGATTGCACTATGGACGCTGACTGTCATAGTGAATTTACATGACTTTGACCTTAACCCCGGGTGATCTTGAACCCGAAAAATTGAGAACAATCATACAGTCGTGAAAAAATCGAAAAAATTCGGGCAACATTCCATTAAAATTTAAAATCAATAAAAATGCAAATTAAAAAACATTTCAAAAATATTTAAAATATTTCGAAAAAAATAATTTTTTTAACGACATGTATGAGGTTCAAGGTTCGATTCTCTTAAATATGGCGGAACTCATCCTCCCAGTATGGTGACAAACAAACGACTGACATCCTCTACTATATTTCATTGGCTATGTAGTCAACTAATCTGTTGCCTTCTCACCAAATAATTATTAGATTTACATCACGCGGACCCCCTTTTCAACTACCTCCTCCCCATACTAGAAATTTCATCTACTGTCTGTCGATATTTCCCACTAGAGTGTGTTGATAAGTCATATTTTCAGAACTATCTGCTAGAGTGCACTGTTAACACGTGTTTTCAGTATCTACCACCATAGAGAACACATGCAGTCTGTGTGGTACTGTGTGTATAGATGTATTTGTAAGTATTACTTTGTGCAGATTAGAACTTCCCCCCATTGCAATCAGTGGCGCGCTCGCAGTGCTTCTAGGAACTAGTATATTGAGACAGTCAGTTGTTCGCATTTCGTTCGGGACAGATGGTGTTTGGTAGAGCCCGCCAGTTCTCATATCAACAAAATTTCCTGTAATACAGTCCAACAAGATGTTCGACGCAACATTTATTGGTCCAACCGCGCCGGATATTGTTTCGACATAGTTGTTTATCCACCGCATCGCTCTTTTGTGTATTTGTTCGCGCGGTGCTATTTCGGTCGTGACTCGTGCTACCTCGTTCGTGACTCTTGTTACCTCAGTATTGACTCGTATTTCGTCAAGAGCTTTCAGAAGTTGTGGTGGAATTTTTTCCTAG
The DNA here is from genome assembly GCA_029891345.1 of Dryococelus australis. Classification (NCBI taxonomy): domain Eukaryota; kingdom Metazoa; phylum Arthropoda; class Insecta; order Phasmatodea; family Phasmatidae; genus Dryococelus; species Dryococelus australis. The sequence continues at coordinate 29,852,497 of CM056997.1, forward strand.
CACGTTGTCAGAGCAATTATATATCAGTACTTTGCCAAAACGGGCATATTTGCATTTAGTTCTATTGATGTGTGTATCTTGTTCGTATTCACAGTGATTTACACGCACTAAGGATAAGGTCAATGTACATTGGAACAGTTAAAAATCACAGCTACTTAGTTCCATAAACTGTGATAAAATCACAGTTATGACAGTTATAAATCAGTGTTATTTTTTAGAACTGTGCTAAAATCACGATCACGGTTAGTGAGTCACTACTTCGAACAGGACTATCAGCGTACGCAAGCTCCACGCGCCGGTTACTTTTGGCCTTAATATTGCAGAATAATGTTGAACATAGCTGTCAAACACATGACACTTCAGAGACGTCTCGAAAGAGCGGAAAATCGACTACACCGTGCATTTACATTGTCAGTTTTTGTGCAAGGTGACAGTACTGACGCACGCCTCGTCCTTTCTACTTGCTGGGACTTAGCTCAAATTCGGAACGGTTTTATTGATGACCACATCGCACAGAAAGTTGCGTTCAAAGGCAGTAGTGAGTTTGACACCCAGGCCCATGCCCAATGGCTTATCAAGTTTGATGATGAGTAATACGCTGTAATGGCCATACATGACTGTGTCATAGCGAGCAATGGTAGGAATGGCAAAGGAGCCACCCAGTCACATTAAAACACATCACATGTCAAGTTACCCACTATTCAGCTTCCCAGTTTCAATGGTGACCCGAAGTCATGGTCGAACTTTGCAAACCTGTTTCAGTCCATGGTAGCCACCAATGATAACTTATCTCAGGTGGATCGTTTCATATACCTGAAGTCGTGTTTAACTGCAGAGCCATTGTCGTTAATCCAGTCCCTACCACTCTCGGAGGAAAATTACACTATTTCATGGGAGATTTTAGTGAGGAGATATGACAATAAAATACTCATAACCTCAAACCACATTGAAGCGTTACTTCAAGTGCCAGTGGTATCATCTGACTCTTCGAGCTCTATGCATGGATTGCTAACTGCTCTAGCGGAAAGTATGGGTACTCTGCCAGCATTGAAAATTCCTGTGGATCACTGGGACTTGTTGCTTCACTTGATGGAGAAGAAACTGGATCCTTACCTTCGCCGCCAGTTGGAGCTGACAGTAAGTGATTCATCACTGACAAAGCTGACAGAATTCATAGAGTTCTTAGAAAAGCAGTGTCAATCAGCCGAAGGAGCCGATTTGTACCATGTCAAGACCTCTTATGTCAAAGACTTCAATTGTGTCCAAATCCAGCAAACATAATTCGTACAGTCCAACTACTTTCATGGCGGACATGACACAAACAGCTACTGCTAATTGAACCCTATGTAAGATAGACCACATTCCTTCCCAGTGCTCCCAGTTGCTGAGTATAGACCCAAAGGAACGTTACGCTCTTACCAAAAGGTTGAATTTGTGTTTGAACTGCCTCAGATCATCACATCGAGCTATAAACTGTAACTCCAAATTCACGCGTCGACACTGTGGTGCTAGGCATCACACATTGCTACACTTTGCTTAATCACAGGATGCATCGGCCCCTGAAATAGGTGACCCCTCGGATATCACAATAGAAGAACATACTGGAGATGGCCAAAAAAATTGTATCCACACTTGGAGCTCATACCACCATGATAGCTACCACCACTGTTTTGCTGTCTACTGCTCTAGTAGAAATCCAGGATGCATTTGGAGCTCCCCAACAAGTACGTGCCCTTCTATACTTGGCTAGCCAGGCTAGTTTCATAACCGAGGCCTTCCTACAGCGATTGGGACTGCCCCGACAAAAGATTCAGCTCCCAATCCATGGATTATCCAATGTGCCAATCAGTGTTTCCAAGTCAACCACGACTTGCCTGATCAGTCTTTTAGGACAAACCTCACCATCGTTAAATCTGGATGCCTTTGTTCTATCGCACATTTCAAGTGAACTACCTAATGCTCAGCTACCCTCTAGCATTTATGATGCTGTAACGCACCTGAAACTCGCAGATCCTACCTTTGCCCGTACAGGCCCAGTCGACTTGCTGATAGGTGCCGAGTTGTTTCCGCACTTGATGACAGGCCGCAAAAGGGATGGAAGCAAGGAAATGCCCACTGCATTGGAGACTATGTTTGGATGTATCCTCATGGGAAGGGTTAAAACTGCTGTTCCATCGAAATCAATAACATCATGTTGTGTTTCATTGTTTACATCGTCCCCATCGCTTGAATATGTTGTCAAAAGGTTCTGGGAATTAGAAGAAGTTCCTCAGAAAACACATCACTCTCCTCAGGTAGCACTCTGTGAAGATATGTTCATAACAGCTCATACAAGAGACCAAACAGGGCACTACATTGTTGCTTTGCCTTTTTGTCAACCAAGACCACAGTTAGGGGAATCTAAGAACCAAGCAATACATAAGCTTCATCGTCTCGAAATGTAACTGAAACTGAAACCCTCAGTAAGAGCCCAGTATGCAGATATTATGGAAGACTACCTGTCATCTGTACACATAGAAAGGATTCCAGAGGGAGAAATATCTGTAAATGAGGCCTACTACATTCCTCACCACTTTGAAGTAAATCCTGATAGCACAACCACTAAGTTGCGAGTGGTGTTCGACACATCGGCAAGAACCACATATGGCCAATCACTCAATGACATACTTCTTATAGGGCCAAAACTCCAAAGCAGAATTTTTGATGTGTTGCTTCAGTTTCGTATGTACCCTGTTGTGTTCACTGCAGATATCAAACAAATGTATCGGCAGATATCCATTCATCCCAGCGACAAAGATTATCAGAGGATTGTGTGGAGGTTCTCGTATGATTAACCCATCGTGGAATACAGACTGAACACAGTTACTTATGAGGTGTCATCTGCACCATATATTGCCATACACACACTCCATCAATTCCCAGAGGATGAGAAGAGCAGATTTCCTGTTGAAGCGAAGATTTTATCGTCAGGCATGTATGTAGATGATGTAGCCACGGGAGCCTGCAGTGGTGAGACTGCACTCAATCTACAGCAGGAGCTCATAGCATTACTGAAGGTGGGTGGATTTCAATTGAGAAAGTTTATGAGCACCCATGCAGCCTTGTTGGATTAGCTCCCACCGGAGGACATTCATGCACCATAATCTCACTCGTTTGAGTTTGACCATGACTTGGTTATTAAAGTCCTATGCCTTCAATGGAACCCTTCCACTGACTCACTTCCGTATGTAATCCATCCCAACAGCACTCTGCCTACAAAACGCATCATCCTGTCAGACTTGGCTCGAGTGTTTGACCCGCTTGGTTGGCTAGCTCCCTTAACTTTATTTGGCAAACACTTGATTCAGAAGCTGCGGTTGAAAGGTGTGGGCTGGGATACTGAACCACCCCTGGAAGTGTGTGGAAAGTGGGACCATGTTAGATCTGAACTGGCGTTATTGTCGTCCATCGCTGTGGCCCATCCACTAGTGAATCTGCAAGGGTGCACATATCAAGTTCATGGATTTTCTGACAGTTCCGAAATTGGTTATGCTGCTGTTGTATACCTTCGTGTGAAACCTCGACAGGGTTCAGCAATAGTTCATCTGTTGGTTGCCAAATCTATGGTTGTAACTGTGAAGAAGGTGTCACTACCTCGCCTAGAACTCTGTGCGGCTCTTTTGCCAGCTCGGCTTCTCCTTCTCGTCATCAACAACTATGATTCGAGGCTGCACATTGAGGCCACTTACGCCTGGACAGATTCTATGGTAATTTTATCTTGGATTACATCATCACCTCACCTCTGGAAGATCTTTGTGGCCAACAGAGTCAGTGTAATTCAAGATTACACACCAACTGAATGGTGACATCATGTTTAATCGGAGAAAAATCCTGTTGACTGCGCCTCACGGGGTTTGACGCCCACACAGCTTCAGTAACATTATTTGTGGCTGACTGGACCATGGTGGTTGAAGGAAACCAGTGATAATTGATCATGCTATATGTCCACAGAAGAGGCCTCGGCATCAGCCTCCATCATTCCTGAACAGAAAACTCTCTCATTCGGCAACTTTGTAGACACCAGCCTCTTGGAGTTATTGCTTGAAAGGTGCAGCAATTTGAATAAGCTTATCCGTATAACAGCATATGTTGTACATTTTATTCACAATTGTCGAGTGCCACAAAACAATGCTACTGGTGCCTTACTACACCATGGACTAGACAAAGGCTTGAACATGGAACTGAGGTATGTCCAAGCTTCTTGATTTGCAGCTGATATAAATGCTCTAAAGAAGCAGCAGTGTGTATCACCTCAGATCCGGAAATTGGTTCCATTTATTGATCCCTGTGGAGTGGTCAGGGTGGGTGGTAGGCTGCCTCAGTCAAACTTACCATTTGAGCAAAAGCACCCGGTTTTACTTCCCAAATTGCACTGTTTTACAGACTTAATAATCAGTCATTATCATGAAGTCACTCAGCATCCAGGTGATCAAACTCTTCAGAGTATCCTCAGGACACAATTTCGGATACTTGAAAACAGGTGTGCCATTCGTTGCTGTCTTAGTTACTGCCTCAAGTGCTTCAAGACAAGACCTGCCTCTTCGGCATCATTAATGGGAGACCTTCCTGCCATGAGGATTCAGCAGGTGAAACCCTTTGCAATGGCCGGGGTGGACTATTCTGGTCCATTTACTATTAAGTTCGCCCGAGTTCGTCGCCCAGTGTTGTTAAGAGCTTATCTTTACATATTTGTTTGTTGTGTAACAAAAGCAGTGCACCTTGAGTTGGCATCTGACCTTTCTACCGATGTATTTCTAGGTGCCTACAAACGCTTTCTTGCCCATCGTGGCAGGTCATCTGACCTATACAGTGACTGTGGAACCAACTTTGTGGGTGCAAATAACCATCTGAATGAACTGCGACAGCTGCTTGCTTCTCCCAACCACCAACAGACCATGGCAAGCTCCTTGGCCACCCTTGGGGTAATTTGGCATTTAAATCCCCCCACAGCACCTCACTTCGGTGGATTATGGGAAGCAGAAGTTAAGTCGGTCAAGTCCCATATGAGGCTAGTTATTGGAGAGCAAATTTTCACTTACGAGGAACTGAATACTGTTCTAGTGCAGATCGAAGCCATACTCAACTCCAGGCCTCTTTGTCCACTGAGCTCGGAACCGAATGACTTGTTCGCATTTACTCCTTATCATTTTTTGACCTTTGAGCCACTTGTCACAGTTCCAGAGCCAAACCTGGAAGACGTCCAGCTGAATCGTTTACAGCGCTGGCAGCTCGTGAAGAAGCTTCAACAAGATTTCTGGAAACACTGGCATCAGGACTATCTTCACACCTTACAGCAGCGTCCAAAGTGGCAGGAAGAAAATCAACATCTTCACCCTCAGCAGCTTGTATTAGTAAACGAGGACAGGCTTCCTCCACTGCAGTGGCGCTTGGGACGCATCGTTGAGCTACACCCTGATCGTGATAAAGTGCCTAGAGTAGCCACTGTCCGCACAGTGAACGGAACCGTTAAACACCCCGCCGTTAAACTGTGCCCACTGCCCTTTAACGGTTGAAATGAATATTTCAAGGTGGGCGGTGATGTTTGGTACTGTGTGTATAGATGTTTTTGTAAATATTACTGTGTACAGATTTGAACTTCCCGCCATTACCATCAGTGGCGCGCTTGTAGTGCTTCTAGGAACTAGTATATTTAGACAGTCAGTTGTTCGCATTTCGTTCTGGAGAAATGGTGTTTGGTAGTGCCTGCCAGTTCTCATATCAAAAAACTGTCGTGTAATACAGTCTATCAAGATGTTCAACGCAACATTCATTGAGTCAATTGCGAAACCTGTAAGCTGGATTGTGTTAATAACAACTTGTGCTAAAAGGTGAGGAGGCCAAAATATTCAGGGACATATTTAAATATCCCTTATTTCTTTTTGACTTATTAAGTATTGAATTCTTTATTCAAAATAATAGTTGGGTCACAATATTTTCACTGAATCAATTTTATACACAGAAGGTAATAATCGACAATGCATTAAAATAATAAAACCTACTATTTGATCAATTTTATTTAGCAAAGTCTACCCTATATACAAGCATTTCTTTTGTGATATATTTCATATGTAAGAAAATAACACCGTATGATTACAGTACGTTGTAAGGAGACGGCACACGATTGTCCTCAGTTGTATATGATAAACTGAATTGAAATTCCCGCCTGAACTCAATAGAGGATTTTAAAGTGTTCCATAAATCGTGAACGAACTTTTTGTTCGTTCATCTGAAATCATAGAAATGTATGTTTGCGTTAAAAAATTATATCCACTTTTGTTCGTTGCGTAGCTCCTAAGGGCTTCTCCTGGATGTATTAAAGCATTAAAAAAATTTCTATATCTTAAATTCTTAGTTACAAAATACATTTCATTCATGCTTAGGAATGGTGAAAATTCGCTACCGGAGGAACCACAGCGAGGATACTTCTAAATCCTGTTTACATTTCTTGACTGATTTGTCATGCAAGCGCGTCTGACTTGCTTCACAGAAATGTAGTGATTTCGTAACCAACAAGCTTGAGGTTTAAACCATGGAATTTTGATTTTGGTACGTTAGTATATTTTATTTATAAACATATGCAACATTTAATTCAGTAAGAATGTGCTGCCATATGCGAGGGATTATTGGTAAAAGCTGTTAGCTATAAAGGGAGCACTTTTGAAATCAACCTTAGAAAAAAAATACTGTCCCTACCTGCATGTATTTTAATGGGCGCAATGAGTGAAATACGCCCAGTAATGTTGGTAACGACGGAGGGAAAGTAGTTCCATGTCTAAACGTCGAATAAAAAGTGATAGGTAACCATTTGTTATAACTTAAATTATTTCTCTCGCTTTTTGTATTTTTCGATGCATCGAAATGAAAAAATGAGCTGATTTTTTACGATATCAACTTTTCTTATAATTACACAGTTTCACTAGACCGACGCGTGGATAAAGTGATGAGGCCCATGGAAATTATAATTTTACACAAGGCGGAAGAACACCTAACGTGTATACAAGTAGATCTTAGCCAGGGCTTTCAAAAGTACTCATTTTACCGTGAACAGTATATATATATATGTATATATATATATATATATATATATATATATATATATATATATATATATATATTGTAGCACACACGTCGCACTACCTGTTGTAAAAAAATAAAAATATTACGAAACTGCTTGCAAAAATTAAATTACGTTCAGCACCCACACACTTGTAGGAAGCACAGTAGTCGAGGGATATAATTTACAGTAGAAATAGTTCATCGTATGCTCCATGTTCGTTGGATGCCGCTCTGATGAACCGTCTGTATTCATAATACGAAAACCAAATTGCGTACTGCAGCCTTTGATGTTAGGGCCCTGAGTGGCCTACTGACCGCCCTCCATTCCGGAAGCAGAAGTTGATTGGGTGCGCCGTTCTGCGAAACATTTCCTCTCGTGGCTGGGTTGCAGTATCGGGGAAGTTTGATGGTTTGTGAATAGCCAAAGTGCTCTGGCTCCACGCTGCTGAAAGGTCCCCTCCTACAGTCGGTCGCAAAATGCGACAGGCGTCATCAGCAGGCACTCAGAATATTTAACTCAAATATTTTAACTGTTCTGTCAAAAGTAACAGCGTATTAGAAGCCGATCAGTACCATTTATTTTGACGTGAATACGTCTTTAAATTTGCGTCCATAGTGGGAAGCAATCCAGAAAATCCGACGATAAAAAAATCGGGGGATTCAAATGGCATTGCAGCTCCGAATCTATCATCTACGTTCAAAATTCAATTACACCACTCAATTGGCAAAGGATCAAAGAATATGTTACGTTGAGTGAGGACAGCGAAGCATCGCCTGCGAGGGGTTGAGGGGAAGGGGTTGGAGGCACAAATTCGAGTTCGTTTCGCATCTTCTCATAACTTCCGCGTAGTATAACTTTTGACTAGGAGAAGCTGCGAAGCTCGTTTAGTTTCAATCGACATCTCTCGTCAAGATTAATCGATTGCGTGTATAAAACCATTTGTGTGGCGTGGTCATGGCGAAATTGTACGAGTGTAATGAAAAAAAAAAAATCAAGAATACTTAACACACACTGTCGGCCTATACGCATTGGAAAAAGCATCTTTAAAGCAATCCAGTGATGCCAACGAAACCCCATATGATCGAGTGAAGCGGTGCCGGGAACATATAATAAACATCAAGGCGTCCGAGCGCGTCAATGTATGTAGACGTATTCACGCAAAACAAACGACCATGTCCCCAACACAGCCACAACCTATAATTTTTTTATTATTTAAATTTAGTATTTTTATTTTTCTGAAAAGAATAATTTTTACAATGATATCAATGAACCACACAATATGGTAGTACAGGAAAAATTGGACTTTTTGGTATAATCATGACACAACTGTGTCCATAAAATACCTATTTCGAGTAATTCTTTTTACCACTCCCGTATTAAAACGGCGGACATAAAAATTCTTGTTGCTAAAGTTCGTTGTAATATATAAACGAAAGTCGGGTTGTAGAAAATGTTTCTCAATAACGGTACTTTATAAACTTAGGGAACAGCTAACACGACGCTACTGGAATATCTACTGAAATTCGGAGAGGAAAATATTGAAGCTAGTGGAGTTTTTTAATATTTCGTATAAATAACGCACATTTGGTAGAGCTGTGCACGGGAAGAAAACAAAGATGATGTTTAACTCGATAAGTCGAGTTTACAAGTCGTTGTAATGTTTAATGTCCTCTGGATTCTCTATCCCGTAGTGCGAGTTTACTTATATCTTAAAATACCCAAAGTGGCACGATCTATGTGAAATAATGCTTTCCTATAACGAGGCCGCCTTCAGGTACTGTAATTTAAGTATAATTTCGTAGCAACGTAGAATCCATTCTTAAAGACGGAGTTCATTCTAAAAGTAGTGAACTAGCCCTTCGTTAAGTTAAAGTTCGGGATACCCTTTGAAATATGGGGCATAGTCTATTCGCGGCATCTTCAAACATTTTGAATTATACCTTTATAAAATCATCCCATATAAGACGAATTTGGTGTTTCCTAAATATGATATGAGTCACAAGTGGTTTATACATCTGTTAACATAGATGTGTTTCATTTCTCGTTAAATTTAAGTTTTACTGACATTTTACCTATAAAGTATAATATTTAATGAATAAATACTGTAAATGATAACAGATAGACGTGTTGGTAGTGCGTACTGAGAAATATTTCTTATGCAAAATATTATTAAAGCGAGAGTGCACAAATACGGTGAGCTTTCCTCTTGGAGTTTTTTTAAAGACATAGTTAAGCTTTGTTTGCGTGAGACGCAGGGCTTCAGAAAAGTTAGAATCATACTAATTAATCAAGAACGGAAGTTTTTGCACAAAACGCTGTTTTTGGAGGGCCGCTTAGGGCAAACGGAAAAAGGGAGGGGGAGTAGAAGCCGATACCCTTCACTGATTCCCCATACTTTCTCTTTGAACACCCCCCCCCCCCCAAAGTATCCCCTCCCCGCCCCAGGGGTGGAGTTAGAGGGACAAAGGGGGTAAGTTTTCCATTTTCGTGGGATTGAAGTGCGTCCCATATTTCACCTTTTTGAGCCTCTTCGTGGTGAAGCTATTATAAGCAAATGATAGTAGGTCCGCAGGGGAAGGTCTAATCATGATTTGAGACAGTTGCCGTCCCCCCTTCACAAAGGAAGCCCCCCCCCCCCCCTTTTCTATTGTTCAATGGCCACAAACGTTGTTTGTGGATATTAGACTCCCGAAATCAGTGTTATCGGTATTATCGCTGGAGTCTTTGTACACACGCCCATTTCTGTCGGTGACAAATGCCCTCCTTATGATGCGGGGGGGGGGGGGGGGAGCAATTGTCCATTCCTATTTTCTTTGGCTGTATTCGGCCTGGAAGGCGCATTTTTCGACCGATTTTCTTGACATTTGGGGGAGGGTTGCTTTTCCGTGCCCCGTCCTCCCTCCATGGGCAGCTAGGCCTTTCATAGCCCTTACGCCTTAGTTCTTAAGTATTACGTCTTAAGTCTTCAGTTTTAAGTCTTAATTTAAAAGTGTTGAGTTTTAAGTATCAAGTCTTAAGTCGTACTTTCACCATAATTGCTACTGCATGTCGGGATGTACGAGCGAGCGCCGATAGGCCCAGACGACATTGCACTTGAGTGGTGGAGGGGTGGAACCAAATTTGTGCACACCTTTGGACCTTCTTCTGTGGAAACCTCCCCCCTTCACCCTTCCTTTTTGTCCAACACCTGGGAGGAGTTGCAAATACCTGAAGGGTGTGTTTTTCCCCCTTCGAATCGGCCTGGAAGGCGCATTTGTCGGCCGATTTTCTTGGGATTTGGGGGAGGATTGTCGTTCTATAACCCACCCTCCCCCAATGGGAAGTTAGGCCCTTCGAACATTTGGTATTAAGTCTTAAGTGTTATGTGCTAAGTCTTAAGTGTTACATCTTAAACCTTACGTTTTAAGTCTTACGTGATAAGCCTTAAGTCTTAAGAATTAAGTTAGCAAGTGCATGATGGGATGTATGAGCGAGCACATGCCGGAGTTCCCAGACACTAGTTGGTACGATTACCCGCTTCACCGACGGTCCGCAGGCCAGTCCCCTGATGCAGCACGAATGGGCTACAGGAGTTTTTCTTGACATGAATGCGTCTTTAAATTTGCGACCATAATATGAGGCAATCCAGAAAATCCGATGCTAACAAAATCGAGGGACACAGTTTGGCATTGCAACTCCGAATCTATCGTCTACATTCAAAATTCAATTACACCACTCGACTGGCAAAGGATCAAAGAATATGTTGCGTTGAGCGAGGACTGCAAAGCATCGCGCGCGGTTGGTGGAAGGGGAGGGGGAGGTGTGTCCCAATTTTGAGTTCGTTTCGCCGCGTCTCATAACTTCCGCGTAGTATAACTTTGGACTACGGGAAGCTACGACGCTCATTTAAGTTTCAATCGACAGCTCTCGTCAATATCAATCCATTGCGTGTATAAAAACATGCGTGTAGTGTGGTTATGGTGAAATTGTGTGATAAACGGCCGTGTCCCCAACACAGCCACACCCGAATTTTTTTTCTCCTCTGTGACACATCGCTGTACCGATGAAAAGTGGTCGCCTGACTTGTGCCGCACAATCACTAGTACAGTAGCTGTCAGCAGCGAGAGAGCTACCCTTCGTGACGGCCTGAGGTGTGCCCCTGGACTAACATTTGTGTGTGTGCGCGCACTTCGATATACATATCGATACTTAACAGCCATCGACTGCCACCTTCGTTATTGTTCCGTTGTTGATAATACTTTCGGTCTTTCAAAAATTATAAATGGTGGTCGTTTGTACGAACTCGTATGTTTGACTGTTATTTATATTAAATTCGCAATTGAAGAGGAGCATTTTTGAAGGTTCGTTGTAGTTTTCACTAGAGCTCCATAAAAACTATGACGTCATTCTAAACACAAGGCGTGGGCTACGAGAACTTTTAAGTGATTTAATCTTTAATGTCTTAATTCAACTGAGGCAAATTTCTCTAATACACTGAACTTCTAACATTTGTGAATTTTCAGGGAATTATAACATTCTTTCAAGTTTTTTCCTACTCAATGTATACCGTTTTTCAACCAACCCATAGTAAATATGTACATTTTAATAATTGTTACAATTAAATATTTCGTCAAGGAATCTAATAGTTACACATGCTTGTAAAATTAAGGGCTACATGTATAGACTTTTGGGGTGCAGAATACAAATCTGAGCTCAATTTGCCTCCATCATGTAACATTTTCCCTCATTATGCATTGCCACTTAGCAGACAATGTAGCAAAGTGATGAAATGAAAAAGTATTGTGGCAAATAGGAGGAGCATATTTTACAGAAATTATTGCATTGTCATGACAAACAACACAAATTTAGCCAAATTTTTTGTAATGCATTTTTCTCTTCATGGTGGAGATGCACATGCTGTTTTCCCGCTTGTGTAAGTTCTATGGAATGTGAGGATGTAGAATCCAGAAATATTCTCACATCATATTAACGTTCTATCAGCCTTCGTATGTCCTTTCCATATCCCTTTATGTCCTAGTGGATACCCTCCCCTTGCTCTTGGCTCACTGTACGAAGATTTTCAGAAAAAGACTGTGTGAGCATTCAGAAAATGAAGTTATTAACTCATCGAGCACCCCAAGGCTTTGAATCTCTCCAAAATATTTTTTAAACCATTACATGTCCGGGGGCAGTGATGATTCCCAGACGTTTTGATACCACGCTTCTGAAGGTAATCCGTGCTACTGTCTTAATTCCAGTCATTGTATGGAGGAAACCTTACTCTAACATCAGTCTTATTATATCTGATACAACACAAGTGCTTTCCTTTACCTTAGTTTTCGACAGACAAAAGAATGCACTGCAAAGGTATTTGAAGAATATTTATACTCTTCGGCAAAGACTGAACGACACCTACTTTAGTCTGGAGAGGTGGCAGAAGTATTGTCTTCTTATCAGCAAGACTGTCGCAAAATGTTTTTCCTTCTAGGTTAAAGAGATTTTATTCTCAATGATGAATTCTTACTGTGATGTCACAGACTTCTAGGTCAACCATGGCCTACTTTATAGCAACATTATTATAGTCATAACCTGATAGATCAAGTTTCTGATACTAGCAGGCAAGCAAAAAAAAAAACATCAGAACAGTGGGTCATAAATGCGGAAAAATTACCATTATAAAAATAATATCAAAAACTAATTGTAGTTTTGTGAAAATATCATGTATGATGACATTTTTTAAATGTAATTTCTGTCTTCAGCACACAATAATGCATAAGGGAGAGCTAAACATTTTACACCAATTCTCGTCAAATTTGTCAAGTAAGTTATACTATGGTAGGTCATGTAAACGTATGCAATTTAAACATATTAAACACTTCCAGAATAGCGACAATAAAAATATTTTATGTTTATTAGGTATCTCAAGCATACCATTCAACGAATTTTGTATGCGGAAGGTGTATTTTAGAAGCATGGATTATACAGGGACACAGTCACTATTTCCTGACTTTTGTAAGATAGCACGACAAGAATAAATAAAGTTTTTAGGTTATACCTCGAAGGAACTATTGACCAATTCCTAACAAATTTGCGAAATCGGTAGTAGTGCACGAGATGATGAAAACTATTATTTAAGTAGGTTAGAAACTTATTTTCAAAATGGCTGCTATATAGCTATTTTAGGATTGGTATGCTATATCGTCAAAACCATATAATAATATCAACTTAACTTTGCGTGATGGCAGTATATATTGCAACCATAAAATGTGACCACACAAAGTTTGTTCACAGCAGAAGCCCGTAAACTCTCTGTAAAATTACGGACACATTAATTAAAAAAAAAACGGACTTTCCGTAAGTTTAATATAACTTTCTATGAATTCACGGGACCTCTCCGTTTATTTCCTTGTTAGTTTTGTACTCTTGTTTAAAGAGAGAATAAACATTTTTAAAAAATTTTATGTGGCGGTTTACTGTGTATAAAAAATGTACTTAAAAATGCTCAAATATTTTATACCTGAACGAAATTGGAACCCGGGTCAAAAAGTTATAATACCATGACTATAGTAAATTTCCTACAATCTCTTACGCAGTTTATGAGGTATATTTTTGATATTTCTATAACAGATACATAAGAAATTTTTTCCGTTTCCATTTATGTTAATCTATTTTAAGTGATGCTAAATGTTACAGACGCCTGATGCTGATTTTTGACGTGTAAACTCATCGTTTACTCCCGAAACCTAAAGCTGTAAGAAATACGCAGACTTTACGTATTTCATATTTACGTAACTCAGCTCCAGTTTCAGTCATTACGGATTGCGTTTCCGTAGAATAATTTTATATTTCCGTAAATTCTTCTTTACTATAGGGAATTTTCGGACAGTATTGGCGGGAGGCCGGTTCATTGGTTACTATAGGCTACTCACAGTAAAATGAGCACTTTTGTAAACCCTCTCATTTGGGATAATACTCAATAGACATATCTCATTGTAGCGTTAGGCGTTAGTTTTACGATTTCGGCGAAATATACAGGTCTACTCTGTTTTTATTACTTACGTGGAAATGTTTGTTTTTTAAAAGTTACGGAAGTATAAAAAATCGCAGATAGGGGAAAAAAATGGGGTGTGGCTGTGTTGAGGACACGGCCGTTTGTTTTGCGTGAATGCGTCTACGCTGACGCGCTCGGAACCCCTTGGTGTAAATTTTACGTTCCCGGCACCGCTTCAATAGATCATATGTGGTTTTACGGGCATCACTGGATTGCTTTTGAAATGCTCTTTCCAACCGTATGCGATTTCTGTATACTGACTTGGCTTTTTGACGAGTATAGGCGAACATTGTGCAAAGGTTTCTTAATTGTTTACATCCAACTCGTACAATTTAACCATAACCACGCCACAAAAAATGTTTTCATACACGCGATCGATTGATCTCGACGATAGCTGTCGATCGAAACCTAAACGAGCGTCGTAACTTTTCCTAGTCGAACGTTATACTACGCAGAAGTTATGAGACGCGGAGAAACGAACTCAAAATTGCGGCACTTACCCCCCCCCCCCCCATGAATATGTGAAATCTATCCACCGTTGAAGTGGGTCCCACATACTATGAAACGTCCTGTAAACTGCAGATTTCAGCTGCCTGAAAATTACTTCCTAATGCGGTAGGGAATATGTACCCACTCGAGTAGAAGTCTTCTGTAGCTATGACCACCCGTCATGTACGAAAAATTTGCCTAGTTAATATATTTAACCCGCGTGTCAATCAAGGGGTCCTGTAAAATTGTTGAAAATTAAATTTTATTTATTGTTACGCTAATTTTTGCTCGATCGTGTACGAAAACCAAAAGAAAATAGATTCACTTCTCACGATTTTGTTTATGATTATAGTATATTTTGTAAATGTATAAATAGATCGATTTGCTGCTTATATCAAACACGTATTTAATAAGTGTAGTGGTGTATTTTAAAATATGAATTTCACTAATTTAAGTTAACCGAGACGCAGTTATCAAACGGCAATTTGAAACGTTGAGGGACATTAAGATTTTACCAGCTGTACCGAACAAAATAAAATACGCTTATTTTTAGGTTCGGCAAGGGCTTAAATGAACATGTTTCATAACCGCACATCATCAATATTTGATACGCATGTATGCAGCCATCGCTGATTTGCAAGGAAAGTTGTCAAGAAATTTATGATTCATTAAACTGTTTAGCAAAAAAGAACTGTTTGGTCACTCTTTGAAGATGCTCTTAAATTTTTATATTGCCCTCGTTTGTCCTGTCATCCGTGAATTTCTTACCTCCGGGACTGTCATAATGAGCAGCGTCCTATCTTCCGCAATTAAAATCATTTCAGAAATACAAAGAGACCACAGGAGGACAATTTCCGCCCCACCCCCTCCCCCTGGGCCTAGGATACTTTACAGAAGCTGCTTCTCATCTTTTGTTAACTTTTTCTCTCGACAGAGTTATTCTCGGCGGCATTAAACAGACCGAAAAAAGAGCTACAAGCGCCAGTTAAATATTTCAACCGAATGCATCTGCAAGTTAAGTGCTTGCTCTCTCAGTCTCGATAAAAGAGCTTCCCAGTCACAAACAAAAACCGTGGTAGAACATCTCAATCGGAGAGTACTATATCGCTAGACAATTTCTCTTTACGGAAGTTACGATATACGTTCGTAAATAATCGCTGTTAAATGTACTTAAACGAATGATTAGTTGAACTACGTTTATTCACGAGAAAATGCATTATTCTTCGCACCGCACTAACTAAACAATTATATCCACGCTTGTTGAGTGAGAGAGAGAGAGAGAGAGAGAGAGAGAGAGAGAGAGAGAGAGAGAGAGAGAGAGAGAGAGAGAGAGTAAACACTGCGGAATGCCTGCGACACTAATCGCTTAAAAAAGGCAAAATATTGAATGGAGGGCAAACAATAAATTGTAGGATATAGTAAGGAAGAAAATTTTATATTTAGAGGACTTACAACAGACATGTTATATTGTCCATATCATAAATTGGGGTGGAGTCTCACAGAAAATGTGACCAACCTATACACTATATAAACAGTAAATGCTCTCGTTCGTAAAGTATCGTATCAGCTGATGAACTGCTGCGGGATCCGTGTTGTTAGTTTGGCTATTTTGATGATGGCTTGGGAGAAAATAGTACTCAGAACTAGAATTTGTAATTTAAAATCTTAATCATACTTACAACACGTATGGTTTAAATTATGTTTTTAAAGCAATATTGCATTTCCTCGGCTATTAGTGACTGAACTTTAAAAACATGTTTAGCATTTATGACAGAGTATGTCGACACGTACAAACAGTAAACGTTTCCAGCCAATAGCTAGCCATGTTTATGTTTCCAGTTTCCAGCTCGGTGAACGGCAGTTGTGCGTGTGCTTTTTTCTCATCGTGTTTGGACAAATATCTTGTTGCTGTTGTCGGAATATTTAATTGGTAGTTAATTTCTCTTTAATTGCTTTTTCCAAGCATAGTTGGTTGTAGGTACCGTTGAGCGTTTTCTTGAGTGAAATGTAATATTAATCGACACGTGTTTACCGCGTCCCTTCCGCCATTTTCCTTACCACCCCCCACAATGAAGTGACACGAATATAATTTACGTATCCAAGTTTAAGTTTGTTTGTATCAGGAAAAGTGCGCAGTTTTGATTATTCTGAATGATTCTGCAAATTAATTATTTAATGTTAGTGACGAACAAACGTGATTTTAGTGAAGTAAACTTGACAAGAATTGCCATAAAAAAACACGTGTTCAAGGAGTTGCAAATCTTACAAACAATCAGTTTGCGTGTTTTAAAATGTATTTGTAAATTAACACAATTATTGAAATGCATGTGGCCTGATAAAGCCGCACGATCCACTCTTTTGTAGTGAGTGAATAATATGTATTTCTTTGTCAATATCGTAAATTCAACGAGTGTAAGGTTAACTTCGGTCCACGTGTGTGCGTGTATATATTGCTGCATCTGTACGAATACGAACAGCGACGTAGTTATCGCGTTTTGTTTTTTCATTAAAGTTAACATTTTTGAAGTCAAATAATTTAAATGTTATTTCCATACGAGCAAAATTTTCCATTGCTCCATCAAAACAATAATATGTAACTCAAAATTCCATACTCTCCTAATAACATCAAAATAATGCCGTCTCACGAAAGACATTAAACTAAAGCTCCTTCCCCCTCCCCCCGGCTCACTCCATCTACTAATTTTTTCCGTTTCCCTCGAAATAAATCAACAGAACCCCAAGAAATTTAACTCGGTAATTACAAAAATTAAACAACTTGGAATGTCAACCTAGCTATAATATCCTACATTAATTACTGGACGGAAGTTAGCAACGTCAGATATTCAGTGCCTGCCCATGACATGGAACACGAAGAAGGAGGAAAATGCAAGCGTGCATTGGACTCGAAACATTTGTTTACAAACGTCTTTTTCTTCGGTGACAAAACAGCTGCGGTAGAGGATACATTGTGACCGTGCTACTTTTCTATAACTGTCAAAATTTACCCCACTTACATTAAATGGACAACAATAAGTTTAGGCAGGTTTTTTTTTTTTGCTGTATTAATGTAAATTTAATTGCCAATACAATGAAAAAATTTACTTGAGGTTTTAACTTACACCTTGTTAACCAAATATGTAATAAATAGAGGTTAGCGGAACCAAGCATCATAACTGCAAAAGATAACTTTCCTCCGCAAATGCTGAATTTCTTTATACTTCTACTGAACTTCGCATTTATTTCAAGCAGTTTCTTAAACCATTTAATTAGTATGAGTTGATATCGCCAACACTGTATTGATATATGTTACGTACCCATTTCTGAAGGGAAATCTTGTTTTAACTTCAGCATATAAATTTATATCCGTTTTAAAGTCGTCCAGTTTTAAATTATGAATTCTAGTATTCTGGTGCAATGACATTCACGATGGTTTTATTTGTTTATAACCCATTTTTATGTTACGTTAACAATACTTATTGCTGGCATCTGTAAAACGTGTTTACAAAATAAACGTAACAATTTCACGTATCATTAATTCTTGAATAGTTCTTTTTGACATATAAAAGCGAAATAATTAGACGTACTGGTTTTTTTTTAAATATATAAGTGAAACCTTTACTGTTTGAATTCACGCAGCGGCCAGCGGCTTCACAAATTTCTCCGTTATTTCGCTTCGTGTTTGTGGTGAACGCGAGAATCGTGAACAAAACTTCTTGCAACTTTCGAATCAGTGTCAATGCTAAGCAGTTTGCATTCAAATTGACTTAGCTTTGGTGTATTAGGAATAGCTTTCTGAGTGTCGATTACAAATGCGTGGGACTGCACCCATAGACGTGTACAACCGGCCCAGCAGCAGGCCGAGGAGGCACAACGGTAAAACGTCTTGCTTTTCAACTTTTTTTGTTACTGTGAACGACCAAGGGACAGGCTGCGGGTCAAAGTCCACCACCTTCTGTGCGTCTGTATTCCATTAAAGTTACCCTCCGACAGTTCGCACGCAAGTCCGTGAGCTGCAACTTGTCATGCACGAAAATGCAACCTCCACAAAAACAGGCAGCCCCGAGGAAATCTCGCCTCAGTGCGTTGCTATTGAAGATAGCCGTTTCAAACTAATCGTATTCTTCACGAATCGTAAGGGAGAAAATTGCTGCCGGCGTATATTTTCAATATAGATAGGCGGAGACATGAATAATTCGCGAGTTCAATGACCTGCAGACTAGAATCTACAGTATTATGTACAAATATTCCGATATCAACTGCGCATTGGTTTTCTGATCTCACAGTGGAAGGCGACTATTGGTCAAGCGTACTCCAGGTGTCATACACAGGGATAGGAAAATTTCGTGAGTTCAATGACCTGCTGGCTAGACTCCTGTGTGCACTCGAGACCCACATGTTTGTTCATTGGCTGCTGACCCACACAGTAGCCCGTGTTACTACACACCTGTCGCTACTTTTTTCCATTGCTAGTCTGCTATTGGCTCAGAGTCGTCCAGAGCGTGTCTAATGAGCTGTGATCCAATTGAAAAGGTAACTTCAATGTACACGCCTTTGACGTTTATCTTGTCCTGAAATGAATCCGCGAAATTTTCCTATCCCTAGTCATACACCGTGTGGACCAATGGCTAAAGTTATATAAACACACGTGTTTTGGATTCTAGCATGTCCTGAAATGAACCCGCGAATTCTCCAGGTCTCTATAGATAGGCAGTATGCATTTTTTCATTAAACGTAAAGTTAAAACAAATCCCTTGCAAACAGGCTATAACTGTTATGGAAACATCTCCGCCGTATGGATAGTATCGTAGAAAATTCGTGAAGAATACGTTTTGTTCGAAACGCCTATCTCAAAAATTAACACACTGAGGCGAAATTCCCGTAACACGGAATTTCCTATTTAAATTTGGCACCTGCCAGCAGGTAGGCAGTGCCCTTAAGCTCTACTTACCTACCTACAGTTGACCGCGGGACTTGGAAAACTATAGGCATTCTCACCGAGCGAGGTGCCGCAGTGGTAACTCACTGGACTCGCATTCGGGAGGACCCGGGTTCAATTCCCGGTCGGGCCATCCTGATTTCGGTTTCCCATGATTTTCCGAAATCACTCCAGGCGAATGCTGGGATGTGTCCCAAACAAAGGCCATGTCCGATTCGTTCCCAATCATTCCCCATTCCCTCTTCCCTGTGCAACTTGCACCGTCTCTAATGACCTCGCTGTCGACGAGACGTCAAGCCAACTCACCCACCTACCTGTAGGCCTTCTGGCGATGAACAAGTCGAAGTTGAGGATATGTGTAAAAGACTAAAAGCGGTGTACCTCGTCTTCGGTCTGCGTACAAACTGCGATACAACTGAAATCAAAAGACAGTCTGATGCATGCACATGCGTGTGAGTGAAGTCTAGCTGGTCTTGAAACGGAATTCGCAAAATGCGTCGTAGTGAGCCGTGGCGCGTGACGTCCCGACGCTCACCTGGGGAGCCGGTGCGGTGCTCGTCGTCGTCGGGTCGACCCACGCGACGAAGGTCAGCGACGCGGGTCGCCGACATCAAAGCGCGGCGTGTGTGATGGCGGCCCTTGACTGCAGATGGGGTCGGTAATTGAAGTCCGGCGCTGATGAGCAAGTCGGCGACCGCGGGCGCTACTTGCGACGGGCACAAAGGGGAAACAAACACGACCCGCGGGGTTCGAAGTGCCTGGTGGGCCTTCTCCTCTCGCCGTCAGGGGCGGATAGACCCGGGGCACGTAGGATCAACGTCATCGCGGTTCCCCCCCTCCCCCCGCCATCACCCATCCACTCACGTCCTGCCTCACGAACACCGCTCCCATAACACCCGCGTTTGACGCCGTCCAACCAGCGCGAGGCGGAAGCTTGCGCGAAGGCTCAGTTTCCGCCAATCTGAAAACCGAATAGACATTTTAAGTTAAGTTGCACTGAGTTGTCAGTTCAGTTATGTTAAGTCTGGTTTCCTAGAGAACTGAAAACTGAACGTAAATGGAAAATGTATGTGTAAAAATGGCGGCACATAGGTTGAGCAGGTTGCATGACAGTGTGGAAATTGAGATAGAAGCGAATATACGGATTCTATTTTGATGGATGCAGTAACAGATTATCGAAACCATGGCCGAAGACCAGGAAATGGACGTAAAACACTTACACTGTTCGCCAATAGTCGTTTGGCGTTCTTAGTAAGGAATGACTTGAAAGACTATGATACAAAATTTGTACATTATTGTAGGTTACCACCTTTGCTGTTTCATTACATCCTAGAGCGGATGAAACCAGATATGGGCTATTCACGGAAGCTTGCAACGGAATACGATGACTTCACGTTTCACGTAACACGCAACTCTGGTAACACGTTCACGTAAGCCGAAACATCCTGACTTAAGTGTTCGAAGAAGACGGGGCCACGGTGGTGTAGTAGGTAGACTATTTGCCTCCCCAAACAACGTTCGATACATTGTCGATTTATTTTATTGAAAATTTTCTTGTCGCAGATCGCCCGTGGCGCAGTTGGTTGGCGCGCTGACGATCTGGAGTGCGGGAGGCCTTGGGTTCGAATCCCGGGCAAGAAATGGGCCTTAATCTAAGCTAGGCTACAAGTTAGTATGAAAACTGCCCCTCGCTAAGCCTTGAAGCATAAAACTGGGGGGACGTTAAAAATCCCTGTAAAAAAAATTCCTCTCGGCTATTGACTTTTAAGAAAGTGGGAAATATTTGAATGCTTTTAATTATATAGTCCAATTTGATTAAGAGTAACATTGTGTTAATACCTTGTTAATTTGTTTTTATATTACTTAAACTGTGAACTAAAATTTTTCTTTCCGAATACTAAGTTCAGTTTATTCTATTCATTCACACTTATATTGTCCAGTGTTTGTATCTTCAATTTGTGTGTGTCAATTTAATTCAAAAATTATAAATCACTCGCTTCAACAGTGACATAGTTCGTCTATTCCCAGCTTTAGTGTGTGGCGTCGATGTATAGTCATCTGATAAAGCGTTTAATGCAGAGTTTGTGCTCGCTTGTGTGTATTATAATCACGCGCGTTAGCAAACACGGCCCAGCACCTCGGCAGCCGTGGTACGGGAAGATATCACCTCCCCCCCCCCCCCTTCACCCAAAACTCCCGCAATCAATATATGGTTCTGTGAGGCATGCAAGTGTTGCAACTCCATTATTTGGGACATCATCTACACTCCAGTTGATTACATTCCTTCTCTCGATCGTCTTAGTTCTTTATTCATCCGTAAAAGTGTGTAACTTTGCGGAGTGATATCTGTGCATAATATTACAGTTTTTTTTTTATTGCGGGAATTTCACTGGATAGCAGGAAATGCTATTTGATGCCTGAAAGCAATAAGGTGGACATTAACACGAATTACTAATACGTACAAGAGAATTTTTGCGGCGTTTGATACCAGAAACACATAATTTTATCCATGTTTCAAACCTTTTGAACTAGAAAACGTAGTATGTATTAAAATCCCAAATGAATCAATTTTAAAAATAAAATAAAAGAACCTGAAATGTTATTTTCTGAGCTACATTTACTACCGGCTTATCATAAGTTATTTTAAAATACTCAGGGACAGGCATTACTTAAAAACATGTAGTATGTTTTCCTACACAATAATTATCCCAAAATAAAACAAGAAGTGTATTTATTTAGTTACAATGATACCTTAAGGTAGCTCATCGCATTCAATTCTAAAGTAAACTAGTTCAATTCAATAAGAGTGCGATGAAGTTTTTATTATGTTTACTCTACAAAAAATTAGGTTTGTGGTTTTGACACGTGACCACGCAACAAAACATACGGAATATATACATAATTAAGTTTAAAAAGAAATATTGCTTCGCGTAAAGCTTACGAGGGTAAGGAACTATGCGAACAGGAAATAACAGTTTTGAAGTACGTAAAATTGAAACCTGTAATAATATTTAAAAAAAATTGAGGATTAATTTAGTTTGGTTAAGGGTGTGGGAAGACCGCAAAGCAGGCAGCAATGAAAAGAAAAGTCCTCAGGTGCTAACAAATCCACAATAAAAACTTGTTGAAACGCTCTTTTGGGGACCAATTTTGGAAGTTACACATATACAGAACAGTTTATTTAATTTTGCTGTTACCTTTTCTTTACCTTACGTGCTACTGCGTAGGCCTAGATGAGCACAAGCGCATACTCGTTAAAGGCTGTTCACGATAAAGTGAGCACATATGAAATTAACCTTAGCAAAATGTAACTGCGTCTGGCTGCATATATTTTACCGGGCGCACAGTATGACATGCGCACGGTAAATTTGGTAACGATGGATAGAAAGTAGTTCTCTATGTTGACGTCGAATAAAAAGTGTTAGGTAACCATTTGTGATAATTTAAAGTATATCTTTCGCTTACTGTTCAGTTTAAACACCCCATTGTGCAAAAATCAGAAAATTTTATAAGATGTTTACTTTTCTAGTAATTTCACAGTATCACTTGACCAACGCATAAATAAAGTCTTGAGGCCCATGCCAATGTTAGTTTAACATTAGGTAGAATAATACACAACCTGCATACAAGTAGATCTCAGCAGGGCTTTCAAAAATGCTCATTTTACCGTGAATTACATATAGCTTTCTTACTGCTTGGGCTATACAGGAATCTAGTCCACCACGGGTTGTTTGGTAGGCAAGCACGATACTTAGGCTACCATTCAGCCAGAATACATTTCACGTTATTCCAAACAATTGTGCTGGAATTCTCGCTCTTTAGTCTTCGTAACTATAAAATAACTACCGACTTATCTGAAGGGATAAGGAGACCCTCGCAGTCATTTAGTTACATTAGATAGCAGTTCTTAAACTGTGGTTTGCGGACCCCTGGATTTCTTGAGCTTAAAGTGAGTATCTGCAAGTTCCTATTCTACTTTGCATAAAGAATGTTTTAATTATGATGCTAATTGTGCAGCACGTATGCTACTAACGATGATGGCAAACGACACACTCACAATCTTGCTATTGAGTCCACACTTTTTCACGGTAGGTATTATGGTCCAGTGAGCCATACCTTACGATATCCGATTCACTCTCATAGTATTACGTGAACATCGATGACCTAAAGAATGGCAACAAAGTCCCATTACCACTCTGTAAAACGTAATATCAAGTATGTTTTTGTTACTCTTTCAGATCGTATGCAGTAAACGATGTCTGATACGTCTCAACATACTATTGAAGAACGTGCTCTAGCGAGTTGTTGGGCGCATGAGCGAACTCAAACAGGAAAAAGTATGGAAGAGGCGCGTTCTGACCTTGGGCAGCGGTTTCGACGGAATCATCCTCCGGAACAAACACTGTCGCGATGTGAGCATAAACTGTTCTCCACAGGTGATGTAAAGGATAAGACAAGATCTGGCCGGCTATCAACCAGAGGAAAAACATACATTCTCGTTGAGGAGCCAGTGGAGAGATCGCCCAAGAAGTCGACGCGTAAACGATCTGCGGAATTGGGCATACCCCGGTCGACCATGCAGAAGCACCTGAAAAAAGACTTAGAGATGCATCCATATCGACCTACCCCATTAACGAGTTAGCTGATGTGGACATGGATCGAAGGAAGAAGGCATGTGCGGCAATGTTACAGGTGATCGACACATTACCGAAGCGAGGGTAGGTGATCTTTTCCGATGAGTGTGCCAGTTACCGGAGTTCGCGACAGCGGAACGTGGTGTTTTGGTCCACGGACAATCCCCACTTTTACGAAGAGTTGGAAAACAACCCTCCACATGCGATGACATGGGCAGCCACGGACAACAGACGGTTGTTTGGGCCTTTCTCTTTCGACGGTGAGGTGTTGTTAACCAACATCGTTACCTGGACATGTTGCGGACCTGGTTTGTTCCCTTCTTGGATGAGCATGGCATAAGAGAGACATGTTGGTTTCAGCAGGATGGGGCTCCTGCCCATTATGCCATCGCAGTACGCGAATATCTGAACGAGGTGTTACTTGGGTGCTGGATAGGGCGTGGGTCAGTTTAACTATCAGCGCCACTTGCCTGGCCACCACGCAGCCAGCCCAGATCTCACATCATGCGATAATCCTATATGGGTATCCATCAAGGGTATCGTTGCACAAGAACGTTACGGTACCACAGACGAACTTAAAGATGCTGTAAGAAGAGCGTTTGCTTATGTTTCGCCAGCAATGCTCCGCAGAATTTCGCACCGAACCTGGCGGCGTTTCATCCTGTGTCATGAGGATGACGGTGCACACGCTGACCCTATCTATGTTTTAAGTTGTTGTGGGTATATCCGGCCGTCGTTAACCGCCTCCTAGAATCAGCCTCCGGCAATATGAATAAGGTGGGGACTTTCCAGTTAGATTGCAACTGTAGTGGCGTGCGGTAATAAAACATAACCTAATTAATTATCTTCTTGGTATTTCACTTAAGCTCCTCCGATCAATAGTCACGTAAATAATTATTGTATAATCTTTATGTTCAAAAAACCCCATCTTATACTGTTGTTCCATACCTAATTATGTCTCATAATTTAGCTACGGCCATAGCCCCTTTCTGGTATGGTGACAACAAGTCAATTTATAACAAGATCAGTGTTTGCAACACTCTCGTGTCTCTGTCCACGAAAACAGAATACAGGCTGAAAAGGTACAGCTGCAATTATTTTTATTTTGCCTTGCTTAAATTAAATCACTTCCTCTTTCCACATTAAATCTTAATATTATTATTAATATTCACTTAGGCATGTACCTGTATTATTTGTTAGTTACAGCGAAACCAATTTCTAGTATACACATATTTAATTAAGAGTAAACTGGCCTTAGTTATTAAATTTGCTAATTACATTCACACAATTCAAATTAACTTTCATAATTTTTATATACTGTGTTATAGAATGACGGATTGTAACACCGTATTTGCACAGAGTAGGGACAACTGAGACGAAAATATACGGGTCGTTTTTTATTATGGCTAATGGTTTGGCCCCAGTAGCCTCATTAGTCTTGCTTACGTGGACTACATACCAGCTATGCAATATTGCTGTGGTCATCATCATTGGTGTTCTACCCAGAGGCAGGTTTTCAGGTGGTATCTCTCCATGCTCTCCTGTCTTCTGCCAACCTCTTCAGGTCCATATAATTTCCGCTTCCCTTGATATCATCTATCAACTTGTATCTTCTCCTTCCTTTCAATCTTTTTCCACAAACTATTCCTTCCATAGCGTCTGTTAGCAAGCACTCCCGTCTCAACGAGTGTCCCATCCAGTTCTTCTTCCTTTCCCTTATGACTTTCAGCAGTTTTCTCCTCTCATCAACTCTTTCCAGCACTTCTTCATTACTCACTCTTTCCGCCCAGCTTATCCTCTCCATTTTCCTCCACATCCACATCTCAAACACTTCTAGCCTTTTTTCGTCCTCACGTCTCAGTGTCCACGTCTCTGCCCCATAGAGTGCCACACTCCATACTAAACACTTGCCAAGTCTTTTCCTCAGTGCTTTATGTAATTTTCCGCATAGCAATCTCCTCTTCTTATTGAACGCTTCCTTCGCTACCGCAATACGAGTCTCCACCTCCTGATAAAATTTCAAGTCTTCAATTATCGTACCTCCTAGATATTTGAATGTCCTTACTTGGCTGATATTAACTTGTCCTCTCTTAATATTTGCCGGGTTCCTTCCTTTACTGAATACCATACTCTTTGTTTTTGATGTATTGATTTTCATTCCATACTCCTCACAAGTTTCATTCAGATCTTTTAGCATTTTAGTCATAGTTCTTTCACTTTCTGCTAATAAAACCACATCATTGGCAAATCTTATACCTTCTATTCTCTTTCCGCCAATACGTAATCCTCTTTTTCCATCTAAGCATTTCCCAATAATCACGGTGTTAAAATCTGCTGTGGTGAAAGCAATAAATTATAAATAGTAAATATCCACATAACATGTAATGACAGCACACATTAATACATACCACTCTACAATTAAAGCATCAGAGCCGAAATATCTGGCCACGATATGGGTACACAACAACTTTGTTAACGGGCGGTATTTACATCAGACGTTTAAAGTGCCCACTGTCCAGAATGTCACCTCGCACATTACTCAGCATCTCCTCATCAAGCGTAGTAATCGCTGCATGAAGTTTCGCCACCATGGAGGTGATCCCCACCCGATCATACGCTGGGCCACGGTGTCTGAGCGGTTAGCCTGCTCGTCTCCCCGCAAGGAGAACCAGGGGTTCAATCCCTGGCAGTGTCACTCCGGATTTTTGCAAGTTGGAATCGTGCCGGACGATGCAGCTGGTCGGTTTTCTCGGGAGATCTCCCGTTTCCCCCAACCTTGCATTCCGGCGCTGATCCATTCTTACCCCCTCAGTTCACCCTCATCGACTCTCAAGACCTCGTTGTTAAGAGCCGCCCAAATCTCTCAACTCAACTCGAAGATCAAACACTGGGTTCATGGAGTCGGTGAGACCAATCAGCTGGCCATAATACGAAATAACCCGTGTATTTTCTTCTCGGTTTCCACGTCTTTACACAGACACGGTGTTACAATCCGCCATTTATTACTCGGTGTATAAATAACTCTGTGACACAGTTGTCACGAAATTACTCTCCCTTCCAGAGGCTATTTCAAAGACTGCGACCAAGCAAAGCAAAGTCAGAGAGAGAGGACTTAGGGTGGGTGGGTGTGTGTGTGTGGGGGGGGGGGGGGGTTGGTCACCGGCTTCAGTGTACGGGAGCCAGGAAGGGAATCCAATCACACTTAGTGCCTTCTTCGCATCTCTGGCGAGGCTCCGTTGTTTGTGTCCAGCCAGCCGCCGAACGATTACTCCTCGAGTGTGCCGATTTTCTGAACCCCCGTGAAAGGCGGTACGCTGGCTGTAAAGAGCACCCGTCCAGATGAAGGAAGTTCTCTTCTAGTTACTATAACTTCAACGATGGAGACAACACGGGGCCTTCGTGAGCAATGCAACAAAACTGGCCCCGAGGTTGAGGACATTCCCTTTTAGGCAGAAGAGCATATACGTGTGGTTTTATTGGTCGCGTACTTGAATACAGTCCATTCACGGTTTCTTCGGCATTTTTGAATCAAACCTTTGGAAAATCTCCCCATGATGTATGACATGTTTAGTTATTTCCTAAATACGCCCTGTATCACAAACGTTTTATACTTGAGTTCATAATATTTACTTTTTTTTCCTGTTAAATTTAAATGTTATTAATATCTTGCATATAAATTATCATAAGTATGTTGATAACGTCTAGTGAGAAACAGTTCTTATACAAAATATCATTACTACTGAGTGCGCACGAATGTGGTGCGTTGTCCCTCTGGTGTAATTCTCCAGACTTTTTAAGCTTAGTTTGCACGAGGCGGAGGAATATCCTGGAAGTAGAACATTAGCAGGGCTTCAGAAAAGGCTGAAGTAACCGCGAATGGATTAGACATCGCCCAACATCAACTATGGGCAGTGGATTTCTTCTGCGAAGTTTTCGTGTCTTGCGAGGTAACGTGATGCGTTGAAGAGAAAACGGAGAAGTTTTGGGTTCCTGAGACAGTCAAGGGTGACTAGGCGTTGAATATAACTGAACTACTGGAGCTGCGAAATGTGTATTTCCCATTTTATTTGTTCATGATCGTTTCTAGAAACTGGCACAGAAACACTTGACGCAAAACTACCGTGTAGTCTTTTTCCCAAGGGCTCGAGAAAAAGGTGATCGAAGCTCCGAGCAGAATTGGAAATACAAAAACAAAGGACGTAGATAGATTCGTCCAATGTTACCCCGTTGAATTATAGACACGATAAATTTGACATTTAAAAAAATATACTTTTCTCTTAGTTGCTACAGTACTGAATATACTTGAAAGATAATAAATAGACTTGTTGGAGACGAAAGAGAATCACAAGGGTAAGCTGCTATTCATAAATGTAAAATGAAGACTCAGTATTTTGTGTTGTATCTAATAAAGATATTCTTGCCGAAAATTTGATTGTTAGTACAAACAAGTATTAGTGATAATTTCACTATCTTATATTTCAACTATTGTTAATTCACAGTATTTCAAGAATAAATATCGAAATAATTTATGTCTTACATCAATACATCCAACCTGACGATAATCTTTCATAGTGAATTCCTGACACGACGTGTTTTGAGTGTGATTGTAATACGCTGTGGTAGCTCAAACCATCACTCAAAATCTCAAGTGTATACACAAACGAAACAACAAATTCCATTTTAAGTTTTTTTTTTTTTTTTTTTGCTGTATTAGTAAAGATTGATGGGTAAACATTACCTATACAATAATTTTAAGCATTTACAGTGCATTTTGTACATTTTGGTTTCTTCACAGTAATTTTTTTGTTAAGTAATTTCTTTGGCGAGCTTAATATCTAACATAATTGTAATTTCGCACCCACCCGGGAAACATATGTGTGGAAGTTAAGGCGCCTGCCTACCCGTAGAATAATTCGCCATCAGGTTGACGGGACTGGGTGAAACTAGCGCGCAGCTGTCCCCTCCCCGACAGCTCGCTCTACACCCACTGAGTCGACGACCACAATAGGGTGGTTCAAAAATGTTTACTACCTGCGGCGGATCTCAGTATAAGCCGTGAAAGGAACAAGGAAGCAAAGACGCAGTAGAAACGAACTTGTATCTCGTTCGACCATAAAAACTTCTAAAGTAAACTCACGTCTTTCTGTAAACCTAACTGATCATTCTGGTGACTTAAAATTTTCACTCTATGCAAATAAACTTTTCTGCCGGTAATTCAATATTAATTATTTTCTTTCTTTGAAATCTGAAACACCGCTACCCTATCATTTTATTGGTGTAAAGTCTGAAGTGAAGTCCAGTGCAAGTTTCAATCCTGTTTTCGCAGAAATCTTGTTATTAGTATTTCAGATATCATAAAGCTTTTTTCAAAGCCATTTTTAGGAGATCCAAAATTACATTTGCAGTAAAAGTAATGTAAAGAATCTGCCATTCAGTCACTCTCTGAAGTGTGTGTGTGTTTTTTTTTATATTGAGTACACATTGACTATTTTTGTGGGAAAAGTGTATTTATAATACGCTGCAAAAACACAATACAAGTACATAAAAGTGAAATGGCGTGACGGTACCTTTGATAAAAGCGAATTAGTTCTCTCATCGACTGCCCGGAGCTCTGGAAAAGTGTCTAGGGTCTGACTGCTTACCGCGTGCTAGGAACGTTTCCTTATTGGTTCGTCTGGTACTCCCATCTTCAGGCGCTGATTGGAGAATGTTGTTCCGCCGCATTCTTGGCAAGTTTGGCCATTTTGGTGGAAAGTGGTTCTGTAATCCACGTAACACGAGTCGATTTCTCTTCTGTGTTCTTAGATATTCTGTGCTGCAATGCTGGTTACTGGGCAGGTTTGCTTTGCTGTTGTCTCCATGTAGAGCCTAGAAAATTTTGTAACCACCTAGGTCTATGACTACTATAAACTCCAACTTAAGTTAACTTACACAGTATTCGATTTTTTTTACACACTAATTTAATTTTGTAGATTTAATTTATTCCTAATTCTGTTAATTACCTATTAGGATTTAAAGGTAGATTGTTCTCCATTCTATATAATTTTTCTGTGGATCAATTATACTGACTGAATTTTTTACTTCTGCAAGTTACAGATTACTTTCGATTTCGCATTATATTTGCCTTACCTAGCAAAATAAAAACTTCAACTTTTCTTTAAAGTTTCTGTTTACTGTTTGCACAACACGTAATTTGCAAACATTGTCATTATCCAGAGACTTATTTTCCTATTACTTATTTTTCTTGAAAGTCTTTCCTAACAGTCCTCTGGATTGGAAGTCTTTCCTAACAGTCCTCTGGATTGGAAGTCTTTCCTAACAGTCCTCTGGATTGGAAGTCTTTCCTAATAGTCCTCTGGATTGGAAGTATATCCTAATAGTCCTCTGGATTGGAAGTCTTTCCAAATAGTGCTCTGGATTGGAAGTCTTTCCTAACAGTCCTCTGGATTGGAAGTCTTTCCTAATAGTCCTCTGGATTGGAAGTCTTTCCTAACAGTCCTCTGGATTGGAAGTCTTTCCTAACAGTCCTCTGGATTGGAAGTCTTTCCTAATAGTCCTCTGGATTGGAAGTATATCCTAATAGTCCTCTGGATTGGAAGTCTTTCCTAATAGTTCTCTGGATTGGAAGTCCTTCCTAATAGTCATCTGGATTGAAAGTCTTTCCTAATAGTCCTCTGGATATGGACTATTGAATACTTCGATCTTCAGAACAATTTATGTTCAAAAGTAAAGGGTGTTATTTACATATGATAGCTGGTAACCTGAAACATGATGTTGTTTACAGATTGACCTTTGGTATAATGTATGTGAATTTTTAAATATTTTTATAAAAAGTAAATAATACATTTCTCCATTTCGTAACATTACACATTAACTAAGTATATAAAGTACATGCAATAAACATATATACAAACACCTTACATATTCGATGATGCAAACACAGCACAAGTCACTGGAGCTGAAAACATATAACTTATGATGATGCTTTAAAAATGAGTTCTTCTGAAATTTAACACATAAGGCGATGTCAACTGGTAACAAGTTTTTCATCAGTTGCTCAAAATACCTTTAATACGATTTCATTTTAAATATAGGTTTTAAAAATTTCGAAACATGTACTTTAGAGTTTGTAGAATTCTTTTTACCTGTTACACCTGATAAAAATTAGGAAAAAGGTATTTTTCACCGTGAATATTTCTTTGCGTTACCTCCTTTTTTTAAATATATCTTTTGGGTTTTTGCGCTCATTTTTGAGCTGTGATGGCGGGAAATTTTTTTCAGTTTGATTTTAACACACAAAATTACAAAAGCTAAAATTGAATTCACGATGAGAGCAGCTGCAAGTAGAAATTATGTTTAACTTAAATTTACGGCCTACCAACTTCAATGACGGATTAAAATTTCGGGAGAGAGACACCGCGGTTTTTTTTTTATACTACACAAAATTATTCCGTGGCAGATTCAAGTTCTTTGCTACCGTAGCAGCAAGGAACAATTTGATTTACCAAATATTACTTTCATTATCCGAGTGAGGTGACGCAGTGGTGAAACACCGAACTCTCATTCGGGAGAAACCAGGTTCAAATCCTAATTAGGTCATTCTGATTTCAGTTTTCTATGTTTTTTTTTTTTTTTTTTTTTAAGATTACTCCATACAAATGCCATGATTGTTCCATACTAAAAGGTCATGTCCGATTCCTTCCAACAGTTACCTGGGATCGTATTCCTGTATTCCTCGGCTTCGAATGCCCCCGCTCGGCTGTTGAGGAGGCGACTGCGGCCGAAGCGACGAGGCAGAACTCTGCAACGCAAACATTTCCTAATCCGTACCGAAACCAAAAACTTTTCTGTTTGTGATCAAGAAGACTTGCCTGCCATCTTGGATCAGTAGGCCTGGAGAAATAGTAGAGCAAAAAGCATTATAGGTTTGACGAAATAGATAAACCAGTGCACTGTGTTACATGCTAGGTTAGACGAAATAAATATAATAAAAATACATATTTGAGTTTGAATAGAATCCAATTGTTTATAAAATAAACCTTTTTAACTTAACCTTTAAATTGTATTATATCACGCGCGTTTAAACATCACAATATCAAAAGTATATACTTTCCAAAATCATATCTGTAATACATAGTATGTTACATCCATTACATTACAACAGCTGCTTTGAATAAAGCAAACTGTAACCCGTACTTATGATACTAACATTACATTGTTCATATTAAAATTGACTTATTCTGGTCGTTTGATAGTTCAAGAAATAAAAAATCTATTAATATATTGCTTTCAGAACTGTTAGTTTATTTGATATGTAGCAAGTGCATTTACTTGAAAAAAAACTAACAAAAGTGAAGGTGCTTGACTCTGGGTTCACATAAATAAAATTTTACAAATCGTAGCATTTTACATTATTTACACTTTTTCATAAAATTTCAGTGACTTTTGCCTCAGAAATACACGACGCTGCATTTTTGTATGTAAAAAAATACAGACAATATATACTTAATATGAAACATATTCGTTTATAAAATGCATGCCATAATTATTGGGCAAAAAAATAGGAATAAAAAATCTTAAGTCAAATCACACAATCTTTACTACCAGAACATCGAAAATGGTTAAATTTGAATTCGATGGTCACTGAGATATTAAATACCTGATTAACGTAGTGACATGATCACCAATCTGAAAATGAATATCCGATATACCAAAAGTTCCATAATTTAGGGAGAAATACGATACCAGCATAGTCGCATAGCATACTAAATTCGCTAGTAATTATTTGCAAAACACAATAGAAAAAAAAGTAGGGTATGTAAGAATTATAAGATTTTGTTGGTGATTAGAAGTAATCATTTAAAATTTAGTTCTCCTTTTTATCTTTATAAAAATATCTGCAATGATGGGTCTGAGAGACTGTATTCCAGTAGAGGAAGCGTGAGTTCAAACGACAACTTAACAATATTGGTTGTAACATCGTTAGGTGCAAGGTAGGTTAGGTAAATTGTTGAGAACTAATCTGGATAATGGCGCCCGCCTACCTGCAAATATTTTGTGCGTTAGAGGCATGGAAGCAGTGAAGTCACAAGAGCGACAATGTCACGCGCTTCAAGTGCCCACTCGCCTCTTCGCGCAAGACGTAGAACTGGCGTGCATCTTTTCGTCGTGTTGCATATAACTAAATGCGACTTTCAGCGGAGTCCCCAGCATTTCATTGGTGGAAAGTCCAAAGTAAGGTCCAATGCAGGATCCTAGCGTAGTTTCGCATGAATCCGGTTACTAATTTTCAGCTATAGCAAGGTGGGGAAGCCGTTTTTAGCCATTTTGAGAGGCTACAAAATTATGTTTCTAGTAAAGGAGGCACATTGAAACTAAAGTACAAACATCGTCTGAAAGGTGTGATCTTTTCATAGATAGCCACATACAACACAGTTTAGCAGTTTCGTATAAATACGCGTTTTCTTAACATGCTGCAGCGTATTTCATGACGCAGGTAGTCGGGCGGCTTATATGAATATGCACAAATACTGTGAGTAAAAATTAGAAAGAATCCCTTGTCAATCTTCGGAATTTCGAAACCAGACAAAACAAGTTACAAATAGAGCCAAATTTCCTCATTGCAGATATGGGTTTGGTTATGTTTAGAGTAAACAAATACTTACCTATTAATTTGTTATATTTCAAATTATGCATGTCGATGCTTTTTCTAAACCCCTCCGCTATTATGTCAGCTTCCATGGCAGTAGACGATTTGTTCCAGTCCTTATAACACACATGGGGATTTGTTGATTCACATTTGGATGATGCCCGATCACAAATGCAACAGTAGGAGTTTCTTGTACTTGCAAATAAAACCTTATTTATTTTAGTACCAATGAGACATGCCTGTAAACAAGAGAAACGAAATAGTACTAATGAAATACAACTATACAGATAACACAGAAATGCGCATTTTAAAATTGTCTAATTACCACTCCAGATAAGACGTCATAGTTGGTTACGTGTGATCTTCTGCTCCAGGCACCATCGGTCGCCACTGCTGTGACAGGGATTCCATCATGGTCTACCGCTCCTGCTTGAATATCTACAGCTGCCTCTTCTTCTCTCGCTGCTTGCATTTCTTGCCAAGAAACTTCCTTTATAACAGCCGACGAATTCTTGTGAGAGTTTTGGTAAGTCTCCTTAGCCATACATGGCATTTCCAAACTGTCTCTGAGCTGGGAGAAACCTTGGCGCATAAGTAACATACTCTTTACCTAAGCATCATTGAGTTCCATAGATTCTCTGTTTGTCTTAGGAGTTTCGGTACTAATTTTATCTTTTAAGCCACGCATAGAACATACAAAGAAAAATGTTCTTGCCATTCATTTTCTCTATGTTCTTTCATTAACTTCATATGGCTACAGTCACATTCAAAAATTGTATTGTGGTTACACAATTTTCTTATTTCCGTAAATAGGCGATTCCCATTAAAAATGCGACGTCCCTCTATAGCTATGCCATGTAGCCTATAGTTTTACTGTTGGGTGTTGTGATATCTCGATTGAAAGGCGGTTCATCCACTCATAACAGATCTGAACAATCGGCCATTGTGTAAACATTACTATCTCTGACATCATCCCCTCTACTTGAAAAATAATTCTCATTATATATGTTTCCTTGTGCTGGTTGCCGCTTTCACGTCTTGCCAGAAATAACAGACTTGTTGAGGGTTTTCTATTGCTGCTTTCAGTGGTGTGGAAGCTGCCTCAGGTAACCTGCAAAAAAATTCCATGGTATTGTTTTCCTTGTCACTTCTACATAAGTCAAGCGAAGAAATTAGCTATTTAATTTGATGACAAGCTAAACTTCAAAGGCGTTAATGTATTCTAATAAACAAATAATGACAATGTTGCACATTTTGACTTGAAACGATTTGAAAGTGAGTCACTCGAATCAGTGGAACAATACAGATCGTTTCAGTGACTGAATGTCACTGATTTAAATGTGATATACTGATTTAAAGTGAATTTTACTAATCTGGTATCTGGTTTGTTGTGAATTATTCTGATTCGTCGGTAACAGCTTGTCAACAGGATTTTCCATGATCGGCATTTCTTCGATTGTAAACACTGATTCGGATTTAGTAGTCTATGTTTGTGTCACATCGAAAGTGAGTTATGACTTAAGAGAGTATGACATGCAGATATTCGTTTTATGCATTTTGTGCATCATGTAGTATTATAAAATCTAGTATGTAAAATTAAGAAAGGGCAATCTAAAGAAATACATTTCTCAATCTCTGAAAATGTTGGTATACCGGGTGCGCGGATCAACTATATCTTCATGACTGACGCCGTAAGATTGCAGTTTGCTGTTCGGCGGAAGAAACTATTCCGAAGTATTGTGGTTGAGAATTAATTAATTATAACAGAAGTCTTTTTAATAACGTTCTTCAGGATTGCTCCTGGTATATTTTCCCAAAACGCCTGTCATTTAGCACCAACTCCCTCGAACACACTGATTCCACCAAAACGTGTTTCATGGACTTAAGTGGACATGCCCTTCAACAGGAGGGTCGCCACTCGTCTTGAAAAAGAGAAAACCTGGAATTGTCAATAAATTTGAAAGCTGTCAGGGAAATCGGGGAAATGCCAGGTAATTTGGAATCAGTATTGAAATGTCTGGAAGTTCTCTTATATGCTCATCTGTGGAGACCTCTGTTATACGCGATACACAAAATCACTATATTTCCCTCTCCTCCGAAATGTGAGTATATTTGAGAAAGCAAACTAAATAATTGTGAAGCGGAATAATTTTTTTTTAATCAGAGTTACATGTAGTGTGGCGAAACCTTTTTGTTTCTAGTTGATAGACCACGCAACAAATGTAGAGCCCAATCACAGGTAACCAATTTAATTTCAAAATTTATTGTAATGGCAACCAATAAACTAATGATAATTTCTCGAGTGCACAAACTGCTCTGAAGTCTAGTTAGTGTACACACAGAAAAATGTCTGTGTGTGCCAACAGTATTAATGTTACTGCAACATCAATTCTTTGTTCTCTGTGAGCTTTTAGTAACTAATGTTGTTGTTAATGTAATGTACTGTTAAGCTAATAATGTTACTGTAAGATTGAGTACTTTTGTGACATTACCTCCTTACTATACTAGCAAAATTAAGGTGGTGTTTATGTTGCGGCAAAACAAATTTACCATTTGTGTAAAATTTATATATATTGCTTTAAGTAAAGGTTGTAGAGAAAAAAAATACTACAATTATTTCGCCACAAAAAAAAATATTACTTACAAAAAAATTACAGCAAGCAGGATAATCGAACTCATGTCCTGAGTGCTCGACGCACTCGCCTTCACGGAACCCGGGACCCTACCGTCTGCTCTACCTTAACTTATCTGTTCATGTTTCATATTGTCGGTATTGCAGACAATAGAACGACAAACTGCAGTTCTCTTTCGATACGTGGAAATAATTTATGCTCTAGAAATATATGCATATTTGTCACACATAAACTACTTTGCACGGCCTGAGGCCTAGTCTATGCGAGATCTACTTTTCA
The DNA here is from genome assembly GCA_029891345.1 of Dryococelus australis. Lineage (NCBI taxonomy): Eukaryota > Metazoa > Arthropoda > Insecta > Phasmatodea > Phasmatidae > Dryococelus > Dryococelus australis. Next base: position 29,889,243 of record CM056997.1, read on the forward strand.
TATTATGCTTTAAAGTTGACGTATGGTGGTTTCATTTCACGATGCTATAGTTGTTCGCTACTACACTGAAAGAAATCAGCAGTCGGAATTTAAGAGAACAATTCTGTAATGGCATTTTATGGTAGCGGCAACTAAATTTTAGTACCAGGAACAGAATGTTCTGTAATACTTTACAAATCAAAATAGCAATAAATTACTTTCGAAGAGCAGAAAACACGGAATACAAAGACGCAATGTAGTCATAAAACAATAAAATTAAAATAATGCGAGGTTATGGACACTAACTACATATAAATATTTTGCCAATTATTCCATTAATAAACCAAATTGTATATTTTTAGTTATGAATTTGGGCAATACAAAATTTGCATTGTTGTTTTCTTTGTTGAATGAATTATTTCTACACGGTTTATCTGCATCTGCTGATTTACATACAAATAATTTAACTGAAAAATGACGTGCAGTTACTGCAGTTATTTCTACTTGTTGGTTTCCTGGGTAATGAGGCTGACTTAGCGCTAGTGTTTCTCCTCAAGACCACAATTCCATAGTTGTCGAAAATTAACCTACTAGAGTTAACTATTTTCTGTAAGTTATGAGACGAGATAAACTTAGGTTCAACAGATAATTTACGATGGATTTATCGTTGTTCGATGACGAGTATAACGAATATTAACACAGAATTAATAGTGGTGTGCCATTTTAAAGTGTAGGTAGAGTTAAACTTTTAACTCGATAGTGAGTGTTCGTAAACGCCCTAGTCCAGTACCGTTAGATGTTTTCTAGGAAACAATCACTGCCTCGCCCGCGTGGGCGCCTATTTCCGCAGATTATCACTACGTATAACTCAATGCTTGACAAACACGAGGCAATGGAATTACCACTTTATGCTTTATATTAGAATTTAGTCAGCTTTACATCTCGTCAACATAGGGATCATTACAAACTGATACGTTCGACAGTACCTAAAATATTGGAGCAAGGAACCGGCGATGGCCTCCAGCAATGAACCATTCCGGCATTTGCCTGGAATGATATCGGAAATTCATGAAAACCGAAATCAGTATGTCCGTACCGGGATTCGAACCCTGGTGTTCCCGAATACGAGTCTTGTATTTTGCGACTGCGCCACGTCTTTGAAGACATTACTAGTCTCGAAGAAGTCCTGTTTACCCTCAAATATTGAATTTTTTTCGCTTTGTCATTAACTTAGCTTGATGACTGCATCTCTCCAGAGCTCTCTGTAGAGGTGTCGGTCGCTCCAATGGATGCGCAATGTCAGATGCTATTTTATTATTTATGTACATTGATAGGTTACCAAAGGTAACGTGTTTACTTAGTAATTACTTACTGTACACGTGCGGTTATGGAGATGTTGCAAGACTCAGGAGTGGACGAACTTGAACCGCAATCGATGTGCTACCGTAAGTCAGGCGACGTTTTCTTAAAAATTTTCCATTTTCAGACGCTTGTCGTGTGTTACATAACATATTCTGAAAACCGGACGTTATTATTCAAAAAATAGCTTTGCCTATATTTAAGTAATTCGATGTTTCAGTTGTACAGAAAGTAGCTTCCATATTTCTTCCTTGGCATGGAGTATCAGTAATACAAATAAACGATATTAAAAATATTTCTTAATTAATTTAGAGAATATTCAATTTGTCAGGAATATTATTAATTTGGTGCTTTATGCTATGAAGATCATAATTCCTTTGAGAAAGTAAAATTATTTTATTTGCAGCAGTCGATATTGTATTGCTTTGAGCAATATTTTATTCTCTTTACAAAAGCGAAAAAAAAAAAAAAAAAAAAAAAAAAAGCCTTGCATGGGTATACAAATGTATGTTATTTAACTAAATTCTTACCTTGTACCGTTGAAATATCTTACTCTTACTTTGCTACATTTGTTTATAATTCGGTTTGCAGACAGTTTCAATATTTTCTTCTTTCCCCTTCTCCTTTTATCATTGTCGAAAATGTTCATCTTCCAACGGCTGAGATACATTTATTCTAATACGTACATGCGATTGTTCCTGTGTCCACCAACAGTGGTGGCGGTGCTTGATCCTAATGGTTGTGTTGTCATTTGCGGGCATCCTGTGCACTGGGAGGGGGGGGGGGGGGGGGGGGGGGTTGAAGATCCCAGTGCTCCTCACCACCGGGACACCGGCCTGCCGGACTACCTGCGGAGATAGCAGCACACTGCAGAAGTGACAGAAGTGCGAAACATGGTTTCGAAGATCATTCGCCATTAAAAAATTCAAAGCGGTGACCCTATCATTTTAATCGCGCAAAGTCTGAGGCAAAGTTCAACGCGTGTTTGTCTGGTAGTTTCACTTGTATCTTGTTTATATCTTTTCAGGTACAGCACATTGGAAAAGCCGTTTTTAGCCATTTTGAGAGGCTCCGAAATCATATTTGTAGTAAAAGTGGTAACTTGAATCTACCACAAAAACATCGTCTGATGTGTGTGTTATTTTCGTAGTTAGTCACAGTGGGCACACGTTTAATAGTTTCGTAGAAAAACACGTTTCTTTAAAGTGCTGTAACACAGTTTACGAGCCGAGTAGGCAGGCGCCTTAACTACAAGAGAGTACGCACAAAACGAAAAACGTAGAGCTTACAGAATCAAATCTGATACATTGCACATAAAACATTATAGATTAGAATGCTTGCAGAATAAAGTGCGCACCTACGTAAAACACCGATTGCGGAATAGTGGGTTCGTGGGCATGGCTAAGTAAGTACATCTGAAATCAGCCTTTGAAACATTTCCCTGGCTATTGCTGCATATGGAGTAACACACACTGAATGCAACTCTTAAAGTTTAGTTAGTAACTATATACGAAAAGTTGTGCAATGATATGCTGCATTAAACGTGTTGTGACGATTGTATCGTCACGAGTGTTCTTTTGGTTGTGATTGTCAACAGTTGGTAACCTTGTGTGGGCGAGTTTTGGTTATTAACAAGCTCTTTGTAATTTTAATTCATATATTTTATACAAGCTTTTATCATGGTTAGATAATTATTGTGGTTTAATACTTTTTCATCGCGATCACACAACTTTTATTTGTTTTATATTTTAGCCACCTACATATGTATTTATTATTGTCCACCGTCTAGCGGTCCGTGACAGACGATACTCTTTGGGTTTTAGTGTGTGTGTTTCACGTAGTCGCCGCTTACAGCGCGCGAGTGGTGGCCTTGTCGTTGTGGTAGGTCGCGGGTCGAAGTCGCTGGCTGACTTGCCAAGGTGCAGGACGAGAGCTCGCGGGAAACAGCTGTTCTGCTGTGCGGAAGGCGACGGTACAATGCCCCCGCCGCGTCGTAGTGGATGGTCGGTTGCGGGTTAATGTACGGTGCTAAAGACGTTGGTGTGCTTTTTAAGCATATGTTTGTTACATTTTCGCACCGTGTACCAACGTGTAGCCTCCGCGGACTTTTGCAATATTTCTTGCGCTCACCAGCTCAGCACTCGTTAAAGCTGACGTTTGAATTATCACGCAATTTTTGTAGCTGCTGCGTGCGCTCGAGTGAGTTAAAGTTACGGGAACGAAGCAAGTAATTTGCGTGTCGAGTTTTGAAGAAGTTCTTTCGTCGCTCCGAGAGGCGTGCCTTCGTCGTCACCGTTCGTTTCGCGTGTATGCCAGGAGGTTCGCGTACGCGTTTTCTTCTGCCAGCTCAGATAAGGTACTGTGTCTACGAATGTATTGCCCGAGTACATCGCGGGCGTTATTATCACGAAACGTTTCCCGATTTCGACTTAGATTCTCCACGCGCGCTGCCTACGGCCAGCGGCTGCTTTTAATGTGTGTGCGAGTCGTATGTTTCAGACAGTGCTGTGATATCGAGCTTTGGCTTCAGGCACTAGTGTGCGAGTTATATAACTTTAATTGTGCAATTCATTAACTGTTAAGTATTTAAGGCCAATGCCCACCTTTTACGCAAGTGAAATTGGAGTTCTGTACGAATGGTATTTAAAGTGATTTGCAACAAATGAGCAGTAAAGTTAATTCCGCTGAGTGCCTGTTAGTAGTGTCGCTAACCCTTTATTACTTTTAATTTAAAATTAACTGAGAGAGTAATTAATGAATTTTCACACGAATGCAAGTGCCTTAAATTTTATATGTTTTGTCAGAATACATTAATAGGGCGTAATAGCAACAGGGGGTCTTTGAAGACGAGCACTTCTTGTTCCTTGAATTGCAGTAAATGTTTGGTATGGTTAACTTCGAGTGAGGCAGTGTTGATGGACCTGTGCCCTTAAGGGACAAGGGTCTCTCAGTGTAACGTTTAAATTTGTTGCTGTCTAAATTACTCTTTAGTTTTTTGTTTGTTTTATCCCTCTAAGGGTCAAAATTGACATGTTAATAACATATAATTAAGTTCGTGACTTCTTCACAGGTTGAACTGCTCAAGGCATGAACTCTAGCGGTGTGGTCCAGGCAATGTCTTGTATTGCAAGGAGTGGAAGAATACGTAGTAGGTCTGAGCAAATGTTTCAGAAGTGCTCAATTAACAGCAAACAACGTAAACATCGAGAAGTTCAGTGTTTCCCGGAGCACGCCGTACTTGACCTTGGGCAGTTTCAGCAGCATGGAACAATGGCAATGAGACGCCGTGGTTGCTCTGCGTGCACTTGTTGGAGGTCATCATTACTGTGCGTGTGCGTTTAAAAAGGCTGTTCGCGATAAGGCGAACACTTTTGAAATGAACCTTATGAAAAGTCGCTTCCCCTGCCTGCATATATTTTAACGGGAGCAATCAGTGACCTGTGTCCAGTTAAGTTGGTAACGCTGGAGAGGAAAGTAGTTCCATATATAAACGTCGAAGTAAAAAAGAGTTTGATAACCATTTGTGATTGCCTAGATTATTTCTCTCGCTTTCTGTATTTTTTGTAATGCATTGAAATGTAAAAATTAGCAGATTTGTACAAAATCTACTTTTATAATGATTTCACAGTTTCACTTGACAGACGCATGAATGAAGTGATGGGGCCCGTGGCAATGTTAACTTTACATAAGGCGGAAGAACACGCAACGTATATACAAGTAGATCTTAAGCAGGGATTTCAAAAGTGATCATGTTACCGTGAACAGCATATACCAATTGTTTTTTAACATAGTGTAACGTGCTGCAGCTGACTCCGACTCAACTGCCCCACGCCGTAATCGGAGACCCACCTCGCCCTCCCCCCTCTTCCTGGAACGATGCGCTCGCGGCCTCCTGTTTCCTCCCTTCTGGGAATCCCGTAAATGCCGACAGCGGCGAGACTTGCTGGCGTCACAGACCTCCTCTCGCCTGCTAGAGTTTCCAATACGTTTAGCGACGACGCAAGAATGTTCTGGTGAGACTGGCTGGCGCCTCAGCCCTCCGCGACGCATCACGCGAGTTGGGGAAGATTCTAGGTAGTGGGCTGAGACTTATATATACTGCCGCAACCCAGCGGCCGGCAGTATTTGATGGCGGCAGTCTGGCGAGTGTGCGCGAGAGAAGTGTGTTGTGGACGACGGCGAGTGAGGTGTTCCTCGCTTGAATGGACGAGAGGGCGTGAAACCGACGAGTGATGCCTACTGTGCGTGAGGGCGCTTGGAGGACTCTAGAACATTGCTACTGGCGGGACATGGACTTAACTGAGGTGGGACTAAATGGAAGTGTAATACGGATTTTATTGTAAATATTCGAACTGTCAAATATGGATGCATAAATTATAAAATAATTGAATAGGTTGATACACTGTCTATTGGTACTGATCTTTAATAGTTTAATTTCAACGATTTCCTTGTCGTAATTATAAATTTTATTAATTGGTGTCAATTGTGAGAGTTTGAGTTTATAGAATTTTGCCTTAGTTATTGATAAAAAAAGGTTAGAAAACTATAAGTAATTATTTTATTTGATTAAGACCTCCATCCCTTAACGAACTTTGTTTAGCCCAATTAATTTCTAGAGAGAGAGAAATTGTAACAATAGTATACCAACCTAACAAATCCACCTAGCTAGAACAGTGGGTGAATACGTGTTTAAGAGTTTGAACTGACCTCGACTTAACTAAGCTAAAATACTAACGCAGTGAATGCTTCCGCAGTTCAAGAACTAACCTAGATAGCGTTATGTGAGGACTCCTACGCTGGACGCAGGCGCTGTGCTAATTGGTTATGCGCAATCCCGGCTCTGTGGGAGGTGACCCACCTTGATTCTCCCCCCCCCGCAGGAATGGCAATTTTCCCCCCATACATTCATTGTAGCGTTCCTACATTTACTCGTGAAACAGTCAAATGCATACGGAATTTCCCAACTTTGTATAGTAGCGATGCTAACCACATTCCTATATCTGCAGCTTGATGTGTGGTATTATTACCATACAGTGTATAGGTTGAAAATTTCCATTACAGACATGGAGACATTAGTCTATGGAGTGGAAGCCGAGAAGCGAAAGTGAAGCCGATAATGGAGACAAGGACAGGGCTAGTAGTGGCCAAAAGGTGCATGTTTCATATTGCTTACTATGTAACTTTTGCCACTCATAATACGGCGGCTGACGTAAACAATCTGTCTGCGCATGCGCAGTAGAAAGAAGTCAGACAAGGCATCGGCTTCACTTGATAGACGTGGAGAAGATAGGCTGTTGCCACTCCATCATCTATTCCCTCCATGATTACAGTTTGTGAAGTTTACCATACAATTTGTTAGAATGTTGCGTCCTCACCCGGCGGCTGAGGAAATGTTTGACCGCCTACCTGACTGGCGTCACAGCCCCTCCCCCACCTCATCCTGCCGGAGGAGTCAGCGACTTGGAAGGGTTATGAAGAATTTTCTGGTAATCATTTCCCTCGACGCAACGCGTCATTTGCAGAAGTTTCCTGGCTACGGCCAACAACACTATAAATACCGCCGCAGCCGGAAGATCAGATGTATCTGCGGTAGCCATCTGGTTCAAGCGCGGCAATAAGGTGAAGTAAGGCGCAGCAAGTGTCGTCAGCGGGGTGGAGGGACGACGGCGGCAGAGAATACGAGACGACGGCAGACGAGTAGAGACGAGAGGACGTGGTACCCGCCGAGTAATGGCCTACTGTACACGAGGGCGCTCGGAGCACTCTAGAACATTTCGGACAGGTGAAATGTGGATTGAATTAAGGTGGGACCGTATGAATGTGTTATACGGGCATCAGGGGCGTATCCAGAAATTTGTTTTCGGGAAGTGGGGGGGGGGGGGAAATGATGAGTATTAGTATTGTGCTTGTGCTGCTATCTCTGTACAGTTAAAAGAAACTTCCTCCTAATAGCTACCTGAACAATCGATAGAGTGGTGTAAGTCGCTGTCGCATGACTCAGCAGAGCTACTGGCGTTCATTTTATGAACTATGTACTTGACTAGTCCCCCCTTACCCCGTTTATTCAGAGATGTAATCATATACGTGGTTAGTAACAAATAAATAAATATAATGATTAACATTTTGATAATAGGGTTTAAAATAATGTGTGTCATTTCGGGAGGCTCCGCCCCCCTACCCCTGGATACGTCCTTGACGGACATTATTGTAAATATTAGAAATGGACATTTAATTAGTGACATAATTCTATTGATTTTTATACGCTCTTTAGTGGGACTGGATTTTGGTACTTCATTGCATTAATTTCTTTGAAGTGATTGTGAATTGTACTAAACAAATTGATGAACTTTAAATAGCAAGCGATAGCCATTTATTGTGAGATATTAGGTCGATAGTATTTTCTTTGTAGTAGTTGTAAATAAGTTAAGAAATAATAATTAAAAATTCTATTTAATTAAAACCTCCATCCCTTTAAGAACATGGCTAAGCCCACTGACGTGAAAAATCGTAACAGTAGTTCATGAATAAATGTGTGGTTTTCATAAGCCAAGGTCAAGTTCGTTTCTGGTGATCAAGTAAGCAGAACGACTACGCGCTCATTCCCCTCACTCCCCCCCACCCCACACACAACCAACCTAGTCAGTGCTGTGAACCACTCTTCGGGGAATATAAATTTAAACACAACGGTTTCGGAGCCAGAGAAAGGAGGGGAGAGAGAGAGAGAAAGACAGACCCTGAGAGAATCGAGACAACAATGGGGGACGTAGGAAAGTTCTGAACAAAAACCTCACCGCTAGGGCCTGTGTGGAAGGACAATATTATTCGCAGGTCTCCCCGGAAACAGAATACTCCTCGCGGGCGAGAGTGCAGCCACGCGGATCCTGTCCTTGCAAGGATTTTCATTTACAACTTGCATTCCGCCATCTGCGATATTGCCACGTGGTGGCTGGTATTGTTGGCAACCGTGGGTTGGAGCCACTGGTATTTGTGGCTGCAGTTTCACCATTATGGTTCTGTGTTGCGTACAACGCGCATACAAGGGTTGTTCACGATAAAGTGAGCACTTTTGAAATCATCCTTTGAAAAGTGTCACTGCTCTTACATGTACGTATTTTAAAAGGCACACTGATCAGCACACATCCTCTAAAGTTGGTAACGACGATGAGAAAGTAGTTCTATTTCTTAACGCGAAATTCAAAGTCTTAAAAAAAATTTGAGAATACTGAAACTATTTGTTTTTCTTTCTGTATTTTTAATGCATACAAATATATGAGTTTTAAAAATTGTAATATATTAACTTTGTTTAATGATTTCACAGTTTTGCTTTATCGACGCATGAATAAAGTGACAAGACCCATGGTAAGATTACTTTTACAAAAGGCGGAAGTTTACGGAATCTGCGTACAAGTAGATCTTTAGCAGTGCTCAAAAGTGCTAATTTTACCGTGAACAGCTTTTATCACTGTTTCTTCATTTTCGTTACCACCTGTGAACAACGAAGCAGTGAAATAAAGGATCATGACATACCAACGTGCAAGGTAAAAAAAAAAGCCTTTTCAAAGGCTTACGCTATGAAGGAATAACTTTTTTTCCACATGTAAACATGTACAAAGCAAACCCAAAATAACTTCTTACGCATTCAAATAGACGTACAGAATTTTAAAGTATATTTTTGGAAACAAATATTTCTAATTATTTTTATCCGTAATTTTGGGGTAGACCTATACCTTACATGGTTGTCTTATTCGCGCACTGCAGCTATTATTACAGTGTTGCCGTCTCACCTTATTACCAAAAGATGGTAATGTTTACCCTTCTAGAATTGTATTTAAATATAATAGTTTTCATAAATTTCGCTAAGAAATCTCTCAAAGAAAGGACACGATTGTGTTTAGTGACGCTGTGTTCCAGCCAACATAGAAGATTTCGAAGAAAAATTTGATATTTTTCCTTTTGTTCGTCCAGGACTTCGAAGTTCTTAGAAACCGCAGTGGTGTAAAAAAAATTGTTGAACTATTTTAATTGGAATATTGAGTGACTGTGTGTCCTAGTCATATTCTTTTCCATCTGGCCCCACAATTCTTAGCTGAAGTGTTCTGTTTTCGTTTAGAAGTAAGTGTGACAGGATATTACGAGAGGTGTAAGGAAGCCGTGCTACAGGGGGACGTCCATTGAAAGAAATTCAATAAGATGTGCGGCCGCGGTGGCCGAGCGGTTAGACCGTCCGCCTCCCACCAAGGTGATCCGAGCTCAATCCCCGGCCGGGTCACTCCGGATTTTCCCATGTGGGAATCATGCCGGACGATGCCGTTGGTCGACGGGTTTTTTCTCGGGGATCTTCCGATTCCCCTGCCCTTGCATTACAGCGGTGTTCCATTTCCATCTCATTTCACTCTCATCGGCTCTCAAGACCTCGTCAAGAGCCGCCCAAATCTCTCAACTAAACTCAATAAGATGTATCGTCTGGTTGCACCTACTCCTGTAAAGCAGGAGTACTTTGCAGGTTGCTGAACTCAAGATCGTAAGGGGCTCCCAACGCCGCAACTTAAATCTGTTGCATAGAACTGGACGACCCCAAAGCTACAATTTCGTTGGGTGGATGTAATGCAATGCTGTAGAGGTTTCTAGGTTACCTTTGTTTAGCGCCGTTCCGTGTTATATGCAGATTTAGGTTGCGGTTTGGTGGAGATGAGAAGTACGAAAGTATACGTACCGAGGAGAGACCTATGCCAGACGTCAGATAGCGGTGGTCAGATGCAGAGAGACTGGGCTACGGCGATAGCAATGCCACTGTCACCTGAGATGAAGCCGACTGTACGTTTCACTGAAGGAGGTGTTTCACGAGTGTGTGTTGATGTCCGGCACCTTAAGTATATGCGTGGGACTTTAACTTTATAGATAATGAGACTCAGATAATTTTTTTTTTTTTTTTTTTTTGTAAGCGTGATGTTATGAGTGAGAGCATTGACCAGAAAGAACTATAGTCCATTCCAGGTATCTCCTCACTTTTTTAATCAAACCTTTGAAAAATCACCCTTCGTATGACGTGTGTGGTTGTTTCCGTAAAATGACATGTTCACAAGCGTTTTATACTACTGTTAACACAAAATATTGTAATATTCCATTAATAATTAATATAAAAACAGCGATAAAATAGGTGCATTGGCAATGACCAGTAAGATATAGTTCTAATGCAAAATATAATTAAATTGATTGCTCACTAACACGGTGCGTTTTCTCTTTGGTGTAAATTTTCTAGACATAGTCACTCCTTGTTTTCATATGCCCGTGGCGCAGTCGGTTGGTGCGCAACCGATCTGGGGTGCGGGAGGCTCTGGGTTCGAATCCTGGGTAAGGCATGGGTGTTAATTTAAGTTAGGTTATAAGTTATTCTGTAAGCCGTCCCCTGCTAAGCTTGGGGGACGTTAAAAGACCTTTACAATTACAAAATAGTTTGCATATGGCTGTAAGTAAAACTTTAGCAGGGTTTCAGGAAAGTTGGAGGTTACCACTATCTGACTCTATCTGCAGCTTCAGGTGCATTTTCGAGTTATGGTACACTCAGCTCAGGACATGTTAAAGTTATGGTTAAAGTGATGATCACTACCTGCATCTTTGGGTGTTTATTAAAAGGTTCCGTGGAGGGAATGCTGTATTGTGTGTGAGCCCGGGTGGAAGATAACTTCCGAGTGATAACTTCAGCCTTGCTTGTCAGGATTTATCTGTTTTCTGGTCCAGAGTGGCGGATGAACTATATTGAGGAACCTCTCATCTAAAGTCTACAGTTTTTCGCATGAATGTTCGATAAGGCGTTCTGAATAATGTCAGTTTTTTTTTTCATTTGAAATACGTTTGGAAAGAAATATGCCTGAAGTATAGAATACTGGTTTATTGATTTCGATATAATATGCCAATTTTTAATGCGTTTAAATTAAGAGGCGAAAGATTACTTTAAAGAAACTTAATGCCCTTTGTATATGTTATACAAAAGTTGCATGGTTAATGGAAAAAAATTAAACATCAAAGTCTTCCAATGTAATGCGATTACTTTATGTAACAGAGATATGCTAAAAATCAATAAAACAAAACGATAGTAATTGCTTTCAAATATTATAAAATATTGCAAGAAACAATCTTCTGGGTGAATTTATAAGTATTTATCTTACATGTGGGAAAAATTAACAAAACCAAAGAGGAAGTAATTGTCTGTATAAATTTATAAATCACTACCTAGTATAAAAGAAAGTCCCTGGCGCGTGTCTGTCTGTCTGTATGACTGCGCTAATCTCGAGAACCACTGAACGGATTTGGATGCAGTTTTTACTGTTATGATCTGAATTTATCTAGAAATGTTCCCGTGCATTAAAAATTTCCCTAGTACTTACAAGAACTGAGCATTAACGGTATTAGTGAATCAAGTCGGGGGAAAAGTGGCAGCGTGGAATACGCTGCCTAATTCTTTAGAGACGTAACGAAATCAACTACCGAAGAATTGTGTACGATTAAATGGTCTACAAAAAAAGTCAGAGGCAGCATACGTAGCAATAAGCGTATTTACAATATAAATTACGAAGTGAGAATAAACTTACAGTCCACTGTCTTTTCAAACCATAAAGAACTTAATTTTTGTCAAAATGAATTAATTCATAATTAAAACTGTTTAATGTAGGTAACAAATGTCCTTTACTACATACAATTATCGCTAATAATTTAAAAGTCATGAAAAGTTTCGTAAAAAAGTAATTTCTAAAATCGAGACGCGCGCGCACGGACTTATGCGTGGTTGATGGAAGCGGGACGGGGGGAGGCGATAGGTGCAAGGGGGGAGGGTGTACGAGGATAGCACGTGGCCCCCCATGGAGGTAACAGATGATGGAGTGGCAACAGCCTATCTTCTCCACGTCTATCAAGTGAAGCCGACTCCTTGGCTGACTTCTTTCAACTGCGCCTGCGCAGACCGATTGTTTACGTCAGCCACCATATTATGAGCGGCAAAAGTTACGTAGTAAGCAATGTAAAACACGCACCTTTTTTCCACTACTAGCCCTGTCCTCGTCTTTCATTTTCGGCTTCACTTTCGCTTCTCGGATTCCACTCCATAGACTAATTACTTGGAGAACTATATCCATTTTCTACCTCCGTAGAAATTTCAGTCTCTAGCTGAAGTGCACTTCAATGAACGTGATTTAAAAGATATATTTTGACCTCGTAACCCCCCTCCCCTTCCTTACAACATTCTCGTATACAATATATTTCAATGGAACTACAAGGAATGCATTGAATCTGAATGAAAGAAATGAGATATTTCGCATAAAATGGTCACTTCTATATTTATATGGGTTATCCTCCTGGGTGAAAATAAATTTGGATTCCAGTAATAATTTATCCACAAATTTTTTACATTTCATTTATTTCTTCTATATTACTACCCTATTTAACATAATATATATCAGTATTACCTTAATATAGTGATAGTTATGCCATTACACAGCAATATAGCCTTGTGAGTACATATTTATTAAATGCCAAAATAATGATTTACGAATTCACATTTAGTAATATTGTATTCCTCCCTTGAAGCTGGGATTCTCTGGGCTACTACAACATAAAAAACTCCAATAGTTTATTCCACTCATTTCATTCCTGAGATCCCATGTGATATTTCTTCAGCGAGACTCTCTGAGACGTCACACATGTTTATCGTTTTATATCTAGTTCATTTTCAGTCAGAGATAAATATATGATGATACGTGTTGCAACTAACAAATATTTTGTTCGGAACCGTACTAGGATCAGAATAGCCCTCTGTCACATGTCACGACCTATACAAATGTGTTTGTTTTTAATGTGTTGGCAGTAGCTTCACGTGAGACTGAGGACGACTACAGACAGTCTCAACAACGAAGGGTATCTCCAGCCACGTGCGTGACTTGTGTTGAGTCTGCTTTCTCCTGCGTGCAGAGTAGATCATTAAATGAACTTCCTGTGCGGCATCCCATTACACACGGCACTATCGCTGAAAGGGCTGACATTAATGATGTTATCAATTGTTTTATTAAAAACTAAAAAAAAGAAACATACGTACTGAAACTTATGGAATTTTTTAAAGAACGTTTATGACCATTCAGCTACAGCATGGCCAAGCGCATACTAAAGTCAGCGTGACTATCGCGTCCGAAGTATAAGCCTGACATTCAACAGCGGATGGCGGTAGGTATTAACAGAGAAACTGCATACTCTTCAGGTATAGCGGCTTACGACAGATTTTCGTTGCCGTTATGACAAAGGATTCACATGGTGTATATGGTGTGGTGCAAATTTTGGTACACACTGCACTCGCGCGCGCACACACACACACACCAAATTCTAGAAACTCGCGCACACATACAGATGTGTATACATGTACCTGTGTACATATGTATGCCTAAATGCTGTTCAAGATAAAGAGAGAACTTTATGAATGAACCTTAGAATAAAAGTCACTGCCCTGAACGCATATATTTTAATTACATTTGCCCAGTAAAGTTGGTAACGACGGATAGAAAATAGTTCCAAATCTTAACGTCGAATAAGTGTTATATAACCATTTGTGATAACTTAAATTATTTCTTTGGATTCTGTTTTATTTTTTAATGTACCGAAGTGTGAAGATGGGCAGATTTGTATAATATTTACTTTCCTAATAATTTCACAGTTTTACTTGACCGACGCATGAACATAAAGTGATGAGACTCATGGCAATGCTAATTTTACATAAGGCGGAATAATACATAACGTGCATACAAGTAGATCTTACGCAGGGCTTTCAAAAGTGCTCATTTTACTCTGAACATCCTATACCTATAAATAGAGCATATCAAATACAAGTGAGAACAAACTGTATTCAAACTTCTGACGTGTTTCTTAGCCGTATGTCGAAATTCGATCAACGTGAAGAACGTTTGGCCATCTGAGTTGGAAAAACATACGTAACTTCGCATTTATTTTGCTTTCCAAGAAGGATACGTTCTAGTTGTGTTGTGTATGGTCTGTTTTATATATCTGCTTTGATTTGACAAAATAGTGCGCATATTTTAAGAAAACCTTGAAAGTGCATGTCACCTACATTTTGCTCATAACTAAGAAAATACGCTTTCAAAGGTGACGCGTGTACGTGGCGTATGGCATATATTGGCACTATTTTATTAGCTCCAAAAACAAACTTTTGATACTTTAGTAATTTCGCCCAAGCTGTTGTTTGTAAGCTGGTGAAAGCAAGCGAATTAAAACAGTCCTACCATATCATCAGACGTAAAATTTTACTCCGACAATCTAAATTGTCATACCTGTTTCTGCGCTTCGTTATATCTTTACGCTATTCTCTAGCATTGATTTTCAAAGTGCCCCCCCTCCCCCCTTCCCCAGAGAGACGTGATGACATGCTAAGGAGGGCGCGAATGCCGTGCTGTTCACTTGTTAAAACATTGTTTTGGGTAAAGTACTTCAAAGTTTATACCGACCTAGCAGAGCAAGCGCTGTGATTGTATTTACCTTTATCAAGCAACTATTTGTGTGAAAGGGCGTTTTCAATAGTAGTAGAAATAAAAACGAAGTATATGAGCAGACTCGATATTGCCAGTGATTTACGTTGTGCAATTTCTTCTATTCAACCAAGAATTGGGAATCTCGTTAAAAATATGCAACTTCGTCCGTCTTATTGGTTGATGTGTTCACCGCCATTTCTGTTCAGTCATCACTAACATTTAATGATTAGATAAAACCTTTGAGACTTAAATTCATTTTTGTTTTACCCTTATAGCAATTAAGTTGTGACACGGGGGGACGTGGCAATTTTTTTTTTTTTGCGGAAAGGAGGCGTGATAAACTAAAGTTTGGGAACTCCTGCTCTAGAGAATAAAGACATCATTTGACGCCTTTTGTCTCGTGTCTGGCAACTACGCTTTGTTTGCAAGCAAAATCAATTTCCAGTGTACTCCCCGACGAGTAGTGGGTGACGTTGTTGCCTCCCAATTGGGAGATTCGAGTCCGCTCTCCAGTGCCAAGCTTGGAATTCTTCAAGTTTTTGACGGTACTGGCTGACCTCGACACTGATTAGGCCAGTGGGAAACCACAGTGGAATCATATCAAGTGACCCTGGGCGCTGCACGGTGTTCACATAGCCTGTTCACAGCCTTATTTGGAACTTTCGAAAAGCCTGCTTAAGATTTGAGTACCTTCTCATTTTCTATTCCCCTGCCATATGCAAGATGAACACTGGCACGGGCCTGATCTCTTTTATTAATTCACCATACAAGCGAAACTTTGTAAATGTTAGGAACGTGAATGTGTTAGTTATATACTATTTCGTACTCTTGTTTGTTGAAAACAAAATTGCTAAGTTCTGTGCCTATAAATTTAAACATTACACTCACAGTAGAACGTAAATAATAAAACTATTTTTATTAATCGGCAGCCATCTTAACAGGGAGTTAGCATCTCATTGTGCACAGTAGCATATCAATAAATATGGGTACTGATTTTGTTTTTCAAATTTTGATTCCAAAAATTGCTTACTTTACCGTGAGAGTTCTTTGCCAGCTTTAGCAGTTTCATCTCATCCTCGTAATACCAAGGTGCAAGGTGCCTGGCTCAATACAACTATTTAATGTTTTTTTTTAACGCCTTCCGGCTTGAGGGAATCATGTGAGCCCTACTACGCTATGGGCCCCAGATGATCCCATTTATTCCAACAACATCTTTGACGATACACGTCGAGCAATATTCATAGGAAGAAAATTCTGAACACTCATGCGTTCTTATGTTATGAAAATTCTGAACACTCATCCGTTCTTGTGTTATGAAGGGGCGACTCTTACCATCATCGCGGTTACTTTGCTCGAGTGCCAGCGTTATGTTCACCGCTTACGACTAAGTAGCTAGAGATATCAGTTCATTACGTCCTAGCTCACTTTTGCCTAACACTTTGATCGGAAGGGAATTTTAATTTTCAAGGATATGTAGGAACACGTTGAAGAATTATGACAATAGATTGTTCATTTTTATACGCCTTTCCAGATAGCCGTCCCTACAAAATTCTATTCTTTTCATACACCGGAAGGTAGTCTAATGCCAGACATTATTATTCAACAACCTGAGAATATATTGATTGGAGAAACTCTGAATCAATCTTCAACTGCTGATACAATTTTATAGGAAAGAGGAAGTGTTATATTTCAAAAGAAAAAACAGCCTATACCCACACAGACAAGTAAGGTAAATGACAGCTGAGCTTTTTCACTCTTTCTCTCTCTCTCTCTCTCTCTTCCTCTCATTTCTCTGCACTGCTCATTTCCCGTGGCTTCGATCCCTTTTTTCTTTCTTATTCACGCACAGTTTGTTCCCTCTAACCCCCGTCTCCTATTCCTTTCTGGCTTCCTCTCGGTCTCTTCCTCCAGCCATCTCCTGTTTGTCCTTTCCCCAGTGGGTCTCTCAGATCCGTAAAAAAAAAAAAAAAAAAAAAGACATAGAACCTTTCGTTCAGACAACTGGCGTCGGCGAGCTTACATCCCGCCAGACCAGAGCTCTTTGGTGCCCGACATGCATCATTCGCTTCGCCGACGACTTATGGCGGGTTCAATATAAAACATTGACACAGAGAACAATAGAGGATTGCATACCACCAGAAACTTCGAGTGAAATTGATTCACAATTGAATACTTACGGTTTTTTTTTTATTAAGCTAATGACATTTGCGACGAGTCTTATTTCAGTTGTCAACGTCAATAAGTAGTGTTTCGATATCTTGGCTGTCTGGACGTACATAAAATGAATTATAGTTAGACATTTAATGTTGAAAACTGATAGGGATTTAAAAGTGCTGGCATGTTTTCTGGTCTCTATAATTTTTGCTTTTGAGGCTGTTAAAATGTGGATAACCTTTAGAATTTCTGCTCCTTCATTGTCCCCCTGTTATTTCCCCTGAATTTATATCTTATAATATTTAATAATTTTTGCAGAATGACTATGCCTGTTTGTCGAAAATTTTCTACTCTTTCCCGATATACTGTTGGCCCATGCGTCTGCATAAGAAATGAAATGCAAGCATCCCCTTAATGAATTTGTCAGAACTTCTACACCCGACCTGTTATCTGCAGTTATTAATTAATATTTTCGAGGCCATAGTGATCAGTTATTCTGTGTTCTGTCGTTACCCTAGTGCTTTCGATAGT
Source organism: Dryococelus australis (assembly GCA_029891345.1). Classification (NCBI taxonomy): domain Eukaryota; kingdom Metazoa; phylum Arthropoda; class Insecta; order Phasmatodea; family Phasmatidae; genus Dryococelus; species Dryococelus australis. Next base: position 29,906,789 of record CM056997.1, read on the forward strand.
GAACCTAGCTTTAGAGTAGGTTATGACACGTTTCCTTGCTTGTGGGTGAATTTATTACTTGCCACTAGCGGCACGGCTAAATACTGTCGAAAATTCCCTAACAGTTACGGAAATGCTTGCAGAAGTTAATACCTGTTAACGTATTCCAAATATTTATTTTAAAAATAAATATCCCTGAATTCAAGACATGAATGTACCAAAACAAATGCTCCTAAATGTATGGAAAACCCTACGGAAATGAACCCATCGACGAGAATTGCTAGCCTGCACTTTTTTTTTTGTGCAGTTGACCAGAATTTTTAAGTTAGTTTGATAACTTTCCACAAGAATGTTAGTTTCAGGTGAACATATTGTAGCAAATATACCACCTCCTTATACTAAGGGAACTGCACTTCCCTTCAGAAGAAAATCTCCTTTGACCATATCTCAAAACACTTTACTAAAACACATTTTAAATATAAATTCAGAAATTAATTATATTATTTGTTATATAGTATACAAAATAAATTATACAATATTTTAAAAAATTCTGCAATAAGATGGCATGTGATAGGCTTAAATTACAACGTAAACGTGACAATTACTATTAATGGCACCTGTCCTAAGCAAAATCAGAGATACGAAAAAATTAATACAACCCTCTCTATGTATAAAATTTGAGAATGCAAACTTCCTGATGGTGCCTCGAATTCGAAGCAGGGTAAAAAATATCGGAGAGCAGGCTGTCATACACCTGGAATAGAAATGTCGTTCCCGGCCACCCTTGAGAATGGTTCGGTTGCGTAGTGGGGAGGGGGAGAAATGACGGAATGCGGTAGAGAAGAAAAAGGGAGGGACTTGAGAAAATTCATCCGACTCTGATTCGTCGGAAGTCGAGAGCGGATTGACGTTGCGGGAGAGCTAAATACAAGTCACATAACTAACAACCCCACAAATTTGCTAATTAGTAGTTATAACAAGTAATCTCTATCCCTTTGCCGTGCTGTGGGCCTAATCTACTTGACGTAGAGTAAACAAGCCTGCGTACGTATGGAATTTTTTGTGTGGTGGACTGTTTTGGCACCTCTCAAAGTATTTTAATTATTCTATCGCTAAAAACTCTGGATAATATTTATTATGTCTATTATTTTTCGTATCATTATGCTGAAAGATTAAACTAAGAGCGCATTGCTAGCATCTGCCTTGTAAGAGCAAATAAACCTACCAAGTTGTATGCAGGTAGCTAGTGGGTCTAAACGGCCCCAAACCGGGTTTTCATTCACGATTCACCTGCTTTGCGATGCGTTCCACGACTTTCGTAGTATTTCGATAATATCGACTAGCTTTGCGATACGTTTCGATGTTTTCAACTCGATCCGTAACATTAGCCATGATGGACGAGGTGTTTTACGAAGAGCCTCGCGAGATGACTTGCGATAAGACTTGTGTTTTCGCGATTTGGTTTGAGACTATGTTATCAAAATGTCAAGGTTAAGAACTTTTTTAAAGCATACAACATATAGCCACCACTGTACGTAGCATGGCCGATGTAGGTACGCTGCCGAATATTAAAGCGTTTGGCGATTTCCCATAACCTATGGCTAGAACCCAGAGTATTTCGCGGATTGATTTGGCAGCAAGCTATATTTTACACTCCTCTGTACACTCTAGATACTATCGTTTGCTTATTGGTTGCTGCGATCAAGTGAGGCCTTTGTACAGAACTGTTTAACACTCACCCACACTACCGCTTCCTGCTTACTACTGCCTCACAGTCAAACGGGGCGTGCCCAAACAACTACTGTCCAATCACAATGGAAGGTGAAAATACCGAGTGTTTGAAGTCTACCTGGCCACTGAATGAATCCGCGAAACACTCGGGCCCCTACCTACTGCTATAAAACAAATATGACCGGGAGGTAAACCAGATTTTTTAATTTTTAATCTTCAAAATCCATTTTGTATATAATTTTATAAAAATAACTTTTCCTGAGTTCCGAAATATTTTTGGTGTTTTTTGTGGCATTGTTATGTTCAACGACACGGAGTCATGGTCAAATTCGAAACCTGTAACATACCCGACGTACTAACACATCCGAATGTTAAAGCATTTCAAATTCGAATATCCCAGGCTTATGAATCAAATATGGCCGATGGGTTAACTATATGTTAAGAATTTAAAATTAATCTTGTATAAAATTATTATTAAAATACTTTTTCTTTTAATTATTGATAATTTTTTTTCTAGAATCTTTGGGCTTAACGTCACTGGGGTCGAGATCATGAACTCGTTTGGAAGATCCAACATGGCCGCCGCTATGCTCGACATGTCCGATGTCTAACTGGGAAAAGAGAGCGGGAATAACTGCCAAAAGGATTCTCGCTCTCTATCAGTTTATCCTTATCCAAACTGTATTCTTTATACTGATTCTACTACCGGACGTGGCCGATTTCTCACTGCCCCGAGCATCTGGCGTAATCTCCAATGAGCGCGCTGTCGTCTCGATGTTGAGCTATATATAAGATAAGTTACTTCTTATCCAAACTGTATTCTTTATACTGATTCTACTACTGGACGTGGCCGATTTCTTACTGCCCGAGCATCTGGCGTAATCTCCCATGAGCGCGCTGTCGTCTCGATGTCGAGCTATATATAAGATAAGTTACTTCTTATCCAAACTGTATTCTTTATACTGATTCTACTACTGGACGTGGCCGATTTCTCACTGCCCGAGCATCTGGCGTAATCTCCCATGAGCGCGCTGTCGTCTCGATGTCGAGCTATATATAAGATAAGTTACTTCTTATCCAAACTGTATTCTTTATACTGATTCTACTACTGGACGTGGCCGATTTCTCACTGCCCGAGCATCTGGCGTAATCTCCCATGAGCGCGCTGTCGTCTCGATGTCGAGCTATATATAAGATAAGTTACTTCTTATCCAAACAGTGTTCTTTATACTGATTCTACTACTGGACGTGGCCGATTTCTCACTGCCCGAGCATCTGGCGTAATCTCCCATGAGCGCGCTGTCGTCTCGATGTTGAGCTATATATAAGATAAGTTACTTCTTATCCAAACTGTATTCTTTATACTGATTCTACTACTGGACGTGGCCGATTTCTCACTGCCCGAGCATCTGGCGTAATCTCCCATGAGCGCGCTGTCGTCTCGATGTCGAGCTATATATAAGATAAGTTACTTCTTATCCAAACTGTATTCTTTATACTGATTCTACTACTGGACGTGGCCGATTTCTTACTGCCCGAGCATCTGGCGTAATCTCCCATGAGCGCGCTGTCGTCTCGATGTTGATCTATATATAAGATAAGTTACTTCTTATCCAAACTGTATTCTTTATACTGATTCTACTACTGGACGTGGCCGATTTCTCACTGCCCGAGCATCTGGCGTAATCTCCCATGAGCGCGCTGTCGTCTCGATGTTGAGCTATATATAAGATAAGTTACTTCTTATCCAAACTGTATTCTTTATACTGATTCTACTACTGGACGTGGCCGATTTCTCACTGCCCGAGCATCTGGCGTAATCTCCCATGAGCGCGCTGTCGTCTCGATGTTGAGCTATATATAAGATAAGTTACTTCTTATCCCGGGTTGCTAAGGCCCTCTGGCAATAATCACAGATTTAGTGATCTCAGCGATGTACCACGCCCTGACACATGTCTGTAATACCCGATAAAGATGCGTAGAAACAGAAAAAAATGCCTAGTCTACAAAATATCTTATTTGTGAGATTGTAAAACTCATATTTTAGAACTGTTTATCGGATTTAGACTAAATTTTAATCAAATTTACGCTACACTTGCGCTTAATTTTTTCGTAATATATTACGTTATTTAGTGGCCAAGATGACGCCCGACATAAAGCAAATTGACCATTAATCGGGTTTTAAAAAAAAGAAACCTATAACTGTTATATTTTTTATTATTAATTTAGTAGTTTGTTTAATTTTGCTGTGGATAAATACTTATTTTTTAATGTCTTTGTGAGAAGCGTAGATGTCTGTCAGTGGCCAACCAGTCTCTTTCAACAACCCTGACGTTCTTGTCTCTTCTCGTCGTTTATTTTCTTCTCTTATTTTTCCGTGGAAGCTCTGCCAAATATCCGGGGAAATTTTCGCAAGCTCTGGGTGGCTCTAATGAGCTGTCAGTATTCAGTAAGTTGGCGAAGCGAAGAAAAAATAATATTCGCTCTGGCATTATACGCAGTCTTCGAAACGTATTTTTTTTTTTACTGGCTCCATCCTCTGGTATAGTCTTTACTTAAAACAATTTCTTTCTGACTTTAAGCAGTTCCTTTCGGACAAGTTCATCGTTATAAAGCGATTTAATAGTGTTCAAATAAATTCCGAATATTTTTCTCGCAAGTCGAAAATACATCACGCAATTTGGTATCCGCTGTACAACTGCACAAAGTAATATCCATGTAACGAAATGTTCATACGTCTTAATATCTTGAAATTAACAGATTACTTATCGCTATGAAATACTTGCAGAAAGTAATTAGTGTGATGTCGCAATATAACTGAGTCACATTCTTTAATTGTTTCACGAATAAATATTTGCCATCTATGGTTGCGATTTATTGAATAAGAAAATACGCAATTATGTTACACTGCGAAGCCTTCAAGAAAGTGGCAATGGCTCACTTGATGGACGTGGCCGTGTAATCCTTATCACTCCCGCAATTCTCTCTCTCAAATGCAGGAAAGTATTCCAGGTAGGCGGGCCCCTTAATGTGTTTTGTTGAAAACTGCTACATGGTAACTACATTCCTTTAAATTACATTTATATTGTGTACTATTATTTGAAGAATATTAATTAGTATTCCCCTTCAAATCATTAATTTTAATTTGTAAATTTAATTGTAAATCCTTGTATTAATTAAGATAATTTAATTTCTAATTTTTCAACCGCTTACAACCATTATTTAATATATATATATATGTGTGTGTGTTTTTACGATATGCAATAGTTTATTTTTTTAATATGCACTGTACGTGTGAAGAGCGATCATCTCACAATAAGTGAACAACGAACTAAGTGTTAATTCATGCTCAGCAGCAACCATGCTTAGGGGCGGCGATATTTCGCGAAGATGTGCCGAGACAAGCTACATTCCAAAGCACTGTAAGGTTGCCCAGCTATTTTGATTGGCTGAAACATGTTCTTGTCCGTGGTAACTGCTTGCGCACGAATCACGGAAGTTCAGTGTCGGAGTTGCGTGATTGTGAGTGGCTCGGTCAAATGCGGCCACGCCACCATCAGCCAATAAAAGTACGACAACAGCTGAAGTGTATATATAGAACTGAAGTCTACTGTATATAGGGACTGGCCCTAACCATTAGCAAATGAGATGCGCAAAAACTTATGCATGCGGTTCACGGTAAAGTAAGCACTTTTGAGGCCCTAGTTACTTTTTTTTTTTCCTCTCAGCCATTTTATATCCCTTCACCACTATTTAAAATAAATATTTCCATTGCGTCAGCAACACTCAAAGTGTAAACTGCTGAAGTGAGCAGGATAGATTGTACATTATTTTTCATATGAAAGAATAATTGATTGGGACTCTTTCAACTCTACATTATATTGGCAGAGAGCCAGCTATTAATAAAAATTGTTTAGTGAATGGGCCAACAGGACAGTTGTAAAAGAGAATATAGAGAAACAGCAGAACTAATTGTGATGCAGTCATGAGTATAGAGCGTAGCTTGTATTGATTGCCAGTAAATCTGTACCGCACTCAATGTGTCAAAAAAGAGACTACGTTATTGAAATAGAAGTATTTATTTTTATGTCGCCGATCTCTGTTCAGAGTCCATTTATAAACACACTTGATTCCTCAAACCAAATAAAACCATAGTACTGCATGCATTCATATAACAGTTGACAGTGCTACAATGCACGCGATAAGTACAGTTGCAGACGTTGGCTAGTGCGGAGCACACAGAACCTTACCCTTGTGGACAGGGTTGCCAGATGTACAGATATACCCGGAATAGATCCGATTTGGTTAATTTACTTCATCGTACTGCATTCATTCATATAACAGTTGACAGTGCTACAATGCACGCGATAAGTACAGTTGTAGACGTTGGCTAGTGCGGAGCACACAGAACCTTACCCTTGTGGACAGGGTCGCCAGATGTACAGATATACCCGGAATAGTTCCGATTTGGTTAATTTACTTCATCGTACTATTCTTGTATGTAACAGTATTCTTGCTCAATGTTCCAATTTTTTAAAATCAACTGCACAACCTAACAAACAAGAATGTGGTTAAAAATTAATGATCGTAGCATCCTTTCATTGTACACTCTTGGCAATAGAGAAATTCGATTACGCAAGTTTTCACAGTCCCAAAAAAAAAAAACAGAATAAAAAGCGTATTTTTAAGTATAAAAGAAACGAATATAATTTACATGTATTTTCAAAAATATATATATGTTTTATAATTTGGCCTTAATTAGTATCTACATATTTTAATATGGAAGTTTGGTTTTAATAAACGTGGTTCTAAGACCTTCGTTAATTTAGGGCGAGTCAAAAAATTAATGTTACCAACAGACGTACTGATTTTCCTTTCCGAACATCTGGCCATCCTGCCTGTGGAAGAAAGGTTTCCAGTGTTGCCACGTTGAAGGCTGCGGCCTCCTGCATGAGGTGGCTATGGCCCAGCCCTTTAAGACGTGGGTGATCTATATCATAGAAGTTGCAGAGGAAATTGATATAATGATCTGCACTACACAAAGCAGAAAATGGCGTCCAATAAATCAAGTGCCTATTTGAAGGCATTAATTATTGATTTTTACCTATTAACATTTCACACTAAATTCATTTCACATGTTGAGGAGACGCTTTAGAAGTAAACGAATTCTACTTCCGAACTAATTTTTTTTTTTTTAACCCTCTCGGTCTCGAAATAATTATTTTATATTTTATACGCAGCTTAGCTGACCTCTCGTGGCACAGTCGGTTGGTGCGCCGCCGTTTTGAGGCGCGAGAGGCTCTGGGTTCGAATAACGGGCAAGGCATGGGGTGTTAATTTAAGTTAGGTTATAAGTTAGTCTGTAAGACGCCCCCTGCTAAGTTTTCAATCGTAAAGCCGGGGGACGCTAAAGATCCCTTTCAATACAATACAATATAGGCTGTTCACGGTAAAGTGAGTACTTTTCAAACAACCCTCTCGTTTGGAATAATAGTCAATAAATATTTTTTTTATTTTAGCCTCAGATGTTAGTTTCCGACTGTGGTGGATTAGAAACACTGTGTTTATTATTAGAGGCCAATAATTATTTAAAAAGATGGTTATATAATAAAATATGGATGAAAGAAAAAAGTAACTAGGGCCTCAAAAGTGCTCGCTTTACCGTGAACAACCTGTACACAATTTAAATGTTTGCAGGCTGGAAAGATTGAACAACTAATACATTACAATAATAATACAATTTTACCACAAGAGTTATTTATGTAAGGTTACACAAGAAACATTGTTAGAGAATGGTTACTTCCCTTGTACAGTTTCTATAAAAAAAGCGAATCTGTCTTTTTTACTATAATTATTTAAAAGAATATTTGTCATAACAATATCTCTCTTGGTCACGTTGATGGGTTACATTTTTCCTACAACTGAATTTTGGTGCACTGTCAACAGGATATCAAAATATTTTCTTTCATAAATATTTCTATTTTATTTTGGTGCCAAATAATTTTACGTATGGCAGAAGTATACTAAAGGCGAAGAAAAGTAGGCCCTAAGCAGTCTTTAAGTACATCGTCCGTAATACTACGTCCTATTGAGGAAATATTTTCGTTTGTCTTGCCAATAGAAGATATTACTTTTTTGTTATGACTGCACAAATACACGTGGAGAAAAATACGAGGTGTGAATGAATACCCGTAATTCCTCGCACTCTGTCAGTACGATTTTTTTTTTTTTTTGCCACCCTCACTCCCAACGCGTGCAACTCGGGGGAATTAAAAGGGACGGCCCGGGGGGGGGGATAAAAGAAAGGTGTCATCGGCAGTATGCGCGGACATTAATATCGGCGGAGCGCGCCAAATAGCCGGCCAGCGCTTTTAAGTTATTCAAGGGCGTGGTTGAAGAGGCGGGGGTGGGTGGGTGGCAGCGACACACCCGCTCGCCGCCAGCTGCGTGGACGTGGCTGCTGCGTGCGGAATTGTTTTAATAAAGCTGGCTGCGCGTGCGTTGTCGCGGGGGGATGGGAGGTCGCAGCTCGTAAAAAGCCGCTCTCCCGGGAGCCGTACCTACAGCTCATGATAGTGCCGCGGGCCGCCGCCACCGGCTGAGTGCGCCACTTGTAATCCTCGAGCCCGCTCACGAGCGCCAACCGTCGAGGTATCAGTCTATGGAGTGGAAGCCGAGGCACGAAAGTGAAGGCGATAATGAAAGACAAGGACAGGGCTAGTAGTGACAAAAAGGTGCGTGTTTTACATTGCTTACTATGTAACTTTTGCCACTCGTAATAGGGCGGCTGACGTAAACAATCTGTCTGCGCATGCGCAGTTGGAAGAAGTCAGCCAAGGAATCGGCTTCACTTGATAAACGTGGAGAAGATAGGCTGTTGCCACTCCATCATCTATTACCCTCCATGACACAAACGAGCATTTACTCACCCCTCCCCCCCCCCCCGCATTTACTCACCCCTCCCCCCCCCCAAATTGACAAGAACTGGTGGAAGCAGTGTTTAAAAAAAAAATAACGAAATAACGTTCAAGAATTATCCTACACATTTTCGATGTTCTGGGGTTTCCGGTACGATTTACGACAGTTCCAGCCCCACCACACAGCTTGGGTGTTCGCAATGCATGTAGACTAGAACTTAGAAAGGAAATGGCTGGAACTGAAATATATATAATCTAGGTAGTAGTAGTAGTAGTAGTAGTCGCAGTAGTAGTAATAGTAGTAGCAGCAGTATTATTATCATTATTATTATTAGTAGTAGTAATAGTAATAGTAGTAGTAGCAGCAGTATTATTATTATCATTATTATTTTACAGTAGTAGTAGTAGCATTATTATTACTATTAGTAGTAGTAGTAGCAGTAGTAGTAATAGTAGTAGTAGCAGCATTATTATTATTAGTAGTAGTAGTAGTAGCAGCAGTATTATTATTATTAGTAGTAGTAGTAGCAGTAGTAGTAATAGTAGTAGCAGCAGTATTATTATTATTATTATTATTATTAGTAGTAGTAGTAGTAGTTTAGTGCCACAATATAGGAATAATATAACCATCAATAGAACAGAATGTCACGAAATTGAACACCAAGCTGCTAGTGGAGTCAAGGTGGAATATAGGAAAACCACGCCACTCTTACCTTCCAGGCTACTTGGTGTAGATAGTTGTAATATTATATAAAATCGTAATCCATAAAGACTGTTATGGGAAAATAAAGTATTAAATAAAATAAAATAAATAAAAAGAGGAACACCCCATACCCCTGTATTACCCAGGCAGGGCACAGGTACGGGAGTGATAAGAAAAATGCGTGACCGGAATTTGGCTGGCCACGAAATAAATAAATAAATAAACAGTAAGCTTCCCAATTCATCTGGTACAATGGCGATGTTACTGCACGTGTTCGGCCAATAGTGAAGTAAAGCAAAGATATTTGGGCAGCTCTCAACAGCGAGGTCTTGAGAGCCGGTGAGGTGATTGAGGTAAGTGTGGAGCAGCACCGGAATGAAAGGGCGGGGGAAACGGGGAAATTCCCGGAAAAAAAAACTCGCCGGCCAGCGGCATCGTCCGGCACGATTACCATATGCGAAAATCCGGGAGTGTCCCGGCCGGGGATTGAACCCGATTCGCCTTGGTGGGAAGCGAGTAGCCTAACAGCTCAGACTCTACGATCCCGAGTTTGACCAAAACAAATGCTCTTTAGCGTGTGTTGTACTCGATCAAAATGGAAAACGTTGTCTATTTATTGTCAGCGGATGTTTTTTTCGAAGCAGATATGTATACATTAGTATTGTGGTGTATAATTTAAAATACAAAATTAGAAGTATAGTAACATAAATGTATGCTTTTCAGTGATTGGCTAAACGTAAGACTTCCAAAATATTTTCCACTGCAGTAAGCCGTACCAACTCCATTGCTTTGGACTACGTTTGTGCCAATGCGTTAAAACAATTTCAACAGCCTCCTTCTTAATGCTTACTAATTTCTATTATGTACACCCCTTAAGTGTTAAGTGCGGTTCCGTGGTAGGGGCGGGGCCTAAGTTCGTCTCATTGCTGAGCCCCGTACAGTAGAATTCGTGCAAAGATGTATGCATTGCTCCAGATAGGAATTTGAGGCCACAACTACTTCCTTACCTAAGAAGGGACAAACAGGCATCGACAGAGTAAAAGAAAATCACTTTCAACAAAAAAGAAAGGACTATAATAGAAAACGCTCCCAAAAAAAAATGTATATTGTCCATTCACGGTTACTTCCAATTTTCTGAAGCCCTGATAAAGTTCTACTTCCAAGATATTCCGCCGCCTAATGCGAACAAACCTTAACAGAGTTTAGAAAATTACACCAAAGGGGCAACGCACTGCATTCGCGCCACTGAGTGTGATAATATTTTGCATAAGAATTATTCCTTACTAGGCATAACCAGCACTCCTTTTTTTCACACTGTTTATGTTCATATTACTTAGTAAAATGTAAATAACATTTTAATTTAACTGAAAATAACGTGCAGTAATTGAATGTTAACACAAGCGTGTGTGACACATAACGTAATTATGAAACAAATTTACGTACACCTGATACATGGTGTAATTTTTCAAAGGTTAGTTTGAAAAGTGCAAAGAAACTCCGAATAGACTAGAGGAACTATGCTCTTTGTTAGGGAGGCGAAAAAAACTAGCTATGAGAGGAGGATGGGGCAGAGGAAGAATTCATATTATGTGATGCTTCGTAAAAAAATATTTAGACCGTATCCAAATTGAAAGTATATGCTTGGTAAGTACGCATGTAGGCGTACTTGTCCTGAGTAGTTGGGTGAGTGCGGCAACCAGATCAACGGAATTATAAAACGGCCTTAGCGCCATTTTATTAATCTCGCGAGTTTTTGATTTCATGTAACACTACAGGAGTCGACAATCCTCTCGTATCACAGAACCCAACACGGATCTGGGCACGAGGAGGGTCCGTTGGCATTAACTGTGGCAGGAAATAAACTTGTTACTACTGCTTACAGGAAGCGCTCGATCTTCTGCGTACTGCACATTAATACAGGCTGTCTGATTGGCAATGAATTTAGGTAGGTTTGGGTGAGATGCACCTATGGTGAATGGTCTGTATTGCAAAATGTGGACATCCATTTGCAATTTCAGTTTCATCCCCAGGCCACTGCCCCTACCAGAAAACTCATCAATATTTGTAGTAAGTTGAGGGACGATGCGATCCTCGTATATTTCGCCAACATCAGACAAATGGAGAATGGGCATGGCTTTACTGGAAAAGTGGAATGTCCGCGTAGCCATTTCCTCAGCGAAAGTGTTTTTGAAAAATGTAACCGCTACAGGGATGTACATTTTGAATGCCCTGGGTGCCTAGTAGCTAACCGCCAGTACAGATGCCTCGCATCAATTTGAAATGTCCATATCTTAATCCATTCAGTCATTTGAAATTCTCGCATCCACGAGTCTTTGTCCAAAGGCCATATCCAACAGGACGGAGGCCAAGTCCTGCGATGAACTAACAACTGACGATGAATCAGAGCTCGAATAACTCTCAGATTCAGAGCTTATGCGTTGATGCTTAACCGAGGAGGAAGCTATCATTTTAAAATTCCCTTCTTATCAATATTCGCGTTTATTTTACTCGCCCAGCACGCGATATGAAAGAAAAGAAGAGAAAACACAAAAATTATAGATATATATTGTGATAGAAAATTACCCGAAGAAAGGCAAAAATGTTATGTGTACCTTACACCAATTACATGTATCTAATCACCCTGTAAGCTATTTAAAGGCATTACCCAGTAATTGAACATTTTGCCCTGAAGGGGGTCGAAACCCTACCAGGGGTGCTCCACATTTTACCATAACACTGCCAATTACTCTACCGAAGCACCCCTAACACGAGAATGTTAGAAATAATTAGTTAAAATAGAAACAAATTTTAAAAATATTAAATTTTCAAAAAATATTTAAAATTTAAAAGAGATTTTAAAAGTATTAATAAAAATATCACTTACATTTAAACCTGTTTATTCTTTGCGCAGAAGCCGAAGGAACCACGTTAACTACTACCCCTCCATGCTAGCACGAACCGAAACTATAACGTGCTGTAAAGTCAGCGAGCATGGAGAGATTGACAGCTGAAGAGCGGACGACTGACTGAGCTATGTCGATACTATTGCTGGAAATTGCGAGCAGGGTTTGGCGGACTGTCATCCGTCGAACTACTGGTAAACAGAGTTCCGTGAAGTCCGGTAAACTCTCTCTCTCTCTCTCTTTCTATATATATATATATATATATATTACATATATATAGTCTATGGAGCCCTGAGCTATGTTGACGCTTCAGTGGTTGGAGAGCGACTGAGCACGTTTACTGTAGAGCGGAGCGTGGACACATTCTTCCACGTCGGTTGCTGAAGAGAGACTGACAGAGGGATTTTTTTTCGAACTATCCTACGGGATCTTATTGCGTTTCAGGGCTAACCCCTTACGCCTACAAGGAAAGGAGGTCATGCAAGGAATCATGCATCGCGGCAGAGAGGGATTGGGCAGCAATGGCCAGCGATTGGGGTCCTTAACTACCTCCCTGAGTGTACCTATAGTTAAGACTATAACTAAGAAGATACTGGGGAAAAATCGTCAAAGACAACGTAAAAACCCAGTCGACAGGAAATAATTCAAAATAATGGATGCATTAAATAGAAATGCTATGGAAGACATAGGTTGGAACTCGTGGTTTATTACTAAAGATGAAAGACTAGTAGAGATAAGGTGCTGTATTTGGGCTTCTTCAAGTGGTGGTGGACTGGCAGAGAGGTGGAGAATCTCGCCTTTTATAGCCCATGCCTCACCCCAAAGACCAATAACTCAGTTCAGAATACTTTTAGGAAAGATTTGCGCAACAGTTGAAGAGAATGCACCATCACCGTGTGTGGAGGCAAAAAGTGCCGCCATGCATGGGGACAAAAGTTACAAAGTCATCTGTTTAAGCAAAAACGTCACGTGCGGAGGCAAAACAGCCGATTATGTAACATTTGGGGGAGGGAAGATGTAAGGTATTCTCACGGTTTTACAAAGACACGAGGAACCCTAAATTTCTTTGTTCGCGCGCCAGAATGCTGGTAGGGGATACACATAAACTGCACTGCAGAAAATATGTAGATTTTAAAATTCTTACCCAATGTAAACTAGTTTATGATATGTTACTAGTTTCGTGTTACAAACTGAAACTAATTGTAGTGTTAACTGAACACTATTCATTTCAAATGTATATTATATGATAGGTTATAATCTAAATGCAAATTAAGCTTCCTTAAACTTAAACACTAGTTTAGTGTTTTAGTGTGAAACATTTTGCTACATAAAAACTAAATCAAATGTAATGTTACAGTTTTGAATGTTAACAATTTGCTACAAACTGAAATCATATGTAAAGTTAGTAGTTTTGAAACATTTTGTTATATTAAAACGAAATCAATTGTAATGTTACTTATTTTGAATGTTAATTTCACACACATTTATGTGCCATCAAGTTACTAATTATAAGGTTTTATCATGCACGTGGAAAGAAAATGTTAAATCATAAAAACACTCGATTAAGTTTTTATACTATGTATTATTATGTTACCTAAATAATACAAAACATGTATCTGTTACACTATGGAGATACATTTTTGCTTATATATTTTTGACATACACTAAACATACAATACACTTGATATATATGTTAACATTACATGTTAACGTTGCACTTGACATACATTAAAATTTTGACAATACACTAAAAACACTTACAGACAGTTTACAATTTATATATATAGATATATATATATATATATATATATATATATATATATATATATATATATATATATATAGGCTACTGCCTGTTATAGGCTAACTTAAGGACTTATTCTTGACTGTGGTCTATATTAAAAACAAGTTTGTGCAATAATAATAACATAAGTTATTTACAGCATTTTATATGCAGGACTGATTAAATAATAACTTATGACGTCTAACCACCCAACTACGAGTCACTGAACAATAACGACCCGACCGTCATTACTAGGCCTATGTAAATTACACTTTTACTCAAAACCTCATTTGCACTCTCGGCACAAATTTTACTTTTTAGCCGCTCAACAAGTTCTTAATTTGCATACGATTATACATTCGACACAGCATAAATGATGTGTAAATTGAATTCACACAGCGTCAACAGTCATTTTATGTCTAATATTTTGTTCGTTTTGATGCGCTACTCGTCTACGACTCCACATCTCGCACGGCGATGATCGAGATAGTGGCCACTCGCACGGTCGAGACGTACGCGATGGCTCTCGTATGGTTCGATCTTACCGTTTTCTAAAATCGTGCGAGTTGCAGCCTCAGTTCGAAAATTTCGTGTACGAGTGCAGTTCTAGCTTAGCTCCCCCCCCCCCCCCAGGCTGGAGGCTGATGTGCTGTGATAGTACGGGTATGGAGGGTGGTGCATGAGGCAAGTATCGCTGTGGTTGGAGGGAGGAGACTTGTTGTTTGTAAGTGTGCGGAGATGGGTGATTTGGTGGGACCACTCGACTTCATGGTTGAATGTAGCGGGAAAGTATTAAAAAAAAAAAAATTTTTTTTACAACCTTTTATTTAACTTGACTTGTTCTTATGTACTCTAGATGGATGTCCGACCCCTGTGCAACGCTCTTCGCCAGGTTGCAGCACGAAGTTTGGAAGGGGCCAATAGCGTTTAAATTGCACATTTTTAGTCTTTTTAGTTTCACTAATTGTTTTTAATAATAATATGTAGGTAGACTGTTTATAAATTCACAGGCCCTTCCGCCATTGGGATTGCAAGCGATACTGATAATAGACAAGTCTGTGAATGTGTAAATAGTCTACCTATATAATAAAAACAAAATTATATAGGTAGACAATTTGTATAATAATAACAAAAAAATGTAAGACTAAAAAGTGAAAGATAAATTAACCGTAAAAAAAAACCTTTTAAAATCAATCTTTTATATTTAATTTCTTTAGAAACAGAACATAGTTATAGTCGTTACAGAATGTGTATAACTTGTAAGATGTGGTCGAAAATCCGTTGTAAACTTTACTACAAATTGATGTGTTTGTATCAATTTACATTTAATATATGAAAGCTTGGCGTGGATAGTTAAGAGCCTTACGCAAGATATGTTCTTACTACGCTTGCACATTGTAAGTTTTTTCTGGCATATTTACCACATTACAAGTATTTCTAAAGTAATTTGTGAATTTTATGATATTAACTTTATTATATTTCGAATGAAATTCTTTGTTTAAGTGTAAATGCATAACTACGTTGTTTTTATGAATTTAAAATAAACTGAAAATTTTAATAATTAATTCAATATTTCCAATTTTTAGTATTAATTAAGATACTTTTATTGATTTCATCCTCACTAGTATACCATTAAATATTTTGGAATTATATTGGTATATATAACACTATTGCAGAATTTTTTATTACTACAGTATATTTTAATTATTTTGCTATTGAGCTTTAATCTTTAGTTATTAAAACTTTTCACGTGAAATAACATTTAAATTTTCATTACTTTTACATAACAAAAAATGTTACGATTATGGAAACTTCTGAATTTTGTATTGTTAATAGTTTCATATATATATACGCTTAAATTTTATTTTGTTTAAATTTTCATATATGTTTATAGATAAAGTCGATTGAAAGTACGTTTTATGCATTTTTCTAATGAACTGAAGAAACAATAAACCTAATGATAGGGAATTTAAAAAAAAAAAACTAATATTATTATAAACTATCTATTATAAAAAGTTAGAAATTTTATATTTTTAACTTTTTAATACTATTGTAAAATCATTATTCTGTGTTAGAACTATACTTTTTTTAGCTTATTGCCAGATACAGAAACAATAATGATAAAAAAAATGATGACTATACCGTACTCTGTAACTCCACAAACCTAAGAAAAAAAATGTTCTTATTAATATAAATATTAGCTTTTCTCGTGATTTTGCCAACGTGAAATTCGTGTTTTCGTTACACTATATTTAAATATTACGTATATTTAAAAAAAAAGAATACATATTTCAAAATAGAAAGTGGAATGAAATGCAAGTACAAAAATAAGAGAATTGTGGCTGTTAAATCTTGAGCTGTTATTTGTAATAGGTCGTGTCGAAATTTAAGTAGTCCTTTTTGCATGAATATTTATGTAAACAACGTTCTTGTCGTTGTTGAGGGTGGCACCAAAACAACCAGGCTGCGGGGTCAAATTACACGCTAGTTCTCCACGTACATCTGACCGTGGGGGAAACAGCCCTGCCTCGGGGTCAACTACTGCATAGTTCGGGAGCTCGCGCCAGCGACTTATCTATCGTCATCGCGGAGACCGCTCTGAGCGGAAACTGCAGCCTCTCGCATGCGAAACGGGAGTTGATTGGGCGTCAATGGGATACGCGGCGCAAGCATTGTTTCTCCCTGAGCCGATCCAGTTAGAACGCTGGCCTCGACTACATTGCGACGCAGAGCTTTGACTTGTAGCCTAATGCAATTACCGAGTTTCACTGGCTTCAAATTTCTGAGGAAAATAACATGTGTTCCCACACTCAGTATAAGCCCTACGGCATGGGAGACCCGGTGGATTTACAGTGTTCTAAATTTCCCCTGCTTGATGAACTGCTTCGTCTGTATTGACAACCGTGTCTTTCGAACATTATTCAATTTTATATCCTTTGAATAAACTTCAGCAACAGGTCGCTGATGACTACTGCTTGGTTGTTTTCCGGGGTCAGAATATCCCCGTGAAGTAAACATAAATTAAAACGCCATCCAGCGAACATATATTCAGTATTAATAAATTATGACATTTAGTGTTGTGTGTGAGTAGTTTCTAAAATAAAAGTCTATAGCTTTCTAAATTTAATAGTTTATTTCTTAGAATACTCATATAAGCTGCAAAACTAATAATAGCGTGGTGATAGTGGTAGCTTCAGGGGTAGAGTATTTGAACTCAAAGTTCGAGTTATAATCGTGGAGAATTACAGTGGGTTGGCAAAGTTCGACTGATTGACTATAGGCTATTCACAGTAAAGTGAGCACTTTGAAAGCCCTCTCATTTGGAATAATAGTCAACAAATAAATTTAATTTTAACCTTAGACGTTAACTTCCGAGTGCGGTGGAATATACACACTGTGTTGATTAAATACATGGCAATATTTATTGAAAAAGGTGATTAAAGGATAAAAATTGACTGAAATAAGAAAGTAACTAGCACCTCAAAAGTGCTCACTTTACCGTGAACAGCTTACAGGTAGAGTGAACGTCTCTATTAATAGTATCTTTCCAGCCTTGGCGAGGCAAAGCCCAACCAGGAACTCCCAAGTCTGTTGAATACAACATGTCTCGCTGCAGTTGTCCGCTAGAAGTGAAAGTGCAGCGAATGTTAGGAAAGGCAGCATTGTTGGTCAGAAGGGGGGGGGGGGGGAGGGAAGGAGTTTTCGTGTATGCACCTCGCAAATAAATGTCGGATTGCAACACCGGGGTTACATAGAGAAGTGAAAACTGATGGGTTTTATTTTTTATTATGGCTGACCGTTCGGCCTAGGGCAAGGTCGTGTGTGGGCTACCGCACCAACTACACAGTAGTGCTGTGATAGGGCAGTTAATTATACATTGTAAGTTCCTCTTGTGTTACATCATCTAGTGACAGTACACATTGTGTGCCTCCCTCGTGACAGAGCAAGGAGTACACATAGCGCTCAATCTTACCGCAACGAGGTGGTACACAGAATTAGGAAGCTGGCTCTTGATTCCTTAGTTCTGAACCAGAGTTCTCCAATGGGTATGAGAAATAATCAAGCCTGAGACCCTAGTCCAAACTTTAACAAAAATATAGAAGTGCGTTTTGGTACATCCCTAAACTCTTTGTTCCGTAAGCGTAAAATTATTATGTTTAATTCTCTTTCTTTCTTATATACATTACTTCCAATATTGTCGGTACATTATAAATTAAAATAAGATTTACTCAGGGTGAAACGAAGTATATATTTATGGCCATTTGAGACACAATCAACGAAACTTAAAATAAATTAAGATAAAAATAAATCACTAGTGGGCTCGGGATACAATTATTTTTAATAACACTCACACTAGGAACACAACGAAACTTTTGGGGTATCCTTGGGAAAGTTTTTATGACATTATTTTATTCTTTATCTTAACTCGTGTTTTTTTTCTTCTAATTTTGTTTTGCAGCCTAATTGCACATTGTACAATTCTGATTGTTGCTTGACATTATTTATATATTAGTTATTCTTTATTTTTTGTCTACACAAGTATCCAGTTTTATTTTTAGACAGTTGTTGATAAGACTATTGAGGATTGGAGTAGACTCCTAAGTGGGCCGGGGAATCACTGCGTCCTCGAGAAACGGGCGTACAGATCACAAGCATTCCACAGGCTCACCTTGTTTTCCGTGTTCCGAAACACTGCGCAAGGTTAATGAAGAAGAAAATAATGCTAATGACGGATCGCCCAAAATAAATACTTCCAAAGCGAGAAACAAAAAAAAAAATTAACTCAACAGAAACACTTACCCAACGGCAGATAAAAACTAACTCATTGTATGGTGAGTGAAAATTTTCTACAATAATATTCATCAAGTCGTTACATAATGAACGGCGAAGAAGGAAGTGCTCATAGAGGTATTGATAAAACACGACTCGCTCTGGACGATTCTCTTCGTTTCGCGCGACCATTCGATATATCGAACCTTCGCGGAGTGAATGTCTATGAATGCATTTCAATTTAAAGCGAGTTATTTGTGATATGAACAGATTTCTGTGATTTTTACGTTAAAGTAATGACAAATGAATAATATGGATTTAGTCGACCTCCCGTGGCACAGTCGATCGGTTCTAATCCAGGATAAGGCATGGGTGTTAATTTAAGATAGCTTATAAGTTTATCTGTAAGTAGTCCCCTGCTAAGCTTTCAAGCATAAAACCGGGGACGGTAAAAGACCCCATACAATACAATAATATGCATTTCTTAATTAATTCCAAGAATTGAATCATTTTTGAAGCATGAAAATATAAGAACAAAAATTCATTACAAATAAACAAAGTAAACAAATCCCTTTCATTACAAGTTATCCAAATATAGTTATGAATTTAAAAAATTGTCATTTAAGAATGCCCTTTTTTTTGTGTGAAATAAATTATGGACAGACTAGGGACACTTTGACATATGAACGAGACAAAACACAAAAAAAATTATTCCGATATGAAATAGTTAAACTGACAGTTATAACGCAAAGCGAATGTCCAAAATAACAGCCCATACTCCCTCGCAGAAAAAAATTATACCTTTGGTCCGCAAAGATAAGGTGCGAGCAGCACAGATAAACAAAAGGCGAAAGGACTGAAAAACAAGTGGAACCTAATTAACACGCCACATTATATTTAGAAAGTTAAACTTTAATATTCGGAAGAATCACAAGAGACTGCTGGTAAAGGTACTACAATCGAAACAAATAGTTGAGAAGGAAGCGGAAATTTCATTTTTGTAGAAAACGTGGATTTAAATAAAAAAGGATAATAAACAGTATGCAAAACACAGCAACAGCGGACTGTATGATAGATACAGATTGAGGCTATCAGAAGATTGTGTAGGATGAGGACGAGGAAGTTGCATGACATCTCCGACTTTTAACCACGTGTTTAATTATTTATTTTTATAGTACTTTCACAAAGTTCACAGTTAATAGGACATTATAAAATTGTTTCCTTGTACAAACTTTGAACTCTCATTTTAACCCTTTAGTGGCCGAATTTTGAAAAATCCCACTTTAATAGCTGCCTACATATTGAATTCTTCCTCACAGTTTCGTGTTCCTAGGGACAATGGTTGAGTCTGTGAATTGATGTCAATCAGTCAGTTAGTTTTTCCTTGTATATGTATATTTACATATATATTTTATAGATGAATGCATTGTCTTCTGCATTCAAAAAAGAACTGTCTTCATTTGATTCACTTTTGTTATATTCTTCACTGGCAAAAACAAAAAAACATGCACTTTAACTTCTCAGATAACGAAACTAGATTATTTTGTTGCTTGAGACATCATATTGGATAAACTACATTTAATTAGTTATTTTAATATCAAGTTCCTAATCAGAGAACTGAAAAAATTCTAGAGTCGAAATTCTTATGCCAATAATTTTTTTTTTTTTAGTATTTTTGTCCACGAATTGGGGAAAATCTTCCACTGTACGACATTCCGACTCTTTGCGAGTTCACACCGAACGTACTTTGGTTTGACGAGGAAAAAATCAACGACTCGCAGACCGCGGACAAAAACAGCATCGAACAGAGAATGGCATTGATGAACGTATCTGTCGGGCGAATGCATCGCGTGACATTTTAAAGGCTGCCAAGCTACCATCGTTACACATCAGTATCGCGTGACATTTTAAAGGCTGCCAAGCTACCATCGTTACACATCAGCATCGCGTGACATTTTAAAGGCTGCCAAGCTACCATCGTTACACATCAGCTTCGCGTGACATTTTAAAGGCTGCCAAGCTACCATCGTTACACATCAGTATCGCGTGACATTTTAAAGGCTGCCAAGCTACCATCGTTACACATCAGCATCGCGTGACATTTTAAAGGCTGCCAAGCTACCATCGTTACACATCAGCATCGCGTGACATTTTAAAGGCTGCCAAGCTACCATCGTTACACATCAGCATCGCGTGACATTTTAAAGGCTGCCAAGCTACCATCGTTACACATCAGCATCGCGTGACATTTTAAAGGCTGCCAAGCTACCATCGTTACACATCAGCATCGCGTGACATTTTAAAGGCTGCCAAGCTACCATCGTTACACATCAGTATCGCGTGACATTTTAAAGGCTGCCAAGCTACCATCGTTACACATCAGTATCGCGTGACATTTTAAAGGCTGCCAAGCTACCATCGTTACACATCAGCATCGCGTGACATTTTAAAGGCTGCCAAGCTACCATCGTTACACATCAGCATCGCGTGACATTTTAAAGGCTGCCAAGCTACCATCGTTACACATCAGTATCGCGTGACATTTTAAAGGCTGCCAAGCTACCATCGTTACACATCAGTATCGCGTGACATTTTAAAGGCTGCCAAGGTACCATCGTTACACATCAGCATCGCGTGACATTTTAAAGGCTGCCAAGCTACCATCGTTACACATCAGTATCGCGTGACATTTTAAAGGCTGCCAAGCTACCATCGTTACACATCAGTATCGCGTGACATTTTAAAGGCTGCCAAGCTACCATCGTTACACATCAGTTCGTTTAGAGCACCGAACCGCAAAACTGCTTACAACTGAAACTTCCTCGTTAGTTATACGTCAGTGTTGTCGACAACGTGGTTGTAAGGTTTTATTGTGCGTTATTGGACCAGCAACACTCGAAAACACTTCCTTCAAGCGGACATGTCATACTTGTAATTTGATTTAACGTTACGTATTTCAATGTTTTACTGAACAGCGTGTTCACATGGGAAGTCAAATAATTCATCATGGTATCCCTCTTGGTGGGAGGCGAGCAGTCTAGCCACTACACCACCGTCGCCCCAGCACAGCAGAGGTGACGTCGAAATATCCCAGCTAATGAAAATTATATATAAACGGAATTATAAAAAATTATAAGTATTGGTATGACATGCCCATTCGCAACAACTTTGCTTTTGTTCATATGGGCATAACGTAACCACTAATTAAAAACATTTTGATATTTCGACCTACGTTTAAGAGCCACCGATTACACGTAGGCCAACTCGGGTTATTTGAAACTATAGTAAATTGAAGTATTTAATATTTTTTTAAAACCCAACCTGCACTGATTTTCTGACGTGGTTTTTCATTCTATCAATAAAGAAAAGTACCTAAAAAACACTTTGTTTTTAAAGTCGTAATAACATCGCTCCTGTACATATCGTTTGTGAAGTAGCATTGTGCCGAATTTATTTCTTATCGATCAGAAGCATTGCGTAGTGATCTGTTCGGAGATGTATTTTCGTTGGTACGGTGCGTATTCTGCACGAACATTTTTTTTTGTTGCTTTTAGTGGCCAATAAAGTAATCTGACAATATTTTTAAGCAGAGATCCTAGGCTTTTGTTTAACCCAGTAATAATTATTCAATGTTTCGATTTGAATTTGGGATTGTGCAGCTTTGGTATTAAAATGTTATTGTAGCAATTGCTGGTTTTATTTTATGTTCAAGGCTCTTTAAAAAGAATAATTTTAACTCCACTGCGCATCAAATATGTTAAAAAAATTGCATTAATTCCTCTTCCTTAACAATTCCGTAGTGTTTCTCAAAGCAAAAGTTCCACGACGAGGTTGCAGATTATTTTGTACAGTGAAAGGAATATTCTTTGTAAAGCAGTACCGTGATATTAATTCATCAAAAGAGATTCCGAGAGACTCCAGATGCGTCCAAATTTCTCGGAACGGAACATTTGTGGCTACAAACTGTACTTTAGATACGTTAGATCTCTGTGTATTCGTAAGAGTCCCCACTTTGTTTCCTCGACCATGTTTTGTAGAGCCAAAAATTTAACGTAAAATTGTGGCACGATGTACAGGGGCTGGCTGAAATTTGAACATCCTGACATAAACACCTCATTTCCGGCGTTTGTTTTCTGACTTATCAGTGGCGTAAGGACGTTGTCTACTGTTCTCCCCTCTGTACTATGACCTCACTGGACGTGAGCTGCACAACCAGCATGTCTGTAATCGTGGTGTGGTGTGTTTGTCAATCGCAATGTTGTACTTTACAGACGAGGGGCAAACTGTTGGTGCCCGATTAGTTCATGCATTCGTGACAACTGTCGATAATCTCCTAGGGGTACTGAGAGATGCTTTATCTAGTGTCCTGACAGCTTACAGAAACAGGAGGTTTGTTTACTTTAAGAAGAAAATCGCTGGCACGAAAGTGACTGCTGAGCTTAATATACGTCTAGAGAACACAGTGCCAACGAAAACTGCGCGATGGGAAGTCCACAAACAAAACAGTAAGAGTACAGCTGATACTGCAAACCTCTCGTAGACCAGATGAATGCAAATAACACAGTGTCAACGAAAACTGCGCGACGGGAAGTCCACAAACAAAACAGTAAGAGTACAGCTGATACTGCAGACCTCTCGTAGACCAGATGACTGCAAATAAGAAACTTCAATGGTGCACTGAGCACAAAACCTCAACTACCGATCTATGGAAACGTACTGTAAAAAAATCTCTGGTAAACTTCCTAAACTGTAATGGAATCTTTAACCTATACAGCGTGCGGCAATAGTACTATGTATCAGGCTGAAAATATGGGGATGTTTAGCATCTCTAATATACAAAGTTGGAACTTCCCTACGCATTTGACACTTTCCTGAGCAACTGTAGGAACGTTAATAAGAACGTACGGGGTAAATATTTTACCATTCGCGCTTTGTCAATGTGCGTATACGCTCAAATGGTACATTCACACATGATTTCTTAGAGTGCATGTCACGTGGTCCGACTAGCCTATGTTTACACTGTCCTCGCCCGCAGGACGTATTTATGTATCAAGAACACCAGGGGAAGCTTACAATCCGGACTGTCTTCTTCCAACAGTGAAGCATGAAGGAAGTTCTGTCGAGGTTTCGGCGGTCGCTTCCTGGTTTTCAGTGAGACGCACAGTAAAAGTAAATGTAAATGTCTATTATGAAACCCTTTTAGGTGGCCGTGTTAATTCGGTGGCACAGGGACTGTTCACGGCAGGGGATGGCATCTTAGAAGACGATAATGCCCCAACCCACGCGGCTGCAAATTTCCAAGTGCGTTTTTTTATGAGCATGAATATGCAATAACGCGTCTTCTCTGGCCTCCGTAATCGCTTTTTTTTTTTTTTTTATCAAGTCATTGTGGCCTGCATTCAAAAACAAATTAAGGGTCAGCTACCCACCTCCAGCATCTCTCACGGAATTAAGGCAGATTCTTTTCGATGAGCGGTACAATATCCCATTGACCACAAACCAGGATTTATATGCATCGCATCCCAGGAGAATGCAGGCTATTTTGGATGCTAAATGTGGCACTACACCATATTAGATCAGTGATCATATTATTTTGTTTGATGTGAGTGTTTAATACCTATAAGTATAGGTATTAAACATACACCTATAAATATACCTATACCTATAAATATAACTATACCTATAAATATAGGTATAGTTTACTTTTATCTTTATTAGTTTTCATAACTTGGTATGATCGTTGAAGAACACTGTTCGGGGCGTAAAAGCAAAGAAACATTTGGAGTACTACACAGTATCGCTTTTAGCGCTCGCTTGTATATGCATATCAATTAAATAAAATACCTACAATAAGGCGAGGATCGTAAGTCTATTACTTGAATGGGTGTCTGCGAGTGTTAGGTATAAGGAAATTAATTTAAATTTTATTGTATTTTACTATGCCAATTCTGAAATGGAAATAATTTATAGTGAGTTTTGTCGAAAACATAAAATTTACGTTTACCACTTTTACGATGTACATGAATCTCTGCCACTTAAACTTAAGTATTTAAATTTTAACAATGATAGAGTCAGTTATTTATTGTTTGCCCGCGCAGTACATGTTCTTCAATGTATCATGTTAGCAAGCAAATTAAAGTGGTCCATCAATGTTTTGACTTACATTATTAATGACTAGTTTTGTTTAATTGCGTGCATTTTAAAACAGCAGGACACCTATTTCTACACCATTCAGAATTGCGACTCTCGCAAAGTAGCAAATTAGTATATAACACGAGTAATGCTGTCCTGCTATTGGCAAGCGTCATTTATGTGTAAAAAAAATGTCTTCGTTGACATACATAACGTGTGCGGGTCAAACACATGGACCTATCTACTGCCTCCTTGCTCTTCGATGTAAGATATACGGTTGTCCTGCAGAACATTTCGTTTGGAAGGTGTCAGACGCATCTCACCGAGGCGAACAGCGAACAGTGTTCAATCCCCGGCCGGTTCACTTAGGATTTTCTCAAGTGGGAATCGTTCCGGGATGATGCCGCTGGTCGGCGGGTTTTCTCGGGATCCCCCCCTCCCGCCCTTTCATTCTGGCGCTGCTCCATACTCACCTCTCACGTCACCCTCATCGGCTCTCATGACCTCGCTCAAATATCTTCCCTCCCTAACACGTGCGCAACTCGCACTACAGGTCTCAAACGAAGTAGGCCCGATAATCACACACCTTAAGAAGTCCCCCAAGGCGAGCATATACACTGTGGTCCCAACAATCACACCAGAGATTATGTATGTACAATAGTTTGGAGTCTAACCTGTTAAGAAACAAATTAGCGACTGGTCGAATGTTGAAACCACAGCGGACAGACTATAGATAGGTTTAGGTTCCTCGTCGTCGCGCCTCAGGACGGCGAAGAACTCTCGCCCAAAGAACCGGAAAATTTCCATATGAATACCACAAGCCTCCTCCAAGCTCTTATTCCGTCCTTTTGTCAGCTGCCGATGGCAGTCCTTCTACCACTGCACTAACCCCCCCGCCCCCACACCCTTTCAGGCGACCACGCCGGCTTGTCGCCTACCTTCACTGACTTAGCAACTGACACAGCCTATATGACAAGGACATTCCCCTTTCTTTCTAAGCCCGTTGTAATAAAGCAAGTCATTTTTTCTGAGAAGTCTCTTTACGTCCCTCAAGTTGACCTTAAAGGTGAAGAGTCTCCGCCATCTTGGACTTATCAATTTTTTCCGCACGATTTCAGTTGCTAATGGTTCTGGAGCCCTACTCACTATTTACTTTGTGTCTATTCCTCCACGTCATGCAAACAAAGCTTAACCGAGTCTAGAAAAATTACACCAGAGGAACAACGTACCCCATTCTTAGGCACTCAGTTTGTAATATTTTTTATGAGAACTACTCCTAAGTATAGGCTGTTCATGGTAAAGTGAGCACTTTATAAGGACCTGTTAAATTTTTCGTTTTAGCAAATTTTTATATAAATATTGGTATGTAGCTAATAAACACAGTGTACAAGTTTAATTACATTCGAAATTTTACCTGCTAGGATGCAATAAAAATATTTATTAGTGGTTAGTGCCTGTTGGGAGTGTATTAAAATTTGTTCACATTACCATGAATAGCCTATATGCATTACCAATACATCTATTTTCTCTCAGTTCTTATTCATATTAATTATAAATGAAGTTTTATAATTTATAGATAAAATATGCATAACAGGTGAATTTAGCCAGAAATAAGATACTTTTATGTTAAAAGAAGAATGAAATGCTTGTGATACGGGGCATATTTAGAAAATAACCGAAAGTGTCATATACAGGAAGTTTTTTGAAAGGTTTCATTCAAAAAGTGGGAACATGCCGTGAATAGACCACAGCAAATGTTTTTGGGATGAGAGCCCTGCTGTACTGATTTTAAACTGGTGACCTCCGAGAATAAAAAGGCCCAACCGACTATTTCTTGCTGACAATTGTGCTAGCGACACATTCAGTGGAAGTCAAGCAATAGCCGATTTGTAAAATATAAAATGGAATTCCTTCTGTTTTGTCGAGCCGTAAAACTTTGAAAACAAAATTTGAACTGCAGGCTGTGACGAAAATTCCATAAATCCAAAATGGTGGGAACTGACCACCATGCCAATTCACATTTATTTGCAATTCTGTCAACTAACTGACAACAAACAATACAAGGATTCAACTGCATCCAAGTTTTTTTTTTTTTTTTCAAAATTATTTAATATTATAAATACTTTGTATGTAAATACATATTATATAAAGATATATAAAGTAAACATATACAGATATTATATAAATGTTTAAATAATACATATATAGGAATGATATAATTATTTATATAAATATAAATATATCCTAGAAAAGTTTTTACTATCGTTTTTTACTGTTTTTCCATTAGTTTGCAACGTCGTTTACTCACAGTTAGAATGCGGGTGTTGAAATTGCACGTATTTGTTACTCATAGAAAATAAGCAAGTATACCACTACACTACCGGTGAATTAATTGTGAAAAATAGTATTTAATTCTTTTGTGAAATGTTTTCACGTTAATTTTTTCGCTTTAAGACATGTATGAAAGTCCGAAAAATTAACTGTAGGTATTGAATTTAGCAATAAAACTTCGTTCAATTCAGTTCAAATACACAGATAAAATTGCCAATGCCTATATTTTCTAAGTAATTATGAGCGAGGTTACTGTCTGCATAACAGTTATGACTGATAAGTATACATTTATACTCGATCAAAAGTCCATTTGACTGATACTTCATGCACTTTATAATCAACTTCGTCATCCTAACTGAGATCATTTATTTTAGATTAGAAACAGCTATTATAAATTCAAAAATCTTAAGTAAAATTAAATGCAACACATTTTATTTCATGTACTGCTAGTGCATTTAGCTTTTCTTCCCATGCGGTCGAACCCGCGAATCAGAAACTTCCATTCCACTGATAAGGTGTTATTTCTCGGATTCTGTGACGAGATAGACATCATCTGAGGTAGTAATATGGTGGACAATCAGGGGTTGACTCCGGCACAGCATCTAGCCATTACCCTCCATGAAAGGCTGCGCACCCATAAATAGTGTTCTTGTAAAATTATCCTTCGTACTTCTTAAAATCGAGCATTCGTATAGCGGGCTGTCATTTATTGTCTTATCTCCGACTATACAATAATTGAAAGTGACCCACCCTAGAGGATAATAAACCACAAATTGATTAAATTAAAAAGTTACAATTATTATTATTGTTATTATTATTATTATTATTATTATTATTATTATTATTAGTTATCTCACACATTAAAAATAGAGTTAGGCATTAGTAGTACGATTTGAGGTACTTCGGCGCAATGGTGGAGGCCATTTTTCCCTCAAAATTTCCCGTTTCTCTTCAAAATCAACTAAATATTATTCAAAATGTTCCTTTTTCGCTTAGAATTTTACCTTCCCCTTCAAAATTCTCCTTTTCCTCTTAAAATTTCCCTTTTAACACTCAAAAAAGCACCGATTCCCCCCAGTAGCATATACGATACCCCGAAGGCACTTTACTATCCTTCGAAAGGATTTGTGGGGTTCGTTTTCTAGGAAAGATCAGTGATAGCCATAACGGTTTTATAGGCATAGGTAATGCAAAATTGATACACAGGGTACAGGGTTTAGAGTCCGACCTGACCATAGCCATATTGGTTCTGTTAGCCATCTTATCTGGCATGTAAGACTTCGGTGACCTTGACCTTTGACCTTGAACCCAAAATCGCAAACTTCTCCAAAAATTCCGAAAAGAAATAAATTAATATTTGGAAGTTATTTAAGATTTTTTATTTATTTTCGAGAATTTTGCGATTTATTTCTCTTCAAGGTCATAGACATGGGATCAAGGTTATGGGTCAAGATCAAGGCATCTTGGATCCAATTTTGTGGTCGAGTGAAGTCATAGTATGATGTCTGGTCGGCTTTGGTCCCCCATCTCCTCTGATCCCAAACAATCAAAACTTTAATTTCATATATTTTTTAATAAGCTATTTTAAAGCATTTTTAAATGGCTTTATTTTTTCGGAATTTTCTGGTGAATTTTGTGATTTATTGGTTGAAAGGTAATTCAAGGTCATGGGGTGGAGGTCAAAGTTTAAGGTCACCGAAATCCTACATGGTGGCCAAGATGGCTGACAAAACCAAGTTGGCTGACGGTCAGGTCTGAGTCTGGACCCTGGACCCTATGTATCGATTTCGCATACCCAATTCCTATAAAACTAATATGGCCACCATTGCTCTGAGCTATAAATATATCCCCCAAATCCTTCCGAAGGGTTTAAAAGTGCCTTTCGGGGGTCGTTTTTGCAACTGGGGGAATCGATGCTTTTTGAGGGAAAAATGAGAAATTTTAAGGGAAAACGTACATATTTTGAGGCGGAAAGTGAAATTTGAAGGGAAGAATGGACATTTTAAGGGAAATTTGGTCGATTTTTAAGAGAAAACGAAACATTTTGAGAGAAAAATGGCCGCCGGGGACAGGAATGACACAGCATGAACAGCTCCGACGCTCTGACGCCAGAAGCCATTACTGCATGTCCCCCGAATCCTATTACCGACATTTTACGAAGTCGAAAACGATACAATGATTTTCAAGGCGCGGACATGAACAAGATTTTGAAATCAAGAACAGTGACAAAAGTTTCGTCTTGATTTTTTTTTTTTTTTTTTTTGCTCAGGCGGATTTCCTTGATATGAGAGTGAAATAATTAGAGCCTTCTAAGTTGGCAGAAACCGCTGTTTCTTGGGCGAAAGACCAGAATGATAACCTCAAGGATTATATTATTCAAGAAGCAGAGGTCACCAAAGTCTCTCTGAAACTAGGAAAGCAGTGTTGTTGAATCGAAGAAAGTTTCTTTTATTTGTCAGAAAATTTGTTTTTTTTTTTTTTCTTAAAGTTGGGGAAAAGAGACATTTTCGTAAAAATTGTTAAATTGGAGGAAAAATTTTTATACATCGTATTTAATTTAGCAGCAGTTGGACGTAGTGTGCGCACATTTGCGCGTGCAGCAGATAAAAGAAAATTTCGTCAATTTCTTTATGTCCAGTGTCTTGCTTATGTTAAGTGCGCGGAAATGTAATTATTTTTGTTACGCTAGTTACAGTTCGTGTTAAATTCGAGAAATAGCAGTCAAGTTTGTAAAATTAATTTGTAACCCTAATAAAACGGAAAGTGAAAGTGAGCCTTCCTGAAGCAACATCATCATCCGTGAGAAAATTGTAACAGTGTGGCGAGTTAGCAGACAAACAGAACGCTAAAACCGAAAAGTGTAACCGGATAGGATCTTAGGAAATGTCAATTGTAGCTGTTATAGGCGTATAATTTTAAGCGAACGAAATTGACTGCGCATCATGTAAGGTTATTTCCAATCACGCCAAGATGAGCATTTAATCAGCATTTTATTTCAAGACTTTCAGGGATGGTTCTAGGCCCGTACAGCCACGAACTTCTACCGTTAGTACAAGTATTAAAGGCTGTTCACGATAAAGTGAGGACTTTTGAAATCATCATTAGAAAAAAGTCGCTGCCCCTACCTGCATATATTTTAATTGGCGTGCTGAGTGACATGTACCCAATAAAGTTGGTAACGATGGAGGGAAAAGTTGTTCCATATATTAACATCGAATAAAAAGTGTTAGGTACAAATTGGCGATGACTTAAATGATTACTTTTGCTTTCTGTTTTTTTTCAAGCATCGAAGTGTAAAAATGAGCACATTTTTTAAATATTTACTTTTATAATAATTTCACAGTTTCACTTGATCGACGCATGACTAAAGTGATGAGTCCCATTAATTTTATATACGGCGGAAGAATTCGCAACTTCCATTCAAGTAGATTCTTAAGCAGAGCTTTCAAAAGTGCTCATTTTACCGTGTACAGCCTATAGCTACCAGTATTGTCACTGGTGTCAGGCAGTTTATAACTATTACTCAATTTCATATCGGTGTAGAAAGGTGCGAATCCATTGTTTGAGCGACGTAGCATGTAAATCTTAGGTGTGTTAGCGTAGTTTGCTACTCTGCTAGTTTAGCGCTGTTTCTGCTAGTTGCCGTTCGTGTTACCGGAAGCACTTTTTATGTACGCTGTTCTTGTGGCGGTAGCAGCTGCTATCTGTGCTACGAAAAGCAGATATTTCTGCTATTGCTCGCCGAGGTACAGCAGAAATATCGAAACGAGCAAGTTGGGAAAAAAATGGGCCGCCAAAATAAAATTACAAAGGTCGAAGAGTCTTGAGGGTGGCGATTCTGAAAAGTATTTTGCTTTTACGCAGATTGATAGAGTTGATGTTTGGGTATCCCGTAAGAAGTGCACAGCAATATGCACTACGTAGTGGAAATAATTAAGACACATTTATCTTCGAAAGTAAGTTATGTTGGGTAGCCAAAATTTTTAATACTCGTAAATTACACCGGGGCAATAAAGATTATCGACCATTCCCCCCCCCTCCCCCCGACGTACTAGTGTTCGGGTGTTCGTCGTTCGTGTCGTCCTGCCAATAGTAGCTTCCGTTTTTGCTACTTTGCGACTCGTGAATAATATCACTTGCTCTCAGATAGTAGGAAAAGCATACCACACGAACAAACTTCTTGTATATAAAAGAAAAACATTTTTGGCTAATAATGTAGGATGCGCTGAGAAACTGTGCTACTAATGCTAATAATACAACCACCAATCAACGACAGTAAAAACTGCAGATTTAACTATACAAATATCTTCTATTTTGTACTATAGTTCTTCCACTTGTGTTGGCATTATATTCAAATGTATGACTGTAAAATAATTATTAGGGAAACAGGGGAATTGAGGGAACTTTAAATGCTTCCAGAGGGGGATATCCACTGAACCAGCGGGGCAACACTGTAAGCAACTTCTATTCATATGAAAGGATGTTTCGCTATAAACTTTCGCCGTCCCGTGGAGAGTAATGTAACTTTCTGCGTGGCCAGCGAGGTTAACTCCCGAGCAGGAGCTGAGAAGAGAGACGTAATTTATCACGGACTTGCGTCCTTTCCAGCACTGTTCGCTACTGCCCTCCGACTTCCTTCCCAAACCGCGTCCCGCCAGAAACAAAGATGGCGCACTGAGACAGGCGTATACTCAAAAACAACACTGCGTACATAGAGCAAACACAGTCTCAAATACGAAGGACATCGGAGACGTCGACATTAATCACGGGGTCGGTCTAATAATACTGCAAGCTATTTCAAAAACCTTCTTTCAGTTACTAATATTTGCTATTTCAAAGGATATTTCAAAGTTTACTTGTGCATGCATGCACATTTAGCAAAAACACCAGATCAACTCAAAAATATATTCCAAAAAATTTTTCACAGTAGAATTATTTTCTTTTGCAAAATCTTGTACCAAATAATTGACAGACCTATTGAAACTCATGATTGGACTTCTTGCTAACTCTTTTTTGGAAATAATGAGTTTTCGTCCATTAATATCTCTGAGATTCGGCGTCTTGCTGAGCAGGAATTGAAATGTAACTATTGGCGGTTTTGACCTTTATTATCGTCGGTAAAATTATGACTAAACAACGTGAGAAAATTTTAATGAATTTCCAAAATATTTCTTTGCGTTATTTTGATAACTTTTACAATAATTTTGGGCAGTGACCTGCGATGAATTGTTGCTAGGTAAGCTGGCGCTTGCTCAGTGCTGTACACACTTGGTGCGCGAAGCAGGAACCAATAACCAGAGTGAAGGCAAGAGAAATGAATGTATTGCGGTCACTCACGAGAGAGCGGCGAGGCACCCATTACACACGTGCACCACTAAGTTTAAGTGGTCGATGTGTAAACCAACAAACGATTAGGTATAGCACACGTCAAACGCAGCTTACCTTGCAACAGTTCGCCACACGCCACAGATTTTGAGCTACACCCGAATACATTTCTCGCGTATATTATGGAATGATACTGGCGAAATAATACTAATTTATAGGCCTAACCACGTAATTTAGATAATTAGTTTATAAAAATTAATCTGTTATAAATTTGGACTTTTGTTGCCATTATTCTTGGTATCGTATCTCAAGAATGCAAAAACTTGCTTGAAATCGGGGAACTAATTTTGGCCACTAATGACCATAAGGTTTGCTGGTAAGACAAACGTCTTCCTGTTTAACTCTTGAATATTACTTATCAACATCGCTTCTTAATTGCTGTTGAGTGACACACAATGAAAACTAACCTCAATTCCTGAAGATAAATCTGCAGCCACGAACAGGAGAAAACATCGCCTCACTACGTCATTACAAGACTTCTACAGTGCTGCTGGTCAATCGTAAGCTAATTTTGGGTACGCGCGCACCAGACTGTGTTCATTCTACCTCTTCTTCAGTCGGTGTCGGGTTTGTCACAAGCAGAACTGCGCCGCCTTGGGAAATACCACGTCTGATATCTGTGACGGTCGTGCTACCTACCATCGACGTAATCATAACCATACCAATAGCAGTAATTTTTGAGTACATTCTGTTTGATTGTGTTTGCTACAACTAAGCACCCATAACCATTGCCGACGCATAACTGCATAGCAAGTTTGCCAACTTTCAACATTCTTGTGCAAGAAACTCTCCGTAGCCAATCAGATTCCACTTGTATTACTACACACGTCAAATTGTCTTTCAAAACTATACATACCCGGTCCTTGAAATAGCACTAGGCTTACGTCTGGCTCCAGTTATTTCCTTTTCGTGTTCATTTGTCTACTGTAGCACGTGAAAAGAGAGAAGGCAACAATTCTACCATATTTAGGGAGAAAAGCTGATGTGTAAATGGGTTGCAGTGAAGAATTCAACGCCAAGTTAATTTCTCATTTTGAGGAATTTATACACACCTACCAACAAGGTTGCCAGCATGTATGAGCAAAAATTTGTATACCTATCAACAAAAAGTTCCCATTTGAAAGTGAATTCTGATTGGCCAAGAAACGAAAACATCCTGTGTTAATATGTCAATTGTAGCATAGGATCTTTATTATGATAATGGTTGTGGGTATGCATACGGCCATGGTAATGGATATGTCGATAGCGGCACGCTCGTAACTATGAAAATATTAATGTTCCCGTAGTTCACTGGGTATTTGGACGGAACGGAGAAATTACGTTTCTGCGGGAGCGTTGGTTCATACGGTGAGTACTTATGAAATCAACCATTGAAAAATGTCGCTGCTCCTGGCTGCACGTATTTTAGCACGCTGGCTGGCACACGCCTTTGTAAAGTTGGTAACGGCGAACAGAAATAGTTCCCTGTCATAACGCTGAATTAAAAGTGTTAGAGCAAAACCTTTGAGAATACTGAAAATATTTGTTTTGCTGTCTCTACTTTTAACACACAAAGTTTATATGAATTAGCGAAATTGTAAAATATTTACTTTTAGATTAATTTCAACAGTTTGACTTAACCGGCACTTGTATAGGCCCATGGCAATGTAAATTTTTACATGGCGGAAGTATACGAAGAGTGCGTAACAAGTAGATATTTAGCAGGGCTTTCGAAAGTGCTCACTTTACCGTGAACAGCCTTTACCTACAAACAAGTCACCAAGCGAGGTGGGGCAGTGGTAACTCACTGCACTTAAAAAAAAAAAAATTTCCTTCATTTTACGGAAAAATTGCTGGTAAAAAATTATCCAGATTATCCAGAAATGTCCGTAAACTCTCCGTAAAATTATGGAGACACTGATTTTCAGAAACGGACTTTCCGTAAATTTCACGGAACCTATCCGTTAATTTCCAAGTTAGTTTTCTGTACTTTCCGTTTAAAATAAAAATCAGATAGTGAAAACGTCTTTAATTTTCGTTATGTGGGTGTTCTACCGTGTATAAAAAATTATATTAAAAAAGTTAAAATATTTCGTACTTAAGCGAGGTTTGAACACGCGTCAAAAAATCACCAGTTGACTACATTAACCATTTACCTACAACCTCACTATAAAGTTATGTTATATCGTATACATTTCTATTCTAAAGTCAAAAGAAACATTCAGTTTCAATTAAATTTAGTGTATTTTTTTTAATGTTGCCAAATCTTACAGACGCCAAATGCTATATTTTAATATTTGAAAGAATAGGTCATAATCGCGTGGATAACCTTAACTGCCGCAGAAACGATAATTTTCTTGTTACAGTGGCGAAGAAAGCTTCGTGTAGAATCGGCATTGTTCGTCCCCGTAGCTCGAAATCAAAGGGAATACGGAGACTTTCCGTATTTTGTATTTACGGACTTGACTCCGTTTTTCGTCATTACGTACTGCCTTTCCGCATATGCACTGTACAGATCCGTAAGACATTCCGTAAATATACGGAAAATTTTAACAGTGCGGACTCACAATAGGGAGGAACCGGGTTCGAATCCCGTTCCGGCCATCCTGATTTCGGTTTTCCTTGGTTTTCCGAAATCACTCCAGGCGAATGCTGGGATGGGTACAAACAAAGGCCATGGCCGATTCCTTCTCAATCCTTCCCCAATCCCTCTTCCCTCAGCAACTTGCACCGTATCTAATGAACTCGCTGTCGACGAGACGTTAAGCACAATTTACCTACCTATCTACAAGCAAGACTTCCGTTTGTCACTAGTCAGATGGGGTAGTCCTTGCATAGCACACAGCGGAACATCTGCTGCTAATGCCCGGTTGCACTATCGTGGTTCGAAACTCGATCATACGTCACCGTCTGAGTCTTCGGATTGATTTTCGTTTTATGGCGGATGTGCTGACTCGTCCTCACCGGAACTTTATCAAGCAGGATATCATACAACGGTAAATACCGTTCAAGGGAGAAAAATGGGAGCTTGGGGGTGTTTTACTGGCTGGAGATGTGGGGCCGAGGTGGTGCAGGGGCTAGACTGCTCGCCTCCCACCTAGCCGAACCGGGTTAGATTCCATGCGGGGTCGCTCCCGGATTTTCGCTTGTAAGAATCATGCAGGGTGATGGCGCTGGTCAGCGGGTATTATCTGGGGTCTCTCGTTTCCCCCGCCCTTTCATTCGGGCGCTGCTTCGTATACTCACCTCACTTCACCTTCATTAGGTCTCAAGACCTCGATGTTAAGAGCCCAAATCTCTTCGCTCACTGGTGGCTGGAGATGGCCCGCGCCCACCCTCAGATAATAACTTGCTCATATGTCGCAACACTGGAAGGCTTAAAAATATTTATTTACTAATTTAGTAGAGGTTAGTAAATAATTAACTTTATGCCGTATATGGCACACTAGTTCGGTTTTTAGCTTAGTTCCAATTAGGTTCGCAGGTTGAGCTCACTGTGTGTCGTTATACTGTGTATCGCCGTATTGTATGTAGTGATTCTGTAGTCCATTCCCCATTGGGAGCAACTTACTCGGAGTCCTGCTAAATATCTACTTGCAGGCCCGTTTTGTATCCTTCCGCCAAACGTAAACAAACATTGCCATGTGACTGCCATGTAGCATCTGTCAAAATCGATGTTTACATTCCATTGTGTGTGTAAATATGTTCGTATACTTTCGCTACACCTAAAAATAAACATGGAAATATGACTTCTACTTTTATACCTGTCAGATGTGTTGTTTACTGTTTACAGCTTTTCAAAGAATTCTGTATTAGGTCTATTTCAAAAACCATTTCGTACGAATATTCACAGTTTAGGCCTATGACATTATTTAGGTCAGTTGTATGACGTTTTAAAAATGCCTGAGTTAACGATAGTTCTTACGGCTACGTTACATTAACATATTTGTTTTCCACGACATAGCACATTACACGTAATGCACGTTAATATTTTGCCGCGACTGTGTTAAACATTGTTACAACTGCGGGGTAAAGAACTGTAGTATTTAACCTTTTGTTATTGATATGTGTTGGACCATCTCTTTAAAAGGACGACCTCAGTTCGAATAACGAAGGAATGGACAGTCCAAATAAAAAGCGACATTAAAATCAAGCACGCAACTCGTGTCGCTCATTTTTTGCTATAGAAACTTAAAATATAGTGGTGGTACATGCACTCAAATAAACCTACCGTAACTTTTATTCCACTCTTATTTATATGTATTGCTACTTACTGTGTATTAGGTTTATTGAAATTTACTGGGGCTGGGCTTGGTTATTTTGTTGGGATTGGTGGTAAATCACGTTACACGACTGTGTTTCAAACACCCAGGGCAAAGGTACGACGTTATGATAATTAAACATACGTGGATGTAAATAAATAACTTCGTCATAAAAACAGTTCACATTTACAACGTATAAATAGTTCACATCGAATATCTGAAATCACGCACAAACAGATCCAGCGTAACTATCACCAAACAGCCACGCCACGCTATTTCACACGCAGCGGTTAACGAAACACACCATAACAGTATATTTATTACTGCCGCGGAAACACAGATATATCACAACATCGTAACTTGCTAAGGTAGGTTTAAACAACACAACGTCTACACGTGATGTAATTTGAAGTAATTTTCGTAGTAAGTATAATTTACGCATCGTTTGGTAAAACAGCAACACGCCATGCCATGGCTCGCCACGTCTGCCAACTTCACTATGTTTCTGCCCCGCCATCATATCTAAATATATTAAAATAAGTATTCAAACATTAAAATCTCTTTTCAGTTGTAAATTACAAATTCAAAAATCATTATTTTGTTGTAATAAGTATGAAATATGTTACAATTGAAAACATGTACAATTTTGGCGTGCACTAGCGAAGTGAAACATTCCGAGTGTGAAAGAGACAAAGACAGAGAGAGAGAGAGAGAGAGAGAGAGAGAGAGAGAGAGAGAGAGAGCGACAAAGCAAACAGTTTCTTCAAAATTGCTCTCGCTCGATAAAACAACGCCGTACCATTACGGCCTACTCACGATATTTCCCGCTGTTATTTTAAACTGTAAAAATGAGATATGTTGCCATCGGGGCTACCTAAATATTTTAATATTACAATAGGCACCGTTTAATTTACAAATATTATACTAAAAATCTAGGTTAAAATAATATTTTAACTGTGAAATATTTCTTACCAGTCGTTGCCAAACGTCGCTGCACTCGCTGTTTTAATTCATATTTAAAAATAAATAAATATTACAAATTATAGAAGATATTAATGTAAAGTTTCATTTATTCAATAATAAAGTACTCTAAAGTTAACCACAGTGTTATATATTTGTGGAATACAGGTTATTGAAAAAACAGGTTGACATGTTTTGCCTAGAGTGTTTCTTCAAAGGTTGATTTTCATAAGTCGCTTCCAATCGGGAATGGAATATAGTTCAGATTACAAGCAGTATTGTGATTGTTCCGAAAAAAAAAAGTTGTGAAGAAAATTTTTATCCGATATTAATAACTGTGACATTAGTAGGTTTTGTACTGGATAGGATTTCCCTCAGTTTTGAAAAAAATATATTACTTAACTCTCAATATAAAGATGACTTAACTCTCAATATAAAGCACTTGCTTCCAAAGTGGTTTTCGTAGAGAGCGTCCCTACCGCCAATAAAGAAAAAAAAAAAAAACATTATTACTGTTATAGTCGATTCGTAATATTTTCATACTTTTTAAATCAAACTTTTGAAAAATCACATCATGTATGACGTACTGGGTTCTTTCCTAAACACGTCAACTATCACAAGCGCTTTTATACTCGCTTTGACATAAAAGTATATAATTTTCTGTTAAATTTAACTTTTATTCATATTTTACTTAAACATGATTTCGATTTTACTAACAAACAATATGGGGAAAA
This sequence comes from Dryococelus australis, assembly GCA_029891345.1. Taxonomy (NCBI): domain Eukaryota; kingdom Metazoa; phylum Arthropoda; class Insecta; order Phasmatodea; family Phasmatidae; genus Dryococelus; species Dryococelus australis. The sequence goes on from CM056997.1 coordinate 29,945,358, forward strand.
CGATAGAAGAATAGGTGTGTTGGAAATACATACTAATAACCGCTCTCACGTAAAATATTATTAAAATAAATATGCACAAATGCGGTGCGTCGTCTCTTTGGTGTAGTTTTATAGAATTAGTTAAGCTTTGTTTGCATGAGGCGGAGGAGTCTCATGAAAGTAGAACTTTCGCTTCACAAAAGTTAGATGAAGCCACGAATGGATAGAGACCTGCAAAATTCCCGTTATTATTTCAGGACATTTTTAACTTGAGACACTCTTTCTTTGTAATACGTTTGTCATTGGCCCCGGTCTTTATTCGACACGCCACGGTTAACTATGCGTCAATAAATGAAAACTTAACAGCTGTGTGCTCCAATCACGCGCAATTCACTCAGAATTGGAGTGATTTAAACATGTAAACAGCAGCCAATGGAGAAACAACGCCGGCTCGAGTATGTACACTACTGTGAATCTTAGCTTTACGACAAAAAATAACGCGGATTTTGCAGGTCCCTACGAATGGACTATATATAGAGACCTGAAAAATTCGCGAGTTCAATGGCCTGCAGACTAGCCTGCACAGTCGTATGTACAAACATACCGATATCAGCTATACATTGGTTGTCTATCACAGTTGAAGGCGACGATTGGGCCAGCGTTCTTCAGGAGGCGTCGAACAATGGCTAAAGTTGTATAAACACGCGTGTTTTGAATTCTAGCTTGTCCCAAAATGAATCTGCGAAATATCCAGGCCTCTAACTATATAACATGTTCTTTGTGTGTAAAGTCACTTTTGTAAAAATTGTTGTTAGAATTTTCGAGTGAAAAAAAAAAAAAAAAACTTGGAACGATAAGCCGGCCACGCTATACGATTGTACTATCGTACAAAAAAAACATTCACTCACCTCAAGGCAGCGGGGTCACTAAAGGTGAACCCGGATTTTCTTGTTCGCAGCTTGAACTGCACGCGCCTGATGCACTGGAGGAATCGCTATTGTCGTCAAGACGTACAACGATACTGTCAACTACATCTGATACAACACCCTCCTTTTCCCAGTACTAGGTCTCAAGCTTCTGTACGCGAACACAGTGCCCTTCCCAGTAGATCTTGGTTATACTGCCTATCGCTTTAACAGTAATCTCTCGGAGTTTCTGAAGAGATCAATCTCCGGTTACATTTCCTCCGCGTACTGCCCGCTTAACCATCGCCCAAGCGAGCTCAATAGCGTTCAGGTCGCACATGTATGAGGGAAGCCGGACCATGGTATCTCCCGAAGATGTCAGATGCGTGTCGAATTTGTACACTTTCTCTTTAGGTTTCGCGTGTTCCACCACTTTGTAAATCTCCTCTTTCGGCATCGACGTGTGACAAATTATGCCTTTGTTCGTTAACCATGTTAACATACCTGCTTTCACAGAGTACTTTGTAGGTGGCTTGTCATTCTGTGCGGAATGATACAGTGCATTATCTAACACTATTGCAGTTTTACTGCGGGAGGTTAGGAGCAAGCTTCTCGGTAACCCATTTTATGAAATTAACACTGTTAATTTGGCCGTGATAGTCGCCACTGGCAGTGCCGGCTTTATAGACAAGGAGACCATTTTCGATAAATCCGTTAATACCCCCAGGGTGTACTACAATTAATCGGTTACCCGAATTCACATTAGCGTGTAAGCCAAGCACTTCGTCATGTTGCCAACATTTACCAAACGTTAAATTACCGCTTAGCCATGTCACGTCTATGTAGATAATTTGTTTCCCACCTTGTCTGTGCTGTTTCATTGTAACTAGATTGTCGTGGCGCCAAGATACGATGTGAGGTCTCTCAATTAGTATCCTCCTTTGGCTTTGCGATTTTTTCCACCGAAAACCTAGTTGTTTTACCACCTTACGCAACGAAGTATGCGACCACGGAAAGTCTATTTTCTCCTTTACCACGGGCAGTAATTTTGCAATGGCAGGGACACGTTTTTCCTGAATATGAAAATTCTGAATCGTCCGCCGAATTACGCATACATCAAAGTCATCAATATTCACGACATTATGTTCCGGCCTAGTTTTTCGTCGTTTACCTGGCGTGTGCAAGCTAGCGCCCTCCCCTCTGCTATCTAGTTTTTTTTTTCTGTTCCTTCGGTATATTTCTAATCAACGTCTGCGACACTCCAGCGTAGTCTGCAGCTCTTGCTGGCGCCTGGTTTACTGCGAGAGCGTAACGTTTTTAGTTTCGCCTCTTCATCACACTTCGCAATTATGTTACTTGCGATTCTCCGGCCCTCAGAATGCACGACGGTGTTTTTCTTCCGGACACTTCGGGGTCGAATGCGTTACTACGGATAGTACATGCCTGGCCACGCTTCCCACTTCGCGCTGTGACCCACTGTCTTGCCTTCCCCCCCCCCCCCCTTCTCCGCATACCCACTGGGCTCGCTGGAGGCGCGCGGACAGTGTCTGTCCGCGGCGGCTAAAGGACAGTGGAAGTAAAGCGAGTGAGTGGGCGAGCTGCTAAAACCCGCTACCTATCTCAGCTTGAAAATGAGTCTCAAGCTTAAAATGGCTGAGTGTGCTCTACTAATTCGTGTTAGATGAATGGTGAAAGGCAGAGGAGTGTGCGTTCGTCCATTAACAAGCCGAAGATTATTGAAAGGACAATTTCACAGTTTATGTGAAGACTAGTATATAAATATGTTGCGTACTTCAGAATGAGTCAAAACTCGTTCGACGGACTATTACGTATCATAAGTAGAGACCTGGAAAAAGTTCTCGAATTCATTTCGGGACAAGCTGGAATTCGCAAACTTGTACGTTCATGTTGCTTTTGCAATTGGTCGACGAGTTGTTTGGCAACTCCTGGAGATGAATGAGAGATTAAGAAACGTGCAATAAACCGTACGCCCAATCAACGCCTTTTACTACTACGACAAGCACCCAATGGACAGTTGATATCTGCATGAGTTTGTATAAGATCGTGAAGCCTATCCGGCAGGTTACTGAACTCGCAAATTTTTCTGATTTATAATGATAAGCCCTCAAACTGTAGACACTGGAGAGAACTTAGTTATTGTGTGGATAAAACGAAAGAGATTATTGAGGATAGAAACTGAAGTAATTATTTTGAGTTTCAAACCGAAGAAATTATTGTTAGTTCACTTAATTTAGGGAAATAATTAATGTAAAACTGCCGAGTATTAAAATTTACTGTAAATTGAACTGAGATAGCTACCAAAAAATATATATGTATTCGTATCTAATTGTTATTTCTGCTTTAATAAAAAATGAAATTTTGTACAAAGATGAACCCAGTTAGTATTATGCTTTATTCCATACATACCTTTTGTATGGTTTAGTATTTCGTCTTACAGTGTCTTAAGAGTATCAAGGAAGATTTATGTTATTCTAATCTACGTAATAATTACATTGATTATAGCCCAAGAAAGACCAGTTTTATCAGGTGATCGGTATGTTAGACTTAGTAAAACACAACAAAACTATGAATACAACGGTATTAAGTTTTTAAATAAATTACCGTTAGGTTCGCGAGGTGTTTCAGTTGAACATTTCAATAGTATTATGGAAAAACGACAGAAAAAAATAATTTTATAGCATTGAAGAAGAGGATTTAGCTAATATGGATGATCTTAAATTTTAAGGCCGGTTATATTATGCATTAATTATATTTCATTATAATTAACAAACTGGTATTATTTAGTAGTAGGCATATGAGTAGTGTGTTTTTTAATTTCTAATATAAACTTATCAATGTTCTTAATAAACCATAAGCTTGTGTAGAATTATTTAGAAATTTAATAGTAAGGAATGTAATTGGTTGCGTGATCATCCATTTTACAATATAAACGAATTTGCATCCGTGCCGACTGTAAAAAAAATAATTCTGTTTTTATTTTATTAAAAATAGGCGACAAATCGTATTGCAATGTATGTGGCTTAATGACAAATAAGTAAACCACTGGCCTCGCATTCGGCAAGACTCGGGGTCCGAATCCCAGTCAGGCCATCTTGATTTCGGCTGTCTAAATTGCCCTGGCTGATTTCCTTCTCCACTTCATTAATATCTAGTGCTGTTCCACCAGGGCCTTGTGACTGTTCGATGACGGTTGAGGGGGAGAAGGGGGGGGGAATTCAAAACACCTAATAAATATTATTTATATTAATATGGCTACACAGCGTCTCCTTCATATTTCCATCACTATATTCAGGCAAGTGTGAGCTGCTGTATGTAAGCAGTTCTCTTTCGTATAATTAGCGTCTGTGTATCAGAGAATCCAGAATCAGTATGCACAGTGCTCTGGAGAGAGAACAGCACTTGTGTAAACATCAAACTCCACCGAAGCCGTTGTTTATTTCTCCGCTCGTGCCCGCGCAGCTATCTATCGAACGCCAGATGCTTCAATCCTCGCGGCGGCAAGCTCCGCCTGCGGAAATAGAACTTGCCGGGTTTCGAGAAACCCTCCGCGGAACGCTAGCCGCTCGCGTGTGCTCGGTTCCAGTCCAAGCAGCGTGTTGTTCCGCTCCAGGACGTTGGCGCGTGCCCTAAAGGTTTTGCTAAGGTCAATATGTGACCTTTGTGTGAGGATGAGGAACACCACACACTGTTTCCCAACCACACAACGGGAAGAACAATTTTTTGTCGTTATTTTAAACCACTTGATTTTCTTGTGCGTTTTCGTACTTTGGCAGTTTAAAAAGGTGATTTGTAATTAATAGATTCTAACTCCTGACGTGAATATTTATAAGCTAGGATGTCTGTTATTGCTTACATGTGCTATAGTTCAAATGGGACTATAGGGACGATGCAAGTTATTGATAACAGTTATGTAATGAACACTATATAAAAATGGTATATTTAACATTAAGGTAGTGCAATATTATTTCAATATAAACATTATGACGTATGCGCGGGGGTAGCTATACAAATACACTGAAATATTAATTTATATTAAATTATAAAAATATAACCAGCTACATTCTGAGTAAGTCCAATTGAACAGTCCCCGCCGTGTTCATTATTCCGGAGGCTGATTAAGATGGCGGAATTCGACGGCCGGACATACCCATCTTCAGTAATCTTCTCGATTCAACGGCCCGGCGACAAAAGACACCGCCCACGGGCTACACTGCCATATATAGGCTGTTTTAATTCCCGTTCACTAGCCAGTGGAGGGGGTTTCTGTGGTTTGCGATTTCATAACTGATTTCAGTAATCACGGTCCGTATCATGGATAAATATGTGAAGGTGTGATCAGGCAGGCCGCTCTGCTAAGGCCTTATCATAACTCATTACAAGTGTAGACAAAATGTCCGAGTTGATGTGTAGGGTCCTTCCCCGTGTCGAAGATTTTGGGCTGTGTGCAGGTGTATATGCTATTCACGGTAAAGTGAGCACTTTTGAAAGCCCTCTCATTTGGAATAATATTAAAATTAATATATTCTATTTTAGCCTTAGACGATAACTTCCGAGTGCGATGGAATATACACTCTGTGTATTACTTACTCGACAATATTTATTTTAAAAGACGGTTGCAGGATGAAAAATGGCTTTAAAAAAAAAGTTACTAGGGCCTCAAAAGTACTCACTTTGCCGTGAACAGCCTATATCTGGCCACCCAGTTCGAGTCCGTGATGCAGAGTAGAAAAGTATACAGAAACGAAATGGCTTGGCGGTTTCTTTGATGAGGGCGTGCCGACACCTTGATTGGTAGTGCGAGGCTCTGATAAAGAGCCTTGTTTCTGATTGGCTACTGCAGGGTTCCCTATTGCCTGGGCTCTCGGTGGGCGAGTACGTCACCAGATGCTGCTTGGCGAACGACGTTCCAACGTTCTGCTGTCCGGTGACGTCATTTGGCTTGCGTGTGCGACTGGAGAGAGATTTAGGCGTGAAGATATTTGGGCGGCTCGTAACCGCGGGGTCTTGAGAGCCGATGAGGGTGGTTTGCAGTGATAACGAAGGGTTGGGGGAAACGGGAGATCCCCGAGAAAACCTGCTGACCAACGATTAACCCGTTTCGCCTTGGTGGGAGGCGAGCGCGCTAATCGCTCAGCCACCGTGACCCCGTGTGCGACTGGAGTTGGCGAGCGATATTTCACCTCTGTACTGTCGAATGCTCTGTGGCCACGAGCCTGGAAGCCCTGGCGCGGCGAGTAGTTGGAGCGAGCAGGACGCCCAAGGCGTCTCCCGCGCTTCCACGGTCGCCTTTGTTTAGGTCGACGCCGAGCGTCTCCGACCCGACGCGCGATCACGAGAGAACCAGCCAGACAGAACTCCGAGCAAGAACAATGCGCGGGCGAGAAAGACGCGCCGGGGTGTGGGGAGACAATGGTTTTCTTTGGCTGCAGTCTCCTTCGCTCCGAACAAAGAGCTGCGAAGGAAAGCTGTACTTGAAGTGACACTAGAGCATTACCTCACATTCTCAAAGGGGCTGATAACTTGAAACAATTGTCTATTTGTTTGATGCGCATACCCAATATTAATTATGGCGAGGCTTGTGCTAAAAGAAAACATTGTGGTCAGTAAAGAAATATTTTGTTGGAATTAACTCTGCGAAATGTTTTCTTGTGGGCACTAAATTGTTTTGTGGTAATTCCGAAATTGTCAGTCATTGCAGTGAAGGAACTTATACAGGTACAAAAAAAACTGTGAGGAGATTCACTATACAAAATGGAATAGGAAACATTATACGAACAATGTCGTACAGTAACTTGTAAAATTGATATTTCAAATTGTTCCGCCGGAAAATAACGAAAAACTACGTGGGATTAAAGAGCCATTCTGTGAATAAAGTTTACTTTGACCAAGACATGTAACCTACGATAAGTTGTGGCGTACTATCATCCCCTACATTGAGACACTAGAGGATGGTATGTTTTTATCCTACCAGTGCGTGTGTGTGTGTTGTAACTCTCGGGTATTCTGTGAAGACGTCATAAACATACGTTGCTGTACGGAAACACGTTGCTTTGATGTGGCACTCTCCGGAGAACAATGGTCGAGGCAACGGACAACGTTTGTAAGGGCAAACTTGGTTACCAGCCAGGTACCGCAACCTATCTTAAATATAGAAAAAATGACTCTCATAATCTGAGCATCGAGTCGTTAGCCGCACTGGTAGTCTGTTGAATTCAGAAGTTGTTCTCTTCTCTGACACTACATGCACGACTTTGCTACGTAGAAAGAAAACGTGATTACCTGTAGACTAGGCATTCAAACATTTCTAAACTAAATTTCATATAAGCGCAGATAATTTTGATATGCCCTCAAGAATTGCAAGAAAGACATTATATATATATATATATATATATATATATATATATATATAGGCCAAGTAACGAATAATTCACTAATAAAAATTGTTTTAAATTATAAATCATTCGAAAGTAAATGGTGATGAATTTAGCTTTCCTTTTAAATAAACTAACAAGCGTTTTCCGTTTAAAACTCTATAAATTTCTAGCTTACTGTGATTTTGCGAATTATTAATAAGTGAAATAAATAATTAATGACGTTCAGAAAATTTAAGTTTCAAACTAAGGGCTGTGTTTAAAGACTTTATAGTATGATAATGCTTTGTGATAGACAGAATATCAATAACACAGTTGATTTAAAACCACTCATGGCAGGGGTTTGCTCTTGAAAGTAAAGGCGATTGAAAATTAAACTCTTCTTATTTAATATTTTTCTTTCGCGAAGGAAGTTATCATTTTAATTCTTGAAATAAAATAATTTCTGGTGGTGACTTCACTTCCATCGATATGAACTATTATCATTACTACTCTCACATATGCTATAGAACTAATGGAAATCCCATTTAACTTAGAACGATTGGCAGCAGGTATTTTTGATAAAATTTCGACCGAATTTTGTATGCTAAAAGTATCTATTACAAGCATTATTCATACCAACACATAACCACTTTTATTAGCCATTTGATAATACAGCGCCATGGGAATAATTAATTTTTTATGTCATATCTCGGTAACCAACTAACCGATTCCTGCCAGATTTGCCAAACGAGTAATACTGCAGAAGATGATGTAAAATTGGCTGTTTCAAGTACGCCAGACACTTATTTTCAGAATGGTAGACATATTCTATTTTAGATTTAAATGCTATTTCGTTTAAACCATGTTATAATTTCCAACTTATCTTTGTATGTTGGCAGCAGATATTACAACTATCAACTGTATCTGCATAGAGGATCTTTTATCCGATATTTTGTAAGATAGCGCCATGAGAATAAATACAATTTTCATGTAATATCTCAGGAAGAAATTTACCAATTCCTATCAAATTTGGCAAGCACGTGGAACTGAGGCATTTTGTGTTAAGTGGTATGTTTTAAGCACGTGGACACTTATTCTTGAAATAGCGGCCATATAGTTATTTTAGCTTAGAATGCACTATCTTTGAAACATAATATATTTTAACTTCACTTTGTATGCTGACAATAGATATTACAACAATCAAAAGTATCTATACCAAGCGTCTTTTGTCCTCCATTTCGTAAGATAGAGCCACGCGAATAAATAAAGCTTTTTCTGTCAAATTTCGGGAAACAATGACAGATTCTGACCGAAATTGGCAAACAAATATTACTGCAGCAGGTGGTGTGAACTGGTATGTTATATGTAGGCTATTGTTTTCAAAATTTTGGCTATATAAATATTTAATGTCAGTATATTTTAATAACGAAACAAAGTGCAACATATCTTTGTATGCAGTATCTATTACAACCATAAAATCTCTCTATACTGAGCCTTATTTCAATACCAGTTTGTATGATAGCCCCTACAATAAAAATAAAGTTTTTGGTCTCCTATTTCGGGAAACCATCAACCCATTCTTAGCAAATGTGGCGAAAAATTTGTACTGTGGTAGGCCACATTAATATATGTATTTTTTAAAGTGAGATACGCGTATTTTCAGAATGGCAGCTACAAAATCATTTTAGTTTTATGTGCTATATCTACGAAACTATGTAACCTACTTTAATTTAACTTTTGTAAACTGGCCATATGCACTCATAGAATGAGCTAGTACGTAACATTTTTGTCTTCCATTTATGAAAATATAAAAATTATATTATATATAAATTATATCATGTAAAAATTATATCATATAAAAATTATGAAGGTTTCATGCCATATCATGAGGACCAATAAACCGATTTCCACTAAATGATGCACGCAAGTACTGCTACATTATGGTGTGTAAACTGACATGTTTGAAGAGCGACAGTTATTTTTTAATTTTGTTTATATAGGTAATTAATTTAGTATATTTTTTCTATTAAAGATTTCAACACAATTCAAACAAATTTTGTTCACTAACACTGTTCATTAGATGCATTAATTACGCACACCGAGATTTAATTTTTCCAATCTATTTGCAAAATTGTGCCAGTTGGGAAAAATCGAACATTGTGCACACTATAAATGCTACAGACGGCCATGTAAACTTTCACGATTTAAGTGGGCCACACAACGGTGTTCAAAATGGCGGCTTCGTAAAGAAATTATGCAAGTTAGCTACTTATATTAAACAGTTTAACAAAATTCTACCAAGATTCATATGTTGACATTATACAAGTATTAGAAGTATCGTATACAGAGCCTCTTTTCTGGCAGTGTTGCCCGAAATAAGAAAGTAAAGTTTTTATGCCAAGTCTTTGAAGCAAATCAACATATTTCCAACGAATTCTTCACACAAGTAGGCCATGAAAACTAGAAAGTTTTAAGTTGCTTAGCCACTTGTTTTCAAAATGACAGCCCTATACCTAATTAGGTTAGTAAGCCCTATCATTTGAAACAATAGACTGGTTAAATCCGAAGTTGATAATCTGAACCCAACTTCCGTAATGTAGTTGATTGCGCACTAGCTTATAGTACGAGTTTGTCTTGGGTTCAAAGTCCCGGGCAAGGCACGAGTGTATTTGTAACTGTTTCACTGCTGTTGCATAAGTTTCTGGTATCATTTATAACGATACTAGCTGATCCCGGCGAACGTTGTTCCGCCTCTTTCACGTTCTATTTCGCCTTCTCAATGCGTCCACTCTATCACGTCTGGTACGTCGACCTATGTTTGGCAGTGGTATCGCTGGCAATTTTCTATTTTAGATCAACAAACATTTCCTGCAAGTATGAGCAAGATCGCCACATAAATATAGAAATTAGACTCCTGCGCCACCTGTCGGGACCTAACCTACCAAATGCGCAACCCAATAAAACTATTTATTTTACATCAACAAACATTCCCTGCAAGTATGGGCAAAATCGGCCCATAAATATAGAAGTTAGATTCCAGCGCCACCTATCGGAACCTAACCTACCGAATGCAAAGCAAAATAAAACAATTTATTTTATATCAACAAACATTTCCTGCAAGTATCAGCAAAATCGGCCCATAAATATAGAAGTTATACTCTAGCGCCACCTATCGGAAAGATACATAACTAAAAATCTTACTCGCTACCTCATTAACATATGGTGTGAATATGGTCTCAATTGGTCCAGCGGTTTGTCATTGATGAAGCGGTTTAGTCACGCACAATGGATTTTATATACAAAGATTGCTTTTAAAGAGAAGTCAAAACCTACCTACAAACTCAGTTTTTTAAGAACTTATTTAAGAATTAATTGCATACATATTGTTGAAAGTAGGCTCATTAATTATAACAGTAACTTCATGTTAATTTCGTAACAACTTGTTAAAACCGAATTACATCAAGTGTTTGGCGTAAGAATTGGTTTTGCCAAATAATCAGTACTGTACAAAAGAAGCTTTGAATATCTACACATGTTTATAGTCTCCAATAGCTGACATATGTTGACCCTTGGTTACTATACTACCAGAAGGATCGCGAATTCATATAGGTTGTTCACAGTAAAGTGAGCACTTTAGAGGCTCTATTCACTTTTTCCTTTCAGCCATTGTTTTATTCTTCAGCCACATTTTAAAATAAATATTGCAATGCAAGTAACAAACACAGTGTGTATATTCCACAGCACTCGGGAGTTAACATCTAAGGGTAAAATAAAATATATTTACTTCCAATTATTCCAAGTGAGAGGGCTTTCAAAGGTGCTCACTTTACCGTGAACAGCATATACACGAACCTTATATATATATATATATATATATATATATATATATATATATATATATATATAGCAGTTGAGTTTCAGACGCCGCCAAGCGGGAGACCGAGAGAAGTAAAGGCTGTAGCTTACGTGAATATAAAATTTAAGGAGAGAAGAGAAAACTGTCTGGGAATGAGAAGAAAAAACCTGAGAAGAAAAAAGTCAAGTTAAACAAAGGCTAGGACTTTCACAGCAAGAAGGAAACACGCAGCGATGAAGATACAAGAGATGAACAAGGAACGACAGAGAGGACTTGGAAGATTGTAAGAGTCGTGCCAACCGCGGGAATATCTGTGAGAAACCGGCAGGTCGGATTAAACGAAAACGTGAAACGAGAGTTTCTTGTTTCCGGTTCCTCTGAATTTAAAACCTGCATAGAGCGAACTCTCTCTCAAAATTAAACGAAAACATGGAAGTTTGAAGGTTTGCAAAGGCGGTACTGAAAGCCACTTTAAGCCAAGAAATTGAAAGAAAACAGAAATTTGATAACTAATGCATGATGTACGTAATTCTGAATTGACTTTCAAGCAGGCATAATCAGTTTTCAGATGTAAGGTAAACGACATCGTATCTTTGATACCACGAAGTTCTGTCACAGACGTAGCATAATAAATTTGAGTATTGCTTAAGTTCTAATGTACTACGCATTATTTACGGCACTTCGGGACTGTTAAATTTGTTGCGCTTTTATTTTTTATTTATTTATTTATTTATTTTTCTGTGTTTTTAACAGAGTGCATATTGGAAATCTTATTATCTGGTATAATACTGACTTATGTTGATTGCTTAGAAGATATTTTTAGTTCTTGGACACAAGCTAAAGTGGTCAATCTTATGCAGAGCTACCATTCTGAAAAATTATCTCACAAAGAGATCAAACAACACTTAGAAAACTAGAGCAGCCTACATATTGTTTCGTATTTTACCAAGACATACTTTCGAGGAGCAAACAGGCAACTACATATTAAAGCAATAGCTGAAATTCATTGTCGTACTACTTACTATCCTACATCTGAAGGCTTCCAACTGTACTTAATTAGATTCGGTAGGACATCTAGCAACAAACGGTAAATTTTTATTTTTTAAAAATTTTGAAAAATGTTAAGAGAAAAAATAATGCCTTTATATAATGTAACACCTCTGATATGTGCCACAATATTGCAGCGATAGAATATTACTTCTGTGATACATAATATAAGAAATGAATGTGTGATGCAATGATAAAATATCGTATATGTGAGTGAGTCTGATAGGTTATAGGCCTACTCATGACATGCCTCGTCTTAAATATATGCTGCTACTCAAAAATCAGTATGTTCATCCAGATTTGAATTATCTGTGCATTTTAAAAACTACTCGACAAGAAACAAGCGGGATTCAATCAATTTTAATTTATATATTACTTTCCATAACTTTAGTTAAAAATTATTATGCTATCCTAATTTTTCAAAATTTTATTGCAATCAACACCAGTCTGCACATTGCACATCAAGATATCTACCAATATTAAAATTTACTGGCTCTGGTGTCATAAATAGGTTTACTTTTGCCTGGGGAAAATGCAACTTAGCTGTGTCGATAGCGTGGAGTCATCCTTCACTGGCGTAGAACCCAGGAACAGCTCTCCCGCTCACCACTGACAGCACATCTCCGGGTGGTGCTCAGCGAACTCGTCCTCTGCGGGCTGGAACAGCGGAGGTGGGTGGAGAATCAGAACCTCGCCAGAATCCGCAGCCAGTAGCACTCCTCTCGCAGAATTGGCTCTCCGAAAACTAGACACCGCGTCATCCTTGGTGCGAAGTCCAAACCAAAAAGTCCCTCACTGGGCAGTCCTTCCGTCCGGGATCATCGTACAGCTTATGTCGAGTTACTTCTTCTTTTAAACATATATAGGCTCAGTATTTCAATAGTGCGTGAATAATTCTGTATCTCCGTCGTAAATATCAAATTTTGCCAATCAAATGTTATAGATAATCTTTCATACTCAGGACTGTCTTTTATTCTGAGCTGGCCTCTCACTGATTACAAATTAGAATGAATAAGTTTTTTGTTCTATCCGACTATTGTTCGAAAAATCAATAAAATGTGATAGGCCGACTGGTGTGGCCTGACTCTTTTGAGAAAACAAACGGTAGTGATTGTTTCAAAGACAAATATTCATGCAAAGAAACCATAGATACGTAGCATGTACAACAAAACTGTCAAAATAAATACGTTTACACATATCACATTGAAAATACGCTAAGCATCTTATACATTGCCATAAAGTTTGGCATTTAAATCAAATTTAAAGTCATAGAATAATCATTATAAAGTCATAAATATTGAAGTGTTACAATACACAGTAAAATACAGCTCGTTTTTCGAATTTTTCACTTTTAATTATTTTTCCATATAGTATAATTGATAACTAAGCCATATCTATTTTTTTTATCGTGTGTATCTATCTATCTATCTATCTATCTGTCTGTCAGAACGGATTTAACTTAAAACCATTTAACGTATTAACATCAAATTTACACAGTTTATAGATAATAACCCCAGGACCAACTTAGTCTTTGTTTCATCAAGATATCCCAAACGATTCCGGAAAAAAATAATGATCAGGGATGTAAATAGGTACTGGATTAAGCTTTTCTTAGGATTACTGCATAAAAAAAAGCATCGTTAAAAAGTTCCGTCATTTCTCCTTTCTTTTTTGTCTATGGACTGTAAACCTTTCTTTCAAAAAAGTCGTAGTAGCCCAGTGACTAGAGTTATTCAAAGTGGGTCCACAGTGACCCAGTGGATATATATATATATATATATATATATATATAGTGGGGCCGCACTATGTCAGTGGCTAGAGCACCCAATAAGAAGGCCGCAGAAGCTCAGTGGTTAGAGAACCCATTATGGATGCCCCAGAAGCTCAGGGGCTAGAGAACCCAATAGTGGGGCCGCAGTAGCTCAGGGGCTAGAGAACCCAATAGTGAGGCTGCAGTTGTTCAGTGAGTAGAGAACCTAAAAGTGGAGTCATAGAAACCTAGTGGGTATAGAACCCAATAGTGGGGCCGCAGTAGCCCAGTGTCTAGAGCACCCAATAGTGGGGCCGCAGAAACTCAGTGGGTAGAGAACCCAATAGTGGGGCCGCAGCTGGTCAGGGACTAGAGTACCAAATAGTGGGGCCACACTATCTCAGTGTCTAGAGCACCCAATAAAGGGGGCCGCAGTATCTTTGTGGCTAGATCACCCAATAGTGGGGCTGCAGTAGTTCAGTGAGTAGAGAACCTAACAGTGGGGTCACAGAAACCTAGTGGGTATTGAACCCAATAGTGGGGCCAAAGTAGCTCAGTGGCTAGAGAACCCAATATTGGAGCTGCAGCTGTTCAGGGGCTAGAGCACCCAATATTGGTGCCGCGGTAACTGAGTGGCTAGAGCACAAAAATGGGGGCCGCAGCAGCTCAGTGGCTACAGAACAAAATAAAAGAATGGCTAGATAAATTCAATTTGCTAAATATCATGCTAACATAAGACATGTACGAACCGATGGCAGGGTGTAATTTAATAACTCCATTAAAACTGATAAATAAATATTAGTATTTTATACATAAAACCTTAATGAAACCATGTGGGGCTTAATTTTAATAACTTTACAAAAATATCATTCAAACTAAGTCGCATGGGTCATCTAGTACATAAATAAATGTGTCTCAGTAGTTCGGATTTTCATTAATTTTTCTACAAAAATCTCCATCTGTGAAAGTTTAAAAAATACCTGTTCTTCCATTGCAAGAGCTGTGTTATCAGATCTGCACCTGCACGATGTCAGGTAAGTGCAAGTGTATGAGCTTCAAAGTCGTTTTCTCACATCTGCAAGTGCGTGGTGCCAGGTAACTGGAGTCAGCATGCATGTGGGAAGAACTTTGTTAGCATTATCACAGGTCTGCACCCGTACGGTGTCGGATAGCCTAAGTCAGCACACAGCAGTGTCAGCAGGTCTGCACCTGCATGGCATCAGATAACTGCAAGCATATGTGCTTAAAAGTCGTTTCCACAATCTACATGGTGTCAGATAGCCTAAGTCGGTGAAGTCTCCCAATATGGGCTCTACTCTGTAGGTACTACTTCATTTGCATCACTCGGTGCCCTCCACCATTCGACTAGGATATATAAAGGCCAGAACATCACTAAATCTCCCATTCTGATAACAGCACTTGTCGTCTGCGTATCCGAGTAGCCGTTTGCTTTGTTGCCATTTTGTGCTTGAAGAGTAACAGTTTGAGTGTGTTTAGATTTCAGATCATCTAGATTTTAGGCTAGTTAGTACGTGAAGATTTCTAGGTTAGATTTTTAGAACATCAATATTTTAGGCTAGTAAGTACATCAATATTTTAGGCTAGTTAGTACATCAAGATTTTAAGGTTAGGTTTAGCATATCAAAAGTTAATTAGGTTTTTTTAGTACATAACAATGGAAGTAAGCTAGTGCAAGTTTTGTGGTAAAGCTTGTACTATGCGGAATAACATGCTAAGGCACGAGAGGAGCTGCAGCCTCAATTCAAGTCAGGGAGAGCAGCTGATGTGCGAAAAATGCGGCAAAACGATTGCTCTCAGAGAAGAACTGCAAATGTATTTTCGTAGCTGCAATGCTACCACCAGGAAAGTGGTGGCCACCAGCTACAAGTTTTGCTACAAGACTTTCGAATATTTGACTCATGCTCGAAGACATAAAGCAGGATGTGAGTTCAATACCCAACACAGTTTATTGAAGTGCAACGACTGCTGTGTCCAGTATACCCATCGTGAGAACCTAGACATGCACCTAGAAGTCTGCAAGGGGAAATCAGCACAACAAACCCAGGAGAAGAGAGGTGTGCAGCCAATAGATAGTGCTGAACCATTCTGCTCGAGAGCATTAGCCCGACCGAAAATCGTCGGTGGAGCTAGTGCAGTAAGTAGTCATGGTTTCGTCGAGGCAGAAACTGCATTCTGTAGAAACTAAAAAATTCATGAAGCAGAGAATGATGGTGATGATGGATATATATGTGACTACTTGGTAGGCATTCACAAGAACATTGTTGGCCAGTTAACAGAAGAAGTAGAGAACCATGGCTAAGTTAAATTTAAAATCGTGCTGGAGTGTACTTATGGAAAACCAGACAGTTGCAAGAGCTTTTAAGACGAAAATGTACCAGTCCACAATACTGATGATATTGAACATGCCGTGTAACAAAGTATTGTTGTGCTCTGTACTGAAGAAAGAAAGTATGTAATCTCTGTCAATCAGCTCTAACTCCGGATCAACAAACTAGATCGCCATGGATAGATTTGCCATATACCATCACGACTAAGAAGGCGGTAATCAATCCAAAAAATGAGTACCACATGTGCTTTAAATGGGCAGTACTGGCAAAGTTCGTAGAAGGTACTGGCCTGCAATGTATAGATAAGAGATACAGCGATGTTGAAGACAGGTACAACTTTTCAGACATCACTTTTCCAAAACCAGTGAGTCAAATCAAATTGTTAGAAGAATAATCCAGGAACATAAGTCAATATTTACTCCATTGGTGAAAACAATAAAAATTTTCCTCTTCGAGTGACCAGTGAAGAAAAGAAAGATCATTTAGACTTGCTGCTTTTGTCATATGAAGAGACATCCCACTACTGTCGCATTTCCAATTTATCCAGACTGGTGCGATCCTAGAATACTGCACATGAAACAAAATTACATATTTGCAAGAGATACCTGATGCATTTCGAGGACCAGCCACGAGTGTCTGGGCTAAAAGGTGAACAGCATGTGGCTGAACGCAAAAAATTTTGCTCTGGACATGCACCACTTCGAGCTGACATACCACAGCCTGGAAAGGATGGGAGGCCTCCAGTGCTCTGCTTCAGAAATATTCAACACCAGTATAAACTACCGATTGTGATCTACTCAGATTTCGAAGACATTTTGGTACTGATTCAGGCGCGTCAACCTGATACTGAGAAGGCTTTCATGATGAAATACTGGAAGCACTAAGCTTACAGCTTCTGTATTTTTGTACATGTAGACAATAACGTCATTCTTGCAACACTGACGTTGGAACTGCCACAAGAACCTAAATTTTAAACGGGGATGGATGCATCGAAGATTTTTATTGAGCAAATCGTTCAGATTGGCGAGAAAGTGAAGACGATGTACGATACTTCACTGAAGATGCTACCACTAACACCAACACAAAATTCATCGTATCTTCAGGCATCAAGATTCTGTCACTGTGGAGGAAGCTTTGGCAAAGATAATGTGAACGTATGGTACCACTGCCACTTTAGAGGCAAGTATATTGGCGCAGCCTGTAACATCTGCAATTAACTCAGAAGATGACCGAAGAGGCTTCCAGAATTTTTTCAATACCTGGCATAGGATGAAAATTTTATCTTTAGAGAACTGGCATATGACAACGAGGACATCGCCATTATTCCACATAATGAAAGACAAGATGATTACTTTTGGAAAATATCTTGGAGAGAAGTTCAGCATTCAATTTCTCGAAAGTTTCCATTTCGTGGCCAGCAGTTTGTGAACCCTAGCGGGTAACCTGCCAGCAAACAAGTTCAACAGTACATCTAAATTCTTCATTTCCGATAAGCTGGCCCTAGTGACAAGGAAGGGAATCTTGCCATACGATTATATCGACAGCTTTGAGAGACTAGACAAGACAGAACTACTACCGAAGGAGAAATTCTATGATAGGCTGACATATGCGAACATATGTGATGCCAAGTACGCTCATGCTCAGCAAGTATGGAAAAAATTCGACTGCCGAACCTTGAAGCAGTACTCTGAAATATACATAAAAACAGATGTACTGATACTCGCTGATGCATTTGAAAACTTCCGCGGGCTCTGCCTAGACATGTATGAACTGGACTGCGTTCATTAGGTAAGTTTACCTAATTATGCATTGGATGCCATGCTGAACACGACTGCTGTGAAATTCAAACCCTTGACCGATTTCGACATGTATATTTAGCGAAACACCTTATATACATGGATGCTAACAATTTTTAAGGTTGGGCAATGAGTTTTCCTCTATCTGTAAGACATTTCAAGTGGGCTGGTACTGGCCTTGACATCATGGGCGTGCCTGAAAATTCTCCTGTGTGGTACATCATCGAATGTGATATTATAAGTTACCCGCTTGAACTGCACAGTGAATATAATGACTTGCCTTTTCTGGCAATTGATGAATGTCCACCAGAATCCAAGCAGAAGGAACTGATGACTACACTGACGAACAAGAGAAAATTTATAATTCACTATGTCACACTCAAACAAGCCATCACCGATGGACTGAAAATTGAGAAGATTCACAGTGTGCTAGCGTTCGAGCAGTGTGCCTGGCTACAGCCATACACCCAGTTGAATACCGCAAGACCTGCAGCAACAGCAAACAATTTTGAAAAAGACTTTTTCAAGCTGGCGAACAACGCAGTCTTCGCAAGCTCATTGAAAACAAATGTAAAATGCAAAGTATGAGCCTCGTCTGCAATGAGAAGCGACTCAAGAAACTTGCAAAACAAGCCTTCAAAGACAGAATACTTTATTCCGAGAACCTGTCGTTTGTCATGCTAGAGCATGAGGCTATCCTGTTCGACAAGCTTATTTATGCTGGCTTGACAGTACTGGATTTGTCAAAGGTACTCATGTATCAATTTCATTGCGACATAATGAAGACAATGTATTGTGAGAACCTGCAGTTAGCCTACATAGACACTGGCAGTTTTATCTATGAGATAAGAACTCTCGAGATTTAGCATCACATGTTTTCTGATCGAGCTTTCCGAGACGAATTTGACACCAGTGGCTATTCCACAAACCATCTTTGTTACTCTCTCAAGAACAAAAGAGTCATCGGCAAGTGCAAGGACGGGTTTAATGGTGTATTTATGGCAAAGTTCGTAGGCTTGTGTGCAAAGCTGTTTTCCACAGCTGTGCAGGTGACGTTTACAAGAAGGCTAATGGAATTCAGAAGTGCGTTATTAGGAACAAGATTACTTTCGAAGACAATGTCAGCGTTCTAAAAGATAGAAGGCTTTGCGAGTTACTGTACATGGTATAAGGTCGCGCAAAAAGCAGTTGTATTCAAAGTGCAGTAGCAAATTGGCTTTTGTGTGGATGGACGACCAGCGCCAAGTATGCATGGATGGAGTGAGTACGTTGCTACACGAATACTCTGGCTAAGAAAAATGGCCTTGGGCCACTCTGGAGCTCATGCAAGAGGAAGAAGAGGGAGTTTTTTTTTTCCTTCATCTTGTTGTGGTAGGACTCAGTACCCAATAATCTAGACGACCATTCCGGGGAACTGCACTTCGATAGCTTTGAGGGTGGGAGGAGGAGAGGGGAAACAAAAAATTGACATATAACAGGTGAATATAACTCGCCAACTGCACACAAAGAAATGTGTCTAGGAGGAGAGCACTTATCTTGTAAACAATTTATATATAATTTTAACAGGTGTATGTAATTGCAAATATTGGATGCGCGAAATATATAAGTTTTAACCGTGAACTGTTTTTATGACAGTGAATAATAATGCTGACTTCAAGATATTTCATTATTGTCAGCGAGATTTTTAACATTTTAACCCTGCAAGCACTACATCGTTGTAGTGTCGCCAGTTCCAAGCCCAGATAAAATGGGGGAGGCAATGTGTGACTCATATGTTTCATGATCGATTTGCAAGAGTGAAAAAATACTGTTGAAGTTGGAGATTGGCATTAGTTGTAATCAACCAAGACTGAAAACACGTATATGTTTTTTGTGTAAATAAAAAAAAGTACTTTTACAAACATTTCAGATTATTAAATCCTTTCTACGGAAACGTTAGAGTAATACAGCCGAAGTTGATGCTCCGAATCCTAACTCATTTACATGCCAGCATACAGTACGAGGGTTTTTGGGTTCTTGTCCCGGGAAAAGCACCCTTGCATTTGTAACCACTCACTGGTGTATCATATGTTTCTGGATCCTTCTCTAATGGTATCGCTGCCTATGACACGCCAAGGCCTACATAACATCTAAGCTTTTAAAAATTGTCACCAAAATAATTTTAGAGATAAGTAGGGTCATTAGTTATAGCAATAACTACTATTTTTTAAATGTTTTCTTTTATGAAGCAAATATTGAATTATCCCTTTACGTTGTGTTAACAACGTTTTTCCTGAAACAAAATTAGTTTTTGACTGAGTATAATAAACGCAATTTATTAGCCATATATTAACAAATGTTTTGTCAATACAAGCGCCATGCCTTTACTATTTACAGTCCAGACAGCATGGATTACAAAATTCTAAACTGCTATTACCCAAACAGAAATGAGAAAAACAGAAGATCATAAATCCAAAATTAATACCTGCCACGTAGAATAAGGGCATGAACATTTTTTTTTTAAATTTAAATAAATAAATAAATATATATATATATATATATATATATAAATGAATTTTTTTTCTTGTTGGTCCCGTATGCGTTCCTATACCATTCATCCGATTGCCATGAAACTTTGGTAAGTTGTGCGCTCGCCCGCGAAGGTTTCTGAGTTGGTAAAACCATTTTACAATAGATTGCGCGCTAGTCGTTTCAACAAATGAGTGTATCTATGTATATATACCATTCATCCGATTGCGATCATCCGATTGCGATTAGTACAGCCATTTTACAATAGGTGGCGCGTGAGTCGTTTCAACAAATGAGTTTATTCTAGCTATTGTCTTACAAAAGACAGATGATGAATGAAGATAACGTACATAATCAAAATATGACAATTTGTTCCGTTTAAAATCTACAATCTACGGGAACAGATCAGGGGTTTGATTATTGATTGACATCAAATCTAAACAAATAATACTGTGTATCCAAAAGCACTTCAATAAACAGATTTAAAACACAAGTACTTTCCTTCTTTGCGTGGCTTTGCGTGGCATCGCAGAAACATTACTTAAGACTCGTTAGCGAAGTCTATAAAGCTCTGTTAAAACAGATATTATTTTACCAAAAAGAAAAACTTTCTATTATTTTAATTGTTTCAGTATGAATTGTGTCGTTGCTTACAATTGTAAAATATAAATTGGGGAATGCACAAAACGAGCTAAAAATGTGTTAAATCTTTTTTTTAAAGTGAGTATTTCACAATGAAAGAGCAAAGTTGACGCCTATAACACCGAACAGACATAGTGGAAAGTCAGGACAGCCAATCGGAAAGGCCACCTTTCCTCGCACGAGCCACGCCGAAAAATTCAGCTCACGTCGAACATTTTTCTCGTGGAAAGAGTAGACTTCTCCGATAATTTACAGACGTCCGCTGTTTCATATGCTTGTTCCAATAATTTAAAAGACTGTAGTTTTTTTTAATAAATCGATATAAAGCACTTAGCTCTAAAACATTGTGGTAGTACAATACCTAAAATCCTTAACACATAATAATTAATTAAAATGGTTACTACATTGAAACTTCAAAAGGCAGAGGATAAACCTTGAATTATGCAGTTTATTGTACACCACGTGCTACAGCCTATTGATATTATAAAATAGGGGACCTAGCCCGTGACCTTTTTTTGGTATTGCCATGGGGCTAAAACAGTTACCATGTTAAAAAATGTGGTTATCATACAAAGACTGAAAAAAAATATTGCACATATATATGTGTGTGTATATATATATATAGTATAGGCTGTTCATGGTAAAGCGGGCACTTTTTAAGGCCTTGATGCATTTTTATTGTCATTAGATTTCTGTCTTCTTGTCACTTTTTATTATAAACATTGCGATCAGACTAACGAACGCAGTGTATATATTTCACCACTAACAGAAGTTAAGGTCTGGAACTGCAATAAAACCGATTTATTAGTCGTTAATTCTTGTCGAAAGTGCCTTAAAAAGTGCTCACTTTACCGTGAACAACCTATAATAATGAAATGATGTGAAATTAACTCAACATTGAAGCGACTGCAGTCCCATTTAATATTTCTCTATCCACTTAGCCACTGCAACCCCACTTAACATAATTTTATCCAATGAGCCACTAAGGCCCACTTGATATAGTTATATCCACTAAACCACTGCGGCTCCACTTAACATAGTTCTATCCACTGAGCCACTAAGGCCCACTTGGAATAGGTCTATCCACTTGGCCACTGCGCCCTCGCTTGATATAGTTATATCCACTGAGCCACTGCTGCCCCACTTGGAATCTCTCTATCCACTGAGCCACTGTGGCCCCACTTAATTAACTCAACATTGAAGCGACACATTTAAAGTAACCAAAAATGATATTTCATTACCTTCATATCTGTATGCAATATTCTTTATGCATTGATACAAAACTATTCATATGGAAAAAGTAATTAAAAAATTAGTTGTCAGGGTAAAAGATAATGATTGGGTAATCTGATTTTGCTGAAATTCGAACTTGACCTGTATTTTACCCTGAGAATTCGCTCTGCAAAATTTGAATAACTTCTGTTATTATATTTGTTTGTTGAGTTTCAAGGGACTTAGATGTATTAAAGACGGACAGACAGTCAGACAGACTGACAGACAGAGATCGTCTACTTATTATATAGGATAAGGAACGAACAAGCATAGCTGTAAGTTAAGTTGCCAACGAAACACCAAAACAGTATCGGAAATTATGTACGAACAGTAAATTATTTTTTTTGTAAATATTGTAAAATATTTTGCATTTCTATAGTTGTATAGGTACGCATTTCTCGAATTGTTAGGGTCTCAATGTTTTTTTTTATACTTTCTATATTATAGCTACGTGCCTAATTTTGCATAGTGTTCAACCAGTTTAAAGTATTGAAAAATACTGGTATGACGATACAAACTCGTCAGTTTTCTCCTACACTTCAGAAAAAAAAAGCATCATGTCATCGCAAAATGAGAGCATATCAGCAACAGTGTTTCCGCCCAGTACTACTGTAGATCCACAATTATACGAAACTGAAACCTGGAGATCTACGATCGGAACCCTACCGGTCCCGTTACTGCAACTCTTTTCACACTGTGACTCAGATCCGGCTGCCGAACATGTTGGAACCAGGATCTGGAAATCTCTGTTCAGCACAGCTACTGCTGCAACCGGGCATCAGAGGTCCAGCCAGATACAGGCCATTCACGGTCACTTCGCGCTTTTCTGGAGCCCTGCTAAAGTTCTACTTCCAGTATATTCCTCCGCCTCGTGCAAATCACACCGTTCTACGAGGAAGTGGAACGACGCCTTGAGCAGTTAAAAACAAACCTCTCAAGGCAGGGCCTGTTGTTACTAAACAAACCTCTCAAGGCAGGGCCTGTTGTTACTAAACAAACCTCTCAAGGCAGGGCCTGTTGTTACTAAACAAACCTCTCAAGGCAGGGCCTGTTGTTACTAAACAAACCTCTCAAGGCAGGGCCTGTTGTTACTAAACAAACCTCTCAAGGCAGGGCCTGTTGTTACTAAACAAACCTCTCAAGGCAGGGCCTGTTGTTACTAAACAAACCTCTCAAGGCAGGGCCTGTTGTTACTAAACCAATCTCTCAAGGCAGGGCCTGTTGTTACTAAACAAACCTCTCAAGGCAGGGCCTGTTGTTACTAAACAAACCTCTCAAGGCAGGGCCTGTTGTTACTAAACAAACCTCTCAAGGCAGGGCCTGTTGTTACTAAACAAACCTCTCAAGGCAGGGCCTGTTGTTACTAAACAAACCTCTCAAGGCAGGGCCTGTTGTTACTAAACAAACCTCTCAAGGCAGGGCCTGTTGTTAATAAATCAATCTCTCAAGGCAGGGCCTGTTGTTACTAAACAAACCTCTCAAGGCAGGGGCCTGTTGTTACTAAACACGGGCCAAATATTGCGGCTGGAAACACTTTGCCGTCGAGACACTGCACCAGGAAGACGTCCAGAGATGGGGGCCTGCCGTCCGTCGACATATGTCTGGTCATCAGCCAACGGGATCATGAACAAGGTGACGACGTTGCTTAGAAACAAACCCCTCAAGGCAGGGGCCTGTTGTTACTAAACACGGGCCAAATATTGCGGCTGGAAACACTTTGCCGTCGAGACACTGCACCAGGAAGACGTCCAGAGATGGGGGCCTGCCGTCCGTCGACATATGTCTGGTCATCAGCCAACGGCATCATGAACAAGGTGACGACGTTGCTTAGAAACAAACCCCTCAAGGCAGGGGCCTGTTGTTACTAAACACGGGCCAAATATTGCGGCTGGAAACACTTTGCCGTCGAGACACTGCACCAGGAAGACGTCCAGAGATGGGGGCCTGCCGTCCGTCGACATGTGTCTGGTCATCAGCCAACGGCATCATGGACAAGGTGACGACGTTGCTTAGAAACTATTCAGAGTTGCTTTAACGTAAATAAGTAATTAAATAATAAATAATAATAATCATTAACATAATGTAACCAAGTAAACTTAATAATAGCTCCTCGGATTTAAAGCGGGACTAAAGATTTGTAAACCCCATCAACTTGCAATCTATAAAATACTACATCCATAAACATAAAAACATAACAGTGCTAAATCAGTGTTATACAGTTTTGCATAAGAACTATTTCTTAAGCTGGGCTTGCAACCATCCGTCGCGCCCGTCAGTCGCCCGTCCGTCAGTCGCCCGTCCGTCAGTCGCCCGTCCGTCAGCCAGCCATCCGTCGGTTTTTTTCCGCCCGTCAATTGAAAGTGACTCACAGATATCCGTCGTTCGTCGACCCGTTTGGCCAGAAAATGTCCAGTGTCACCACCCAACAACACGAAATTTCTCGCGCAGAGTGAAATGTTTTTTAATGAATGTCATAAATATATTCTCTTTTCCTAATATAATTTATCAGCAGTTCCTCTAAAAATCTACAAGCCATCTTCGGTTCAAATTCAAAGGTGAAACGTAAAAAAGTAAACAACGTCATCTGCCTTTTGTATAAAATATATATATATATATATATATTCAGACGAATAAACAAGTGACTGTTTTCCGACAGCCATGTTCAAGGAACGATATTACAAGGCGGTGGCCCATCCATCAGTCCGTCGAAAGTTTAAATTTGAGATATATTTGATTTGACGGATTGGCGGGTAGAAAAAAATGTTTCCCTGCGATTGGATGAAGATCACGTGACCGCCGAACGGACGGGCGACTGACGGATGAAACGGATTGTTGTGATCCACCTTAACTAGGCATTACCAACATACATTTTTCTCCCTGTTTTTATTCATCATACGTATAAAAAATGACATTTGTAGGGAAAAAACTTATGTAAAAGGTAAATTTAACAAAAAATATGGTACTTTTATGTTAAAAGCTTGTGATACCCGACACGTATAGAAAAGAAACCATATACGTCATAAATATGATTTTTTCAACGGTTTGATTTAAAAAGTGTTGAAGAAACCGCTAACAGACTACAGCCAATGAAGAGGCCACGGTGGCTGAGCGGTTAGCCTGCTCGCCTGCCACCAAGGCGATCCGGGTTCAATCCACGGCCGTGTCACTCCGGACTTTCGCATGTGGAAATCGAGCCGGACGATGCCGTTGGTGGGTGGGTTCTCTCGGGGATCTCCTTTTTCCCCCCGCACTTTCATTCCGGAGCTGTATCATACTCACCCCGTCAGCTCTGAAGACCTCGCTGTTAACAGCCGGCCAAATCTCTTCACTCACTCACAACCACTGAGGACATCGCCGCGGACGTCAGCGATTTGCAAACGTGGCAACGCCGCCCGCTGCCCCCCGGAAGCACAATGGGAGTCGAGAAAGCAATGTTGCCGGACTTCCTGGCCACGTGATTGCTCTTTGTTCTCGTGCATACCATGCGGTGTCGTCGTCGGCTGACTGATGGTCCTAGCGGGAAGAGCACAGAGTGTTCGAAGTCTCGACATTTTTTCGACAGTTTTGACGTGGACGTTTAGAAAAAAAAAAAACTTAACAAAAGTTGTTTTTTAAGGTTGCTTATAGACACCTTCGCTTTGTGCTGGTAACCTAAATGTGGCAGTTTTTGTGGTCCCATATGGGGGCCATCAAGTTATGTAGGGGAAGCGCACTCAGATGAATAACTCGCAATAATCTACTACCTCGTGTATTTAAAATGGATAAACGTGCAGCGTTTATATTATGTTAAACAATGCCCTTTACATGAGTTATATTAAAGGCTGTTCACGATAAAGTGAGCACTTTTGAAATCAATCTTAGAAAATGTCAGTGCCCCTACCTGCATATATGTTAACGGGCGCCCTGAGTGGCATGCGCCCAGTAAAGTTGGTAACCGTGGGTGGGAAAGTAGTTCTGTATCTTAACGTCGAATGAAAAGTGTTTCGTAATCTATCGCTTTCTTATTTTTTAATGCGCCGAAGTGTAAAAATTAGTAGATTTGTAAAATATTTAATTTTCTAATAATTTCAGTACTTCACTTGACCATCGCATGAATAAAGTGATGAGGCCCATGACAATATTAATATTACATATGGCGGAAGAATACACTGCGTGCATACAAGTAGATCCTAAGCAGGGCTTTCAAAAATGCTCATTTTACCGTGAATAGCCTATAACTACTGTGATTTACGTCGGAGGAGCTCAGTATATAATTTACTGTTTGGTTGCAAGTATTTAAAGTTCAGTGATTAATTTAAGGTACGCGCAGCTACCTACAAAATGTCTGTGAGAAACATGTTGGAAGTATTGGAACGTCTTCACCTTAATGACGGCGAAGGCTAATCATCGCTGCGCTACGGCGGCCAGAACTCCTGTCGTCGTCCCATCTTGCTCCGACGGCGGTTCGCTGTGGCAAGTCCGCGCTCGTTGCCCTACAGGCCTTTAAGGCCGTGTCCCAACTCGATAGTGTGCTCACTCTCACTCGCCATTCTCACCCTGGCACACTCTGGCTCACTTTAACGAATTGAGACTTGTGCCGGATAACCCAATTTCCCGTGGAATCACACGTGCTCCCGTGCCTGTACTTTCCATCCCTCAGATCATAGCTCTGAGTATGTTTCTACAAAATCTGACATACATATGCTCTCGGAAAGTTTCCTTGAATGCCTGCTTTTAGCAAATAAGTAGATGCTAACATATAAACACAAATTCACTAAGAATCACTTATGTTGTAGAAAATGTCAAGAACCTTAATACTATATTTGAGAGAATTATGTTCTTATACCACAGAAAATTCTACTTACAAACGTTTAAATACTTCGGAAGTAAAAAAGGAATTTTCATTGGAATTTTTATATAGTTAAAAAATTCCTATATAACGTGTATAGAATAATTACGGCGAATCTGTTATAAGGGGTGAGAGTCCGGCACCAGTCCACCATATTGGATCTGGATAGCCCTTGACCTTGACCCATCACCTTGACATTGACCCTTTACCGCCCAAAAAATTACAATTACAAATATATAAAAAAAAAAAAAAAAAAAAAAAGGATCCGGAAAAAAAAAACTATAACGAATTAATTAAATCGATATCTATTTATGAAAAAAAAAACGGTAACCATACCTTGCAGCTCGTGTCGTTCTACTTGCTCTCAAACTTAACCGCATACATGTTGCGACAGTCACCTGGTCGCCGAAATGTTTGTGATCTGTTTTCTCTGGATCTTCGGCCGTCTCGCTCCCCTTCTTTTCGCCTAGTTCTCTCCTCTCCTTTCCCCTACTGAGCCAGGCTTGTGCCCTCCCTTCCTCGAGCACTTCTCCTCCAGCCAAGGTTGAAAGCACTTAGCTTCCTGTCGCCCTACAAGACAGTTCGCTTTAGTGGGTGTCGTCGCCGATCCTGCCTGATGCTGTTCGACCGCCTTCTAGTTGACAGCGACTTCGTCGGTTTGATCGCCGAAAGTCATCCATCGCTGTGAATAGTGATTCATAGCGCACGAGAGAAATGTTGCTGGTAGGTAACCTTTTTTTTATAAAAGTAGAAATATTGAGTTGGTGAGTTAGCATTTTCTCGTGGGAAAATAATTTCTGTAAACTCTCGTGAACTTGGCGGTTAATGTCGGGCACCCCCTTTTGACGGGCTAATTCGTGGCAAAGTCTGAAAATAACTTTCATAAAACTGATTGCGTCATGTCTTGATTTCGCTACCTACCTCCTTAAAGGATTGGTTATCAAGTGCTGGGACTCCGGCGATTTCTGAGCGTTAATGCAGTTCTGTTTGAGCCATGAATTTCAGCAGTCCTAATGTTATTGAAACTCCCGGGAAGCTTAATTGCTGGCGTGAAGGATCAAGCTTTAACAATCGCGACTACGATAGAGCTGTTTCACTCGCCCGGCTGTTCTGGAGTTTGAACCTTTGCCAGGTTATTTGTCTTGGAATTCAGCTGGAGTTTCGTTTGCAGGTCTGGCTAAGTTTGGTATCGCTACGCGGAGCGATCGTGCTTTCCTGTTAATCGCAGCCAAATTTTTGACATTTCATACGCCAGATTCCTAGCTTCCTCGTGATTTTGAAGGGCTCTTATGTGCGAGCTATTTAATTTTTGCTATGGTTGTACCCGCCCGGCGATCGTTTTCACCTGCAGAGATAACTGATTGGCGGGTGCCTTGTGTCATAGTATTCAGGGCTCACATCTGAATTACTAACGAGCAGTGTGTGCCTTGAGCGCATGTATTAGTGCTCAGCTAATTTCGCTACTAGGTTATGCACCTGTCGAGTGGTAATTATTTTTAGAAGGCTTGTGTCTTCTAATGCTTAGTGCTGTGCAAAATGGGGCATTTTGGTTATGTCCTCGATGAGAATCTTTATGTAGGCAACTCAGCCTAAGTTTTAATAGGTTGGTAAATACGTAGGCGTAAACTGGCTGTGATTTTGAAATACTTTCACAGGGATACGAGTTTTCAAGTGGAGTTTATTGAGCACTCGTAGTGTGGAATTGCACATGTGTATTTTATGGGAGTTAAATGAAACCTTGGTATAACCTGTTTTCATTGCTATTCTTAAGGGCATTAGTTCATGTGGCGATAGAGACTTTTCACAGGTTATTGGCTTGTATATTTAATATTTTTTGGATAAGAGTATATAAATGTTATTCCAGGCGTTTAATATTTTATTGTGGTTGTTTTAATTTGTATTTGTGGGCCTTTTATAGCTCTACTGTGAATTATTGTGAACTATCTCAAAACACCTCTTGTAAGGTGTGAATGTTTTAAATCATCTTTGTGAGGTGCAAACTTAACTAACGAGAATTGCAATTTAGTTGTTGCTTACAAACTTTTAAAGTTGTGCTCAAGAGAATGTTTTGCTCACCTGTTTGTGATACATGATTGACGTACCTGAACCTCGTTAAGCAGCCTTAGTTTATGGCTGAAATATTATTGATTGTAGTATCTGATAATAGCTTCACGCATATTAATGTGCCCATGTGTCGATTAATTTAATATTGGCCGTGTGGATTTTTGATGGAACTGTTGAAATTGTAAACAAGCTTTTTGTGCAAACAATAAACTGCTTTGTTGGAATTTCTGTTTGTATGTACACAAAAAAAAGCTCCCTTGTTCCCGTCCTGTACGTCCATCCACTAAGTTAGACTTTTATGGAGGTATAAGTATGCTACACAGAATTTTTTTAATATATGTTTATGAGACCAATCCAAGCCCTTCGTACGAGTAGCAACCACCTGCCCAAGTCATTTTATAATCATAGTATGGTTCAGTATCTAAAAACACATTTACATACATACTTGGCATTAATTGAAATACCAATAACGCAAGTCCCTTAAGACTTGGGAGGGTGATAAACGGTCTTATCTCCCGCGGTATTCTTGAACATCAATACCTCAATCGTCCAATCAGTCCATCAATATATCGCAATCTTTTTTCAATTTTTCGCAAATCTTTCACAATCCGATCCTCAGCAATCATTTAATCAATCTGTAGCAAACTTTCCATCAATCTTGCGCAATATTTAGATCAATCTTTCGATATTTCAATCAATTTTTTTCGCAGACATTCAATAAATCTTTCAATCTGCTAATTAACCCTACACAATATTTCTCAATCGTTCTATCAATCTTCCCATTAATATTTCGTCTAATATTTCAATCAATCATCAATCCATAATCCATCCATGTGTTTTGTCTGTCCCCCATCCCTACATTAAAAAAAAACATTAATATGCCAACTGTCTCCACGCATTTGTACTTGACGGCTGCATTTATGTTTTGTATGCAGTCCGCTATCTATGGATTTTTATGTTCTAATACTTCATTAATATTCTGTGCGTAGATCTGTATTTCAGTACACCAGTAGCAATAGAACCAATTTCAAGTTATGAGGGATGGAAGGTTAAAGCGCAAACATATTAAAACACAAATATTATAAAATGTATTTATTAATTTGTACATTACAATATCAGAAGACAGCAGTTCATCACATCATGCGATATAACACCTCCCCTTTAGTTTCTGATGATTGAAGATATCTCAACAATGTGTGAGAGACCATCGTGTTTATGCAGGCCAATTAAATGTCGGAGTTTACCTACAAGTTCATTCGGGTGTTCGGTAAATAGGTAGCCAGTATTATCGCCATATTCTGCCTTCTTCATGTCGCTCGTTGCAGCAAATGTAGTCAAGGGCTGTGACAGTGCATCGAGAAAATCTCCATCATGTTCAGTGCTAGAACTATCTTCACGTTTATTTTCATCAGTGCTATCTTCATGATCGTCTTCATCTCTTACGTCATTCTCAATATTAAGTTTACTTTTCTTCACCACATGGCTGGCGAGATGGACACTGCCCGACCTGGCGAGGGTCGGTCGTGTCGGGAGATTAGTCGATCCACCTCTCATCGAACCCCGGACCTTCTTCATGTACGTCAGCAAATAATAATTGAAAAAATGTATTTTTTATTTTTCAATTTTTTAATACATTTTTTGGTATTTTATAATTTTTAGGATTTTTTTATTTTTTTTGGGGGTCCAAGGTCATCCAAGGTCACGGATACAGGGTCAAGGATAAGATCATTGGTCAAGGTCAACGGTTACCTGAATCCAATATGGTGGTTGGGTGAGGGGTGCTGTCATAGCTAAGAAATAGCTAACTTAGAAAAACATAACTCAGAAACACATAAGTTAGAATTTTATAAGTTATGTGGTTCTAACTTGTGAACTTTCTAATTTATGCATTTCTAACATATGTCAGTTCTAAGTTGTGTGTTTCTAAGTTATGATAGTTCTAAGTTATGACTTTCTAAGTTGCAACTGTTCCAATTTGTGATTTTCTAAGTTACGATATTGCTAAGTTATGACAGTTCTAAGTTATTGT
The DNA here is from genome assembly GCA_029891345.1 of Dryococelus australis. Taxonomy (NCBI): domain Eukaryota; kingdom Metazoa; phylum Arthropoda; class Insecta; order Phasmatodea; family Phasmatidae; genus Dryococelus; species Dryococelus australis. Next base: position 29,976,756 of record CM056997.1, read on the forward strand.
AGCGCTAACTTGTATGGATTTCTTCAATAATTCTAAATTATGAATGTTCTAAGTTGTGATTTTCTAAGTTATGTGTGGTTCCCGTCGGGTGACGTCATAACATGGGGGTTGGCCAGCGCCAGCACCGGGTTCCCAGCCCCTTATGCCATACTTGTCATATTTATTCCACTGACGTAATTTTTGGAAGCGAAAGGTGGATTAATCTGTCGAAACCTTCTTTGGGTGTTTCAAGTACAGAGGCGATGGATGGCTCGGAGCTATATTGCACAGTACCAGATTCTGTGCAAACTTGTGAAAAGTTTACCCGAGCAGCCTGTTATACCGGTCAGCACAACAGTTATCGTGTCATTTTGTCGCCTCGTATGGCCGAATTCCACTCCAGGTCTTATACGAGGAAGTGTTCTATTGTGCATGGCACCATTGACTTGAGGGTCAGGTCATCGCAGCTGAAAAGCCCGCGGCGTGCTTCCATGTCGACATGTTAGAATAGCGATGACTGCCCGAAACCGTGCGACAACGTAAGCGACAGAGGAAATGACCGACGATGACGTAAGTATAATACACTCACTGCTACTTCGCACTTTCCTGTAGCCCTGCTAAAGTTCTACTTCCGGGATATTCCTCCGATTCCAAAACTGAACTAAGTATAGATAGTTACACCTAAGGACAACGTTAGGAAGTCGTGCGCACTCAGCTGTAATAATATTTTCCACGAGAACTCTTTCTTACTAGGCGCTACCAACACACAACATGTTTTCTCCCTGATTTTACTCATATTCATTTTTAATGAAATATTATCATTTAAAAACAATTTAAGGAAAAATAAAATACTTCTATGTTAACAGTTATAAAACGCTTGTGATACATGGAATATTTTGGAAATAACCAAATACGTTGTACATGGGGTGATTTTTCAAAGGTTTGATTCAAAAAGCGTGAATAAGCTGCGAATAAACTACATCAGTTAACGTAGCGTGCGTCTATCGGGGGAGGAGAGATCGACACTGGCCAGCTAGAAAGTGAAATAGCGGACATTTTTTCATTAGTTACAGACATTTGGATGATGTGAACGTATGCCAGTAGATATTTTTATAGTACATTTTTGAATGAGTGAATAATAAGTGACCGCAGGTAGTGTAAGACAGTGATTAGGACTATAATTAAAATTAAAATTAGCATAGAAATTGTGCTAACTGGTAAAAATACTAAGTTTTAATAGTAGTAGTGGTGGGCAGTTGTATCTTGTAAATAATACTCATACATCTTACTAACATAGCAAATAAATATGAAATTCCATTCAATATTTTTATCGAACCTTGATACGCCTTGGGCAATTTGTAACGATATGAGGGTGTTATAGTTTTTAATATGCAAGTTACTGTCAGATTCTTGAATACGATCCACACGTACACCTGAATCATATGCTCGTACGTTATTTATCTGGTATTCAAACCCAGATCCCGCGGATCATAATTTGGCATGCTAGCAACTACGTCATTGCGTGCTATCCTGTTGAACTTTTTTTTTCTTAAAACATATAAATAAATTATGGCTAAAACTCTATTAAAAAAAAACTTAGCAAAATTACGAGCTTTCCATTTTTACAGTGATGAACATATAATAAATACTGGAGATTTCTGTGCATTTACGAAATGTGCAATTAATTCGATTTCATATAGCATTCTTGTACAGCAATAATTTCTGATATTTATTTTGATTTTTTCACGAGTGGAGTGGAATTTCAACGCGAATAAAATATATGCCAGCACACACCACTCAAAATACTCAGCTATCAAAGCGAGGCTTAGTAGGATTCGAGGTACTTAGCTGTAAGTGATGCGAACAGCTTTTCCCACTTCCTATTAATATTCGACTGTTTGAAATGCCGCGGCTGGTTCTCACAACCGTATGATGTTTGACGCCATGTACGTATATTCCGTTCGAGAATTCTAACAGTTTTTGAATCAAGCCGTTGAAAAATTGCCCTATGTTTGACGTACTTAGTGGTTTGCTAATCATACCATGTTTCATAAGCCTTTTTATACTGCTGTTAACGTAAAAGAACATTATTTTTTATTAAGTTTAACTTTTACTTGTATTTTAATTGTACGTTTGTAGCGCTAGGGCGTTACCAGCGCTGTCTATTTTGCGACATTGAACTTTATCGTTCTACACTAGCGCCATCGTTCGAACTCCTTGATCGCTCTCGGTTCCCCTCCCTTCTCCTGCCTCTTCCCCTACTCCCTCCCCCCCTTATGAAACATTGTAATTTGTTGATGTTGTACTGGGGATCATTATTCATTGTACACACCAATCAGATTATTAAATGGTTTTTAACGTTAACTCATAAGATATGAAGTAATTACTGAAACTGAAACAACTACACTGATTTAAATTATCGCGCAACTTAAATTCACCACTTCAATATACATATAATTAATTTAATTATATAAACCCTTGCCACTCCAGTCATGGGAAAGCTACTTATATCGAAAATTTAACTTCATTTGGCTATTAAACTCCGCTTTTTATACCAAACTGTCGCTAGCTCTCTCACAGGGAGCTCGTGACAGTACTTCACAAGTCCTGAACTTTAAAATTCCGCGCTGATAAATTCAATTAACTTCACCACTCTCTTTTATCCCGTACAGACAGGGAAAAAGAGAGTAAAATTCAGCTATGGAAACAGCTCCCAGGCGCTACCCTGGGAATGCTGTACAAGAATGCTAGCTTTGCAGCAAAAAATATGGAGGGGGAGGGGGTTAGCTTCTCCTCGCCTCCGCAAGCTAACTGACAACCAACTGGGTGGCCAAGGTCCCTCACAAGGGACCGATCTACCCCCGCGCTGAGGGAGTAGCGTCCCAGTGATGTAAAATGGCGGTGGTGGCGTTATTCATTGTGCTACTGGCTTCGGCGACGAGCATACCTGGTCACTTCGCTCGCACCTCAGGAGGCCGACTTCATTCGTCATGGGTGTGACGTGATCTTATTGAAGAATTGGACACGCTGAATCTCGGCTACTTCACAATTTCGATTGCAATATTCGTTCTTACGTAACTAATCTAAATGGTCCGGCGATGGAGCGTTAGAGGTAGCGGAATGCATTCGGCGAGTTGACGACACTATTCATTATGGTGGGCCTTGACTGGAGTTGTTGCCTTTTCTCGTATGATTTGCAACTTAGTTGACGACACTATTCATTATGGTGGGCCTTGACTGGAGTTGTTGCCTTTTCTCGTATGATTTGCAACTTAGTTGACGACACTATTCATTATGGTGGGCCTTGACTGGAGTTGTTGCCTTTTCTCGTATGATTTGCAACTTAGTTGACGACACTATTCATTATGGTGGGCCTTGACTGGAGTTGTTGCCTTTTCTCGTATGATTTGCAACTTAGTTGGTGTTGCTGTGATGTGTGATTTCCCGTTTGATGAGTCCCTTCTGGACAAAGTTGATTTTTTATTACATTAGATCGCCCAATATGACCCGCCTGACGGGCGGATCATATTGGGTTTGTATCCTGGTCTTCAGTTCACTGTTGCTATGATATTTTACTTTAGCATATTTTCTTTTGCGTCGTTAGGGCCTTGACGGGCATAAATTGTTGAACGCTGCCCCTGCGTCATGAGTATTACTAACATGAACAATTAAAAGTCAGATCAGACACGGCGTTCTGCATTGCCGTAAACCAGAGACCTCATCAATGTGAGGCCTACTAAGGCTTGCTCAAACAGTGATTGAAATTTACACCAAGTATAGAGTTTCTCACTCACACATCTTTGCCACGTTAATGAAACTATTTTGAGGACCAAACATCTTTAAAATTACGTGGCCACTAATCAGACTATTCTCGTTACTGGGTAGACCGTGCATGAAAGCGCCCTTAGACAAAATTATAGCTTGACAAACCCTCTAATGGGACATGTGAGTGGGTGGTTCACCACACTTTCCTACAGCTTTCTGTACTGAAATTCGTACTATCAATTACGTGATCGTAAGTATCGATTGCTATTAATACAGTTGACTTAGCTTATCATTCATGTGTGCAGTTACACGTGCCAAATAACCAAACATTCCTACGATTTGTTCCAAGACTAAAGGGTACTTTAGTACCAAAACTACATTGAAAAAAAATGCTTTATCAAAAATATTGTGTAAAAACTACAGGCACGACGTAAGAAAATTACACCCGTTACAACTTATGCATTGATCATGTTCGGCACTTGTGCCCTCGATCATTCATGTACATGAATTGTAATTTTAATCTGCGGTGCTGGTTCACCTTTTTGAAGAGACCTTAATGAAATTTGTTAGTTGCAAAACGCAACGTGGAATCATTGTAAATTTGTTCTGGGCAGGCCCCTTAATGTTGTCTTGTGAGCTCGTCCTGACACTTTTTCATTTATTTATTTATTTTTGCATTTTTGAAGTAAAATATCTCAGTTCAGATTTATATTGTTATACAAGGACGAGTTGTCATATCCAAATTGTGTGAGAACATAATATTTTCGAGAGTTCAAATAAAACTATGTATAAAAAGGATTTCTTATATTTGCTTATATAATAGGTTTATTTCTAGTGTATCCTGTTGTGTGTTATGTACATATGCACCTTGTACGGTGCAAGTTACAATTTTTCATTTATAGACTATGTAAGCAGTGAAATAAGATTAAATATATATAATCTTCTACAGACCGGTACCCAGATTAAAATATGTACATTTTCCGTATGCAGAGAAAACTAAGAAATTTGATATTTAAATTGCTCCTGAATTTAGATTATATGTAAGAGTGAAGAGAAAGGATTATTAACATAAAATTTTAATTCCACATAACAAAGCAGAGTGAAATGCAAACCTACACTTTAAAGTTATGTTTGCTGTTGATTTATTATTTTCTTTAATATATGTCTGTGCAAAGAGTAAAATATTGTCATGTTATTTTAATGTTTGAATACTCGATGTTATTGGTTGTTGTGTATGAAAAATTTTGTCGGAGGAATAAGAATTCTCCATTTTGTGCTTTCGAGAATGACTAGTTGAAAGTAATGGATATTATATAATTGAATATTACTGTTATCCATTCCCATTCCAGAAGCAATGCGATTGTTAAACAGAATGGACACCACAAGGAATAATAATTATGCTATTATGAAGACGTCTCTGATTCATATAAGAATCCTGCATAATTTAAATATTACCTCAAGAAATTTATACTGATGATACGATGGTAACGTTAAGTTTTACGTATTTATGTTTTGAGAACTATGCTACTATTGAATGGTAATTTCATGTTTAAAATTAAACTGTACTGTTTATAATTGCCCAGTGAACCTGAGAATGTACATACATTATATTTCAAGAGCCGGAGGTCAATGACAAGGTAGTTTTGTCATAACTAATTATTAAGCTTTATTGCTGAGAATATATTAAAGCTTCGGCAACTTCGCCAATTACCATTTATTTATACCAAACTTGATAACTCCTGAGTTTCTCATTCATACGTATGTAAGTGTAGGATTTAAACGTAATTTATTTGTCGTTCTGTGTGTGAAGTATCTGCAGATTTATACTGAAATTAAAACTCACTACCAGTAAAATGCATCAAATCTGTATTTGTGGTCCATTGTTGTTCTTTGGCGTAGCATAGAAGTCTGCTTGATTCTGATATAAGACTTTCTAGTAAGCATATTAATCTGGTGATATGTTAAATTTCTGATGTTTGTGAAATAAAAATATTTACACTAGAATTACCTAACGCACGCTCATTTAAGCGCAAGAAATGACATACGCAAATTCGTGCTGTCACTGCACACTTACGCAAATACGTGTAGATGTAATAATTAAAATTAAAATTTGAATTTTGAAATTACACCTACAACAATATTAATAAAAACAAGAAAAATATAGTCGTGTGGGTAGTGCTTAGTACGAAATATTTTTAATGGGAAATGTTATTACTCTGAGTGCGCAAGAATTGGCGAAGAAGCTGTCCTTTTGGTGCAACTTTCGATACTCGGTTAAGCTTTGTTGCATGAGGCGGAGGAATACCTTAGAAGTAGCACTTTAGCAGGGCTTCAGAAAAAAAGTTGGAAGTAATCGCGAATGGACAAGGCCTACAAGCGGCGTGATATTTTTAACTGTGGCATGGAGTCTAATTTTCTGATTACAGCCATGGAGGACTCTTGGTTGTTGCCTCCGGGGCCGTTCGTCCCCGTAAACGGAAGCTATAAGGAATACGAGGATGTTCCGTGTTTTGTTACGCGAAGAGCTCAATTCCGGTTTTCATCATGACAAGCCGCGTTAACTGCACATTTCTGCCAAATTTTCGTGTACGCACGAAAACTTTAAAGGCGTAGAAGATAATATGAGAGCGTTCCCTGCGTTATAATTAAGGACCTGCAAAATTCGCGTTATTTTTCGGCGTCAAGCTAAAATTCACAGTTGCGTATATACTCGAGCCGGCGTGGTTTCCCCATTGGCTGCTGTTTAACTGTTAAGTCACTCCCATTCTGGGTTGATTTCACGTGATTGGAGCACACGGTTGTGAAGCATTCATTTATTGGCGTATAGTTATCCTGGGCGTGTCAAATAAAGAATGGGCCAATGACAAACGTATCGCATAGAAAGGGTGTTTAAAGTTTAAAATGCCCTGGAATAATAACGCGAATTTTGCAGGTCTCTAGTTACATAGAATGAATTTCATAAATTAATGCATGATTTCCATCTCGTGAACATAGATGTGAGTGTAATCTGACGTTAATAACATTTTATGGACTTGAAACTACTCGTTTTACATGGAGGAAAATTGTTTTATCATATAGCTAAGAAGTCAGTATTGACGATTTCACAATCTCAGGAATCCGTAGCACCATTTAAGCCTAGCGGCCGTGGTGGCTGAGAAGTAATACTGTTCGCCTCCCGCTACGGCGAACCGTGTTCGTTCTCTGGATTTTCGCGAAGTGGGAATCGGGCTGTACGATGCCACTGGTCGGCGGGTTGGTTTTCTCGGAGATCTCCCGTTTCCCCCACCCTTGCGTTCTGGTGCTGTTCTATTCTCGCCTCATTTCACCCTCATCGGCTCTCGAGACCGCGTTGTTAAGGGCGGCCAAACTCTCTCCACCCTCAACGACTACACTTAGCCATATTCGCTACAGACAAAATGCATCAGTATACTTCTTTTTAACTCATGAATCTTTTAGATCCAATTAAATATTGTGTAGGACTAGGAGCGTAGTTTTTTTCATCCTCCCATAACTGAAGGGGGACTGGATCCTCCCGGGCTTGTAGAGAAAGTGATCTGGCTGCACGCGTGTGTGCTTGCAACATGTGAGCAGAGGGAGCGGGGGTTTGTAAAGCCTGCCCCAGGCTCGCTACGTCACAGGCAGGCGGTAACCGCAGCCTGCAGCGCCATCTGTTTTCAACATCCACGTACGTTTCAGGCGACAAAAACATGATTTTGGCTTCGAAACAGATCGTTTTCTGTTGCTGGGCAGTTACGAATGTTGAGTTTAGGCGTTTGGAAACAAACTGAACTTTTGGTTCGGGAGTTTATTTTAAAATTAACAGCCCGCAATTTTCTGTATTTCAGTGAAAATTAAATATTTTATATAGTTTATTTATGTACGCAGAAATCTGCAATATAAACTATTATCTTTTTTGGAAGTTACAATAAAATCACCACGCTTTGTTAAGGCATGTTCAATTAGTATTTTATGTTCCCAATATTGCTATTAAAAGTGCATATTAAGTCATTTAAGAAAGTGGAAAAATTGAAAACTGAGAAATAAAAGTTGTGGGCTAAACCTTAAACATGTTTTGTGTTGTGTTTTTTTCATTTCTAAATTCTATCGTTCAAAAATAAACAATTCCCTTTTAAAATACTGGCAAATTCTAAAAATTCCAGGCGTGGAGAGATCTGGACAGCTCTTAATATCAGGATCCTGAGTGTCTATGAGGATGAAGCGAGGTGAGTATGGAACAGCGCTGGATCGCAAGGACAGGAGAAACGGGAGACCACCGATAAAACCCGTCGACCAGCGGTATCTTCCGACACGAATCTGGGAGAGACCTCGCCGGGAATCGAATCCACCGTGGCCCTAGCATTCCACGAATTTACGAATTTTTATGCTGGCGTCAACATTCTTAGCCAAAAACTGTTAATTTTGCAAGTTCGCCACAGTTTATTTGGCACGCCTTAAAATATCCCAAGTCAATCTTAATTGAACCCACGACAAACAACAGAACCACGAAGTTCCTGGTCAAGAATAATCGATGTTGCTAAAACGAGAGTTTTCAATAAACAACTGAAAGCGTCTATAGTTCGCAGAGAAAATAGACGTTTGTTATTAAAGTAGAATTATTTTTTTGACAAGTTATATTACACAAAAAAACTCATCATTCATGAATTTATTTTTAAATGGGTCACTTTTGTATTATTTACGTATGGATACCAATTTAAACTTTTAAATGTCGCTGTTTTTCAGAAAGTATAAAACAATTACAACATTTTACTTATTTTTTATTTTTTCCAAGCGTTACTTTTCAAGCTTCATTGCCCATATTACTGAATAGAAAAGAATTATATAAAAAGCATTTCGTTAATGTTTAGTTCATGTAATTGATTTAGTCATGCGTATGTTCTAGACTAGATATTTCAACAAGAATATATGACAAAAAAAATTCATCCATCTGGCGCGCAGATGGAAGGATTTTCAAAATACCTGTGCGAGATTTGTGGAAGCTGTTTATTGGGATGAGAACATCTGCAAAATTGTGGTCCAGGAAATTGCTCTTTACGGAAACACTTTTCTATCTAATGTGTTGCGAACATGTAAACGGTTTTGTGATCAGGATTCGATTACCGGTCTAAACACCCCGATTTCGATTTTCCATTGTTTTCCAAAATGCTTCCATGTTAACGCCGGGGTGGTTCCTTCATAGAGGCCTTATATTAATTCATTCCCCACTCTTGATTGCCTGAGCTGAGTGAGTGAGTTAACGACGAGATTTCAGCGGCTCTTAACATCGAGGTCTTGAGAGCCGATGAGGGTGAAACGAGGTGAGTATGGAGCATGCGACGGAACGGCAAAGGCGAGAGAAACGTGAGATCACCGAGTAAATCCGCCGACCAGCGGCATCGTCCGGGAATTGATCCCAGTTCGCCTTGGTGAGAGGCGAGTAGTCTAACCACTACACAACAACGGCCCCACCTGAGCTGAGGTACATTTTTCTAACGACGTTGCTGCCGAAGAAACAACAAGCCCCACATGACTTCTTCACTGTGAATAAAATTGTCAAGATTTTTCGGTACCGTTTGAATTGTGCACTCGCGATTGTTTCGATTACGTCACATAGAACTTGACGGTCCGAGAAGACCGTTTGCCCACCGCTCAGCACTCCAGCCCCGTAGCGTCAATCCGCACTCTACCCGCGCAACCAGTGCGCGTGGGAGCGCAAGGCGTGACGGAGACAGTGCGGAGTGAAGTAAGCGGTGTTAAGTGTCGTCCAGTGCAGCGTCTGACCGCAGAGGCCACGAGCCGTATGGCGCGGAGGAATCTAACCTTCGCGATCTCTTTTTATTTCAAATTTATTTTACGTAGGGGTTTGAGGCCGACCCAAATTAACACAGGATTAAGAAACCGAGACAGACGTTGGATAAAGTCGCCCATTTCCCTTTTATTTCCATGTCGCGTGTTTCTTGTTACGTTGTGTTTTGTTCATTTCACGTGTCTCCATCCCCACCTCACCCACGTTATTTGTTTATGAATCATTTGAAGCGTGCTTAAGAGTTGCTTTTTATAAGCGTAACGTCAGCGTGCCAGCAGCCTGGTAAGTTAGCGTGTACAAGTTCCACGTGACTCGCTGGCCCGCCAAGCCGCCCAGCGCGTCACGTCCCACCGTTAGTCGTAGCTCGGCAACTGGAGGAGCTGGTCGCGTACGTGGCGTGTCTTGGCATTTCGCGCCCGAGCGGCACTCAACTCTTGTAACCGACCATTTGATGAGCGATAGAGACTTATTCATATAAAACCGTTTCGTTGTAGCCGCTCTGGACGGCTCTCCTCCTCCTCCCCAGTGCTTGCATCGCCTGGGAAAGCTTCGTTTCTCACCTAAGTTTTCATGACCTAGTGCCTTTCACGAGTTAATCCTAACCGGCAGGCCTAAGCCCGGCAGTAAGCGTAAGTTGTCTCCTGGAGGGACGTGTAATTGAATCTAGAATGAATACTACGTCAAAAGAATCTGCGTGTGTTATTTTAGGTTGGTCTACGGACTTGGCCCTCACCTTCCGCCAAAGTGTATTGTTTGCATAGTGTGTGTTTTATTCTCCAGTGTTTAAATTCATCTTACTGTTTAAATGTATAATTGGGACGCGTGACTATCCCGGATAAGTCACGGTGACATGCGTAACTGTTATTCATTAATATAACAAGAAGTGCCAGAACGTTGGAAGGATGCCGCCTTGGTCCTCGGCCGAACGACTCTGAGATTGCAGGAGAATGTTCTACCAGAGTACGGCATCATGTTACTGATGCCTGGTGCCTGGGTAAGAATTATCCTAAATTTCTTCGTAACTAGGGATAGAAAAATTTCACGAATTCATTTCGGGACAAGATAGACGTCAAACAACATATATAGTGAAATCATCTTCGCGATTGGATCACAGTTTATTAGACTCGCCCTGCATGCCTCTGAGCCAATAGCAGACTTCCAAGGTAACACCTTGTGAATCCCATAACTGCCAGGTGTGGGGCAACAGCCAATGAACACACAGCTGAGGTTCCAGTATGCAGAGGACTGAGGAGTCTAGCCTACAGGTCATTGAACTCGCGAAATTTCCCTGTCCCTACTCATAACTTATTTGACTACACTTCCAAAACCAATCTAACCCTATCTCGTCCCACGCGCAAGGGTCAAATTATCTAGCGTTATGAGTGATAGCATATAGTATGCCCCATGTATCCCACGTCGTATTATTTTATGAGTACATTTAGACTGATGGCGATACTGATAATTTTCATAAGACCACCCCACCAAATTAATTTAGGCATTGGTATGTATGTAGCTATATAACGATGAGTCAGTTATTATTGGCATTACGTTTGTCACCAAAGTACGTATGGCATTTGTGTCAAATTTTCAGCTTACGTTATCTTTGGACCAAGAGATTCCGCGTTCGAAGCCCAGGAAAACCATTGTTATATCGCCTATGTTTGCCAGATAAGATATACTCTGCAAAACGTTAACTCCATTCAGGATCCATTTATGCTCTGGGGAAAGCAACTTCCAACTAACAAGAGCACCAAGGTGACATTCCAATCTCAAAATTATTTAATAACAGAATAACAAAACTAATCAATCAACACGACACACTTTAAAATATAGGCACTGAAAATATTTTTATGCCAGCCTCAAAATGTTATGGTGACTAAACAGAAGCATGGTATGGCAACTTCTATACAACATATTTTTCTCTACGTAAAATCATAAAACCCCAGTGGACAGCGAAGATTTTCTGTTTGCCTAGTGACACAAAATCAGAAGCTTCATCAAACCCTTAAATTGGCAGGCACAAAAATAAAAACTGATCATGTCCGTGTAGAAGTTTGTAAAATTGAGATAACGCTCATAGAGTCCAAGTGACATAAAGGCGTTAGGTATACTGTAAAAAAAAAAAAATTCCCTCAAATATTCAAAAGTGACAAGATTGTAAAGTTAGAACAGTTTAAAGTGTCTCTGTCACGTTCGGGGCAGAATAGCTCACCACCTTCCTAGGAAGTGTGAGTGATACTTTTGAATAGAAATTGAATTTGTAGCTGAAATTACGGGCGCCCAGACGAACAGTCGCCCTCCAAAAAAAAAGCGAATTTATATAACTTATATACTGTTTGTTAAATTGCAGTAGTCATTGTAGAATTGAACACTCTGGATGGCTGTACTGCTAAGCAGGGTTAATGAAATAAATTTTAAAAAAAGTTTAAAGCTTACAACTTTGCGATGAACAGAGATTCCACGGCGCCGAGAAGCAGGAAGAGCAGGTGGGGTTTGAAGAGCAGAAATGCCTCCAAACGAGCGTTCGCGCGGACGGCCAACTGTGCAGGTGTAAGTCTTTGTCGGGCCGGGTCCCATAAAACACTCGAGCACCCGGTGAAGGATCTCCAACTAGGCATTGCACTCCCATGGGCTCGGCGGAGTGGGCGGTGCTGGCGGCGGGTTGGCCCGGGGGGTAGGAGGAGGGCTGTTTTATGGCCTCCGGCCTCACCGAACGAGAGATCGGGGAGAAACGGAGGGGATTTGAAACCACTACACCATCCCGTCACCGAGATCGATTTCGATGAGCACCCCCCCTCCCCCCCCAATTGTGAGGTGAGGGAAACTTACCTTTCCGACCGCGGTGTGCCACACTCTTCATCGTGATTTATTTATTCCGGGCGTCCTTCAAGTTCTGTGCGAAGGGCGGGAAGGATAAGAGCAGGCAGGATGTGCTGTCACACGCTGTCTGCCACCTCGAGACACGAGTCAAGCAGAGTTCAAGAAGCTGTTCTTGGCGCCACACATGCCGAGAGAGCGGACTAGTAACGCGTTGAGCAGTCACGATGTCTGTCTTTATAACATACTGAACACTATCGTCTGTGATTGCCGCATTTACACACGACACTCTAGCAGTGCTTTGTGACAAAATTAACATCTTCAATTAAATTGAAATTTTCATATACACTGTTGGACATTTACACTTATAAGTAGAGACCTGCAGACTTCGCGTTATTACTTGCCATAAGGATAAACTTCACAGTGCTGTATATACTCAGCCGACTTCGGTTCTCCATTGGCTGCTGCATAGATGTAAAGTCACTCTTTATTTGATAGGGCTGCACGTGGTTGGACTACACGATTGTGAAGTTTTCATTTACTGGGGCAGAGCTATCCAAGTCGTGTAAAATATATTATGGTCCAATGACAAAATTATTGCAAAGATACATGTGTTTGAAGTTGAACGTGTCTCTAAATAATAACGCGAATTTTGCAGGTCACCACATATAAGATATCTTCAATTTGCAATAAAATTAAAACCACATACAGTACCAATTGCGCAATGAAAATTGTTAAAGTGACGTCGTAGATACGTCACTACAACACGTGACACAGGGAGGCGCGGTGACATCTACCCAGTGCCTAAAAGGGCCATACAACAGTCTGGAAAGGCAGACATCTGCGTGTTAAGAGGCAGATCAGTATGCCACATCGTCGTGCTCATAAAGACCCATTTTGGACGGGTCCGTATGGTCGGAGTGCACGAAGATGGATGTCGTCTCGTCTTATAGCCACTCATCTTGGCAGTGCTGTCATCAGTGTGTGAAGATGCGTGCACGCGTGCCGTCACGTAGAGCAGGTACTAGTTCTGCCAGACGCACCGCAGATAGAGACGACCGTTCTATGCACCTACGTGCAGTAGCAGATCACAGCGCCATATCCAGGGAGACCCTGCAGGTTTGGGCATAACTTGCGTTTGCCGATCACAACAAGAGCCGTTCGCCGCCGTTTGAACGAGGTTGGCCTACATGCAGAGCGTCCACTGCGCCGTTTGCCTTCGACCCCTCGGCATCGTGTGGAACGCCTTCAATTATGCAAGGAACATCGACATTGAACAGAGGAACGGCTCATAGACTAAAGATGAGGTAGACCGCTTATTAGTCTTCTGCGCATGTACCCAACATTGCCCTACCCCACTCCTACACAACTGTCAAAGTCACATGGTCAGAAGTAATGAACGTGTTTGTTTACATCTTAATTATTAAATGACAAGCGTTATTATGTGAATAAAATACATGAACAAGTTTCCATTTAATAAACCTACATTACTAATTGATTAGACGAAGTATACATACATCTCAAATCATTTTTTTACAAATCAGTTTTCTAACCTAAAATTCAAACCATGCCGATTTCGCTAGACATATTGGCAGTGTGGAACGACGACGTATTGTGTTCGTCGACGAGTCTTGCTTTAATCTCAGTGCAGATGAAGGCCACAGCAAGGTTTGGCGCCGCAATAGGCAACGCAACGCAACGCTACAATCCTTCACTGCTTCGTGAACGCGATACGTCAAGGACAATAGGTGTAATAGTATGGTCAGTCATGACTCCTGGTCACATACATGGAGGTAATAGACGATGGAGTGGCAACAGCCTGTCTTCTCCACGTTTATAAAGTGAAGAAGATTCCTTGGCTGACTTCTTTCAACTGCGCATGCGCACACCGATTGTTTACGTCAGCCGCCGTATTATGAGTGGCAAAAGTTACATAGTAAGCAATGTAAAACATGCACCTTTTTGCCACTACTAGCCCTGTCCTTGTCTTTCATTTTCGGCTTCACTTTCGTGCCTCGGCTTCCACTCCATACACTAATACCTTCATGGTCACATCTCGCGGTTTTTTGAGGCTCGGAGACAGCAAAGTGGTATGTCATATAGGTTTCAGCGTCCCCATTTTCTGCAATCTTCGCGTAGAATATCCAACGCCATCGCGCAGGAAGACAATGCTCGTTCCCACTGAGATCGCACATGGACGCAACTTCCTTGGCCTGCCAGGTTTCCAAATTTGTCTTTTATTGAACACGTACGGTACACGACGAGGCTAAGTTTGCACCACTTTCAACCACCTTCCCGAACACTGGCTGATCTACGTTAGTAGTTGCAGCAAGCATGGTGGTACGAGCCTCAGGACAATATCCGTGTCACCTGTATAACGGAACGCTTCGTCGCATCGCTGACTGTGTATCCGCGAGAGGAGGCTCTATCCCACCCAAATTGAACGCGTTGTTACGTGCAGCAACTGGCTTGCTAGCCTGATTGCGTGGGCAAAAACATGCTACGAAGAAGTGGAACGAAGCATTGAGCGTTTCTAAACAAACCCCTCCAGGCAGGGCCGATAGTTACAAAACACGGGCCAGATATCACGGCTGGTAACACGGCGAACGAGATCTTCGTCGTCGAGACACTGCACCAGGAAGACGTCCAGAGATGGGGGCGTGCCGTCCGCCGACATACATCTAGTCTTCAGTCTACGGCATCATGGACAAGGTGATGTCTTTCCTTAGAGACTAGTCAGAGTGGCTTTAATACAACTAAGTAATTTAATAACAAATTATAATAATTAACACAATGAAATCAAGTAAACCTAATGAGAGCTCCTCCGAATTAATGACTAACTAATATTTTGCAACGAGATGTGAAAGGTTTTGTAACAAGATGTAATTGATAATGATTTTAATACAGGGACGACAAAGAGTTAATAAGTGTTCACCTTGAGTTACGCCTAACCCCAACTTGTAAGCTTAATATAAACTATTATTAATATTCACCATCCTTATAAAAAGAGAGTAACAGCGTGCTTTGCGGAAGCTAAACAACGTGCCTTCTATGCATGAAATATGAATCGCTAATTATTTGTTCTACCATCTATCAACCTGTGATGGTTTAATAAAGTTACATCTAAGGAAAGAGGACATGGTGATTCCCATGTCCAGAAGTGTACTTTAATATACTTCATAAGCACGTGTTACTAATTTCGGAGATACGTTTACAGTCGCACTTAAACGAGATATGCAGCATGGAACACATTGAAAATTGTAAATAACTTGACTCTGGGCATACACATATTACTACACATCTCAGCTTTGTATTTACTGCGTGTATACACATACATGAGATCACGACGGCAGATTGCTTTACATTCCCGTGCTCTACAGCCTTACTGGCACCACGGCCCTGTAGAGGCACCTTGTCAGAAGTCTGTTACTCCAACCGACTACTATTGAACAGGAAAAATTTACTTGGTCAAATTATAGACGTCCGGACGAAAACTATGCCTTATCGCATGTTTTTGACTTGGTAGACGTGATTGCCTCGACTTCGTATGTGATACTAGATGCAGCATACTTTTACAGTGCTTGCGCTCATAAGCACCACTTAACATAACGATTCCTAGCGTTGCCTTGACTTAGGAGAGAGGGAGCGCTAAGAACGACTTAGTTAGACGCCTAAAATGCCTCTTCGCCTTTATAAGCAAGAACTCTCGGGCAATACACGTTCTATGAGCATTTCAGCGCTGAATCTGTGATATTTAAAATATCCAGCACCCAGAGTTTTCATACATAAAAATGGCTGTAAAATGCCTGTACGTAGACGGCAGTCACATCTGCAGTGGCTGACCAAACAATTTATGGCCACAAAGGGGTCGTAGTACGACGTGCAACTCTGGTCTCTCATTGTAGCGCGCACATTTAGGCTACTCGACACGAAACTTCAGCAGCTAGACTTTATTATAATTATTATTTTACCTTAGCGGCTAACCAGTAGGCTAATCTTGGATCGTGAGAGTCACTGGGTTAAACCGTTGTCTTGCACACCACGCACTAACCACGCGAATAATACGGAAAAGTATTTTTTGCAACAAATACGTCTCGATACATTACGGATTCGTTTTATTCGCGTGAATGACTGACTTGTGAGAAATAGTAAATCTATTTCATAAAAAAAAATACGAGGGGTGGAGATGGTATACTGGTCACGCAAATCGCCTACCGCAAGGACTCTTGTGTGTGACTAACGTGGCAGAAGTTTCTATTAGTTGGCGGGTTTCCTCGAGGTTCTACCATCTTCTCCACCACTGCATTCCGCCACTGCTCCACATCTGCCTACATACCTTATTTCACCCCCGTGTGTATCATTCATTCACTCGAATTATACGCAGCGGAGTGAAATAAAAATAATAACATCTTTATGTCACCGGTAATAGCATAATATCTACAGTTGTATATAAAAGGTAGTGAAAACTTCCATTTATTTACTATAAACCACCTTTCTCTACCAACATCTATTGATAAGTGAAAGAATCAACCTGTGATTATTGGTAATCATACTTTTGGTATCGCCTACGACTTCCTTTAAATATACAAAAGTTTTATGTTCAACGCATACGGTATATACTGTAAACATACTTAAGGTAAACTTTCTAAATTGTAATGGAAGTTTTTTTTTGTATCTACACATAGTACGGAAATAACATCACTTAATCATGAGGCAAATAGGGGAATTTTTAGCGCCGCTAACATACACATTTGACTTTTTCCTGAGAAAATGAAGGAACCTACAATATACAGTATATAAGGGGAGTATATAAGGGGAAAAAATCTTTACCATTCGCACGTTCTTTCTACGGTGGAAAACACATTTCCAGTGGATGTGACATCACAGTTTCCTGGGGACGCCCCATGCCGAGGCGCTCGCACCTGCGCGCCCCTGGCGGCGGGCACGTCAGTCAGCAGTCATTGAGGAGTTGTGCCGCTAGCAGACGTGTTGCCAATTTTGGCCTCGCCGGACGGCACCTTGTCGAAACTAAGACACATCGCAGACCGTCCAGTGCTCACAGGA
Source organism: Dryococelus australis (assembly GCA_029891345.1). Classification (NCBI taxonomy): domain Eukaryota; kingdom Metazoa; phylum Arthropoda; class Insecta; order Phasmatodea; family Phasmatidae; genus Dryococelus; species Dryococelus australis. The sequence goes on from CM056997.1 coordinate 29,994,184, forward strand.
TGTGCAGGTTAGTGTTTAATTATAAGCACTTGCAGATGATTAGTACGGATAGGAAAATTTCGCGAATTCATTTCAAGACAAGATAGACGTCAAACACGTGTTAACTGAAGTCACCTTTGCAATAGGATAACAGTTCATTAGGCACGCCCTGGACGACTCTGAACCAATAGCAGACTTCCAAGGGAACAAGTAGCGAACCCCATACTGCAGGTGTGATGTAAAACTGGCTACTCTGTGAGGCAGCAGTCAATGAACAAACATCTGAGGCTTGAGTATACACAGGACTGTGGAGTCTAGCCTACAGGTAACTGAACTCGCGAAATTTTTCCATCCCTAACCCTAATTATTAGTCACTTAAGTCCATTTTAGTGTAAAGTTTCACATATTTCGGTGATAGGAAATGTCCGTAGTGCGTCGTACGTAGCGCCGTGAAGCGTAGCAGCCTTCGCCACGAGGCAGAAACGTTTGGCCGGAGTGTATGGCGCGCTATCTCGGGAGGGAGAAAATTCCATTTCGAGACAAGCTGTCTCACATTGCAGTTGTACCAATTTAAATTCAAACACGAAACAATACACGACAATAATGATGTATAGTCCATTCACGACTGGAACAGACTTATGAAAATCAATTTTTGAAGAAACACCCTAGCCATTAGCTGCATGCATAGCTAGTTAAAAAAAAAAAAAAAAAAAAAAAGTGGCGTGTGCAGGTCCAGTACCCATACCCAACACTTTTTTTTTTACTATCTATGTAAGCAGCTAATGGTAAGGTTTTTTTTCAAAGGTTGATTTCCATAAGTCAATTCCAGTCGTGAATGGACTAGCGTTTTCTTCCTTTGTTAATGCAATCTTGTTGTTTTCATTAAAAGAGCCACTGTAAACACATCACGTCTCATTTACTGAAGTGTTTGCGCTGGGCTATCGAACTACAGTTAAATCCGCACTGTAGCGCGAATACTCGCGACTGTCTCCGCACGCTGAACAAGAGAGCATAGTTATTTCCTGACTGCCCAGTGACGAGAGCCTTGCACGGCGGGAGCTCGGGGATTGATCATATGACCAGCAAGTGTGGCCTCGCGTTTCAGGTGCAGCATAAAGTCACGTAGCGAGATCTATCAATTCCACGATGTTTAGCGGACATCTGTCTAAAGAGACAGGACGACTTCCGCAAAAACCGGTGAAACCACGCTACAGAACTGGTAACTCTCTAGAACAATGCTAAGAAAGAGAGTCGATTCTCAGGTGTGTGCATGTGTATATCGATATATGTATATACTGTATATTCATTATTACATATGTATGTACTGTACATATAGAGTGAGTTGGGAGGGGGAGAGAACGACAACGATTAGCCATTACTAACCGAAATCATTAGATTACCCAACGCACAGGAAATAACTTTAAAGAGATAAGTATGTAACTGCACCTTGTTGCGGGCACGGGATTCGAACCCGCAACATGAGTTGACGTAGTGCTGTCCTGGCGCACTTGGGGTGGGGGGGGGGGTGCTGAGGGGAGCGACGGGGTGGAAGGTGTCCCTGCAAGTCGGCCAGTCGCAAACTATTCAAGGCCGCTGGGGTCTGACGATGGCTCCCACTCTTTGACCCACACTGCTGGAACCACTATTCGAGGGCAACATCGACGCCGGAAGTCAGTGTGAGCAACTCGCGAGGGCAACATTGCAGGGCGAGCCGAAATACCGATGTCTTGGAGAGACGTCTCCAGATTGGCCATTCGCGACAGCTCGACGTGACGAGGCGGAGGAGCTCCGGTCGTGTCGTAGTTACCAGTGGTAAGGAGAAATTCCGTTCTTTGTGCGGGATAGATCCGGAGGTGATATTACGCAGAGCAAACCCTAGAGGTCCCCCATTGAGAGCCTAATAATTTTTTAACACTTTGTATACTATGCTCGAGTGTAGCTCGAGCAAAGCTAATTTGAAAATTTCTCTGTTGTTCAGAACAAAACTCACATGCATGTGTAGTCTTTGTTCGGCTAGTGTTTAACACTGCCTAGCAAAAATACGATAGTCTCAGTTACAATTATATTGGTAACGATAGAATTATTTTTTGTAACCACTCAAAGGGACATGATTGATTGTAAATCATTTTGTACGATAAAGGACATATGATTGAGTCAGTATAAGCTCGGCTCTCCATTGGTTAATGACCGGCCAATAATGAAAGCTGTAAAGTACAACGTAGTGTCCGTTGTGGTATGGACCAATAGGACGATGATGATTCCTAACAGACACCAACAGAACCGGCGTCCTTACAGTAGTGGATATAGGTGACTCACTTCCAATTTGTCTTAAATGTCAGTAAATATGTGCAGACCTCAAAGTGTTATTGTAATTGTAGCTTTGAAAGTCAAGTTTTATTTATATTATAAGTTGAGATATTCCAAACTAGTATTCATTCAGTATTTGCTTGTTAATGTATTTGACATAATTTATTGTTTGAGAAGAAGGAATAAAATAATTTGTAGTTTTTTGTAATTACTCTTATGTTATTGATCCATCTATAGTTTACCGCCCCCCCCCCAACTCCCCCAGACCAGAGTAAAGCAACGTTAAGAGGAATAGCCTCACAGTTGTATGGTATATAAACTTGTGTTTAACAGTAATAGCGTCTTTAGTAGGCATTCCCAGTAAAGAGCGTTACAACCTGCTTATTTTGAAATAACCGTGGGAAACAGCGATGTAATGGTTATACATGCCATCTACAACTCCAGTGAAATTGAACTCATAGTTTTTCGAATGCTATTCAGGCATGCTCATAATAAGACTGAACACGATTGTCGAATTTTATTTTGAAATGACGTGAATGTTGGTGTTAACTTTGTTTTGTGTTTCTGTTATTGTGTTTGTGAGCATAGGGTTCTGTTATCGCAAAGACGGGTATATCAGTTTAAATCGTCGTAGAACATATGGTGAGAAATATGAAAACGTGTACATAAAACTTGTTCTGGACAGTTGTCTAGTGACTCTCCTTCAATCTTGTGATGGCTGAGCTAGAAATTTTAATTGCCAAGCCGTACGTAACAGAGTACTTGCAGTGCGCTCTCTTTCATTTTCTCGCGGCCATGAGAGTTTCCCCCAATGGCAATCACAGGAGAATAACATCATACGTTAGTGATACGCGTGATATGAGACATTAGGTTACGACATTTATGCATGTTGATAAAAAATATGCCCAGAGAGAGAATCCGCGGTTCGAGAAGACCTATATTTGCATCAGACAGTTGTAAGATGTGTGCGTGCAAGAAATGAGCGTTGGCAATTGCAGAATAATCAAAATGAAAATCATTCCTCAGGGGAAATAAGTTAACGTTTAGGCTTTCTCTAGACTGGCACTAGTAGTTATTCCCGTTTCTATATAAATCTCAGCTTCCTCCGAAGTCACATGTAGGTGATTAATAATAAAACGCACTATAACTAGCAACCAATGAAATCCCAGCATAATGATTCACAGACAGTAATTCCAAAATACAATTCTCAGAATGTAAGGCGATGTTACATCATTTTGCTTTATAATTTCACATTATTTAACTTGAATATATATTTTTATTTGGTAACCATGAATTTTGAATACTAATTTACAACACAGAACACCTGGAAAACGGTCTATTTAAGAACAGGTTTTGACCGGAAGGAATACTGGATCGCCATGGAAATGCAAATATTCGTATCAGTTAAGCCACATTGCAATAGAAAAATTATAACTCTCCTACTACCGTATCTACTGTGTAGGCTAGATCTCGTCCGCACACGCTTCAGCATCTTTCACGAGCTGACAAAATGCACGATGCACAAAAATGGATCATATATGAGAATAAATGCACTGAGACCGAAGACTGTGGTATAAAGTGACCACTGCTACTTTTAAAATTGTGCTACATTTTATATGACATGTCCTAGTAGCACTTGTGCATTAAAAAAATGTTGTAAAGAATAAATACCTGATCATGGGCGACACGTTCGAGAGTAATGCCGCGGCGAGAGATTATTTTAAGCGAAATAATCGGAATGTCAGTATATTTCGCACGTTCTCACTGCTTTCTCGCCTGTCGTGACTGTTATGGAAAGGTTACTATTCGATTGATGTACGGACTTGACTTGTATGTAGATCGGTAAAGCGTGCCAGAAAATTGCTACTGAAGCACATGCATCAAATGAAAATATGGTGTCGTGTATTAAGGTACGATATTTCTGGGGAAACTCCGGTAACATTACCATCCAAATATATGACCCTAGCTCGAGATACAGGTGGTATTGGCAATATCATGGCCAAAATGATATACCTGTACTAATACCCTACGTAATTAAGTGCCGGCCTGCCACCAGCATCATTTTCCGAGGGGCTGGCCGGAAGGCGGGTTAATATATATGGTCTGTGCCCGGGCGACTTCCAAAACTTTGGCTGGGGGGGGGGGGTGGAGTTGGATTGCCGGCCACCCTAATTGGATAGCGTACAAGGGCAATGAGTTTTCATACATGGTTGCTCGTGCGAGTTCTCCCAGTTAACAATGCGCGGCGACGGTGATATGACGCGGTTTCATTACCCAGAGCGCCCCGCGCGGGCTCATCTCGAACTGCCGGGACCCGGCAAGAGTATCACTCCGTCGTGAGACCAGCGCAGAAAAAAAAAAATTAGAGATGCTTAGAGATGTTGGGTCATCGCGGGAAACGTTGACTGTTTTCTAGGATTCAACGTACTATCCATTTCCGACAGTTTTCTTATCTTATTGTTAGATATGGGAAAATTTCGCGAGTTCATCTCAGGACAAGATAGACGTCAAACACGGGTACATAGAAGTTACCTTTTCAATTGGATCGTAGTTCATTAGAAGCGCACCGGGCGACTCTGAGCCAATAGCAGACTAGCAATGGAAACAAGTGGCGAGTGCCATACTGACAGGTGTGTAGTAACACGGGCTACTGTGTGGGTCAGCAGCCAATGAACAAACATGTGGGTTCTCGAGTGCACACAGGAGTCTAGCCAGCAGGTCATTGAACTCGCGAAATTTTCCTATACCCACTTATTATCCGTCATGCTTGTGTGAAGCTACTAAACCTTAAGAGTGGGATGGAACCCCTTCGACAAGATCAAGAAACGAGGGAGCGATACGGGCGACACTAACACGCACGCCTGGTGCCTCATCGCTCCTACGCGCGAGGCGTGCAGTGTTTCCGTCGCAACACTGTAGAGTGCAAATTATATAAGTAACAGTGAGGTTTTATAAACGCGATGAAAGGCCACAGATTAATCTACGCCCGTACCGTTGTACATTTCTCTTGCCGGTTAAGATAACTGCATGGGCAAGCTTTAAAAATACGATATTTGACCATTTTTACTAGTTTTTTTTCTCCGAGAACACACTTTGTATAACAAAAGTATAAAAATAGGGGCATAGATAATTGTTTATTTTTATCTTTTCTGACAAAAAGTCGTATTTGCAGAACATTTATTTACCGAGATATGCGCATTCGCGTAAACAACTATTTATACGCTGTTCACAGTAAAGTGAGCACTTTTGAAGCCCTAGTTACTTTTTCCTTTCGGCCACTTTTAATACTTTAACCTCGCTTTAAAATAAATATTGCCGTGGAAGTAATAAACACAGTGTGTATATTTCACCGCACTCGGAAGTTAACGTCTAAGGCTACAATAACATGTATTTATTGACTATTATTCCAAATGAGAGGGCTTTCAAACGTGCTCACTTTACCGTGAATAGCCTATAATAAAAAACTTACAGGTCCATCTTACTCTTAAGTCCTAGAACTAATTTTTGTTAATCCGTTGCCAACCTAACTGGCAGCCCGCTCACCAGTATGTACGCATCGAGGTATTAGTCTATGGAGTGGAAGCCGAGACACGAAAGCGAAGCCTATAATGAAAGACAAGGGCAGGGTTAGTAGTGGCAAAAAGGTGCATGTTTTACATTGCTTACTATGTAGCTTTTGCCACTCATAATACAGCGGCAGACGTAAACAATCGGCGTGCGCATGCGCAGTTGAAAGAAGTCAGACAAGGCATCGGCTTCACTTGATAAACGTGGAGAAGATAGGATGTTGCCACTCCATCGTCTATTACCTCCATGTATGTACACGGTCAGACATTTTTTTTTTTTTTTTTTCAGAGGCTGACTTCAAAGTGCTCGCTCTACCGCTACAGCCATCACCTCGCGCGGCATACGTGTTGTAGAAGGGTCGCGCACCCTCCCGCTTCTCCGGGAGGGCGAATGGGAACAAAGGGATAGAGGAGGGAGGGAAAGCTTGTTCGTTATTCCGGATACGACTGGCGGGCGCGACATCCCTGAAGGTGTCGTCGGCTCATGCGCGGTAGGAGGTTTCTAGGAGCGTCCAATCAAGCACGCGCGGATGCAGGTCCGTGACACGTCGCGACGCCTGCTCAGCTCAGCACGTCGCGTCGCGTCGACGCCGCGACTTGCAAACGTTTGCATTTTTCATGCGTCACATTTACGTACCTTCTCTCTCTCTCTTTCTCTCTCTCTCTGGCGTTCTCTTGGGTTCCCTTGAGAATTTCGCGCTTCTCTCCTCCCTTGACAACCCAAAAAACCTTATTTTTCCTTTTTTGATTTCAAACCCCCGCAGAAAAATAAACCTTAATATTTTATAAAAAAAAAAAAAAAAAGCATTCCTTTGGTAGCGAAACATGCGTTCTAAAGAATCGCTTTTTTAACCCATTCAGACACGGCGTACACAATTGTTAGGGATAGGAAAATTTCGCGAGTTCAATGACCCGTAGGCTAGACTCCACATTACTGTGTACACTCGAGCCTCAATTGTTTGTCCATTGGTTGCTATCGCAGAGAGTAGCCTGTGTTACTCCTCACCTGGTAGTATGGGATTCGCTACTTGTTTCCTTGCATGTCTGTTATTGGCTTAGAGTCATCCAGTGAGTGTCTAATAAACTGCGAACCAATTGCAAAGTTAACTCCAGTCATGTTTGACGTCTGGCTTGTCCTAAAATGAACTCGCGAAATGTTCCTATCCCTAACAATTGTGTATGTTAGTCGCGTGTAGGTAATTTTTTGGTCTGCACTTCACACTGCGAAGCTCAATGACCGATGATATTACCTGTGGGCAAATGATTCGCAAAACCATCTTACTAGCCTAGGTCATAAATGTGTCATATAACTGTTGCCGAACATACAGACTACAACTCATTGGCTGCAACAACGAAACATGTGTTGTATCGACTAAGTACAGCACTCATCATACATTTTTTTAATTTGCAACACATCAAACCGTTAATTAAAGTGGGTCTGAAAGGGTTGAAAAGTCCCGAAGTCAGTGAAAACTGCGACAGCTCAGTAGTGACATTTTTCGATGATTCAGTTCTGTGTGATCAAAACTTTAGTTCCGGTCGTGATTTGATGTGTGAGAAAGGCTGCCTCGAGCTACCGGATGAGAAATTTTAATGAGTTGACTTTCTTTCATAACCGCGCAGCGGTAAATGTTATGGCGTAACAGTGTAATTTCATTACTTTAGAGTTGAATTCGAATTCAGGCCGATACGGAATTCGGTCCTTCCGAGCCCCAGCTTGCTAATAATCCCAAGTTGATAAACAGCGTTCACGGTAAAGTTAAGCCTTTTGAAATAAAAATCGCTGCTCATTCGTACCTATACGGTGTCGCCCATATTGGCGCGCGGTCTCCCTCTTTAATTTGCAGCTTATTTTTAAATTAGTTTTAACAGCGGGTGTTCTACTGCAAGTTGAAATTTATAGCCACTGAAGTTAATTTCATCCATCTGCACGTGAGTAATATTTCTACAATCTTAACAACTCCATGGTTTCACTTAGAACGGCGCATTTATAAAGTGGGAGATGGTCCATGACGATGTTACTTTTTCATTTTGTGTAAGAATACCTAACGACATGAAAAATAGATCCTAAGCGTGGCTTGAAAATTTTCTCAGCTGACAGCGAACAGCGTACAACGGAATATGCTACAAAAATACACTTCGCTTAAAACTAATGTGGCAGCACGAACTGCCGTGCTAACTGAACAACTTCCCCTACTGCAATCAGGTATTCTCTCAACATTATCTATTGTGAGCATGTATGGGGTATCTCGATAAGAATAAGCAAGCTGCAATAACTCGGTGAAATAGTTTCCATTGCCTTTTAGGACGTTATAGACTTCCTTGATGTTGCTGCATCTACTTCTTCGACTAGTTCCCAATAGTCTCTAAATGTAGTCTATTGTGAACATGTATGGGGTATCTCGATAAGAATAAGCAAGCTGCAATAACTCGGTGAAATAGTTTCCATTGCCTTTTAGGACGTTATAGACTTCCTTGATGTTGCTGCATCTACTTCTTCGACTAGTTCCCAATAGTCTCTAAATGTAGTCTATTGTGAACATGTATGGGGTATCTCGATAAGAATAAGCAAGCTGCAATAACTCGGTGAAATAGTTTCCATTGCCTTTTAGGACGTTATAGACTTCCTTGATGTTGCTGCATCTACTTCTTCGACTAGTTCCCAATAGTCTCTAAATGTAGTCTATTGTGAACATGTATGGGGTATCTCGATAAGAATAAGCAAGCTGCAATAACTCGGTGAAATAGTTTCCATTGCCTTTTAGGACGTTATAGACTTCCTTGATGTTGCTGCATCTACTTCTTCGACTAGTTCCCAATAGTCTCTAAATGTAGTCTATTGTGAGCATGTATGGAGTATCTCGATAAGAATAAGCAAGCTGCAATAACTCGGTGAAATAGTTTCCATTGCCTTTTAGGACGTTATAGACTTCCTTGATGTTGCTGCATCTACTTCTTCGACTAGTTCCCAATAGTCTCTAAATGTAGTCTATTGTGAGCATGTATGGAGTATCTCGATAAGAATAAGCAAGCTGCAATAACTCGGTGAAATAGTTTCCATTGCCTTTTAGGACGTTATAGACTTCCTTGATGTTGCTGCATCTACTTCTTCGACTAGTTCCCAATAGTCTCTAAATGTAGTCTATTGTGAACATGTATGGGGTATCTCGATAAGAATAAGCAAGCTGCAATAACTCGGTGAAATAGTTTCCATTGCCTTTTAGGACGTTATAGACTTCCTTGATGTTGCTGCATCTACTTCTTCGACTAGTTCCCAATAGTCTCTAAATGTAGTCTATTCGAGGTTTTTTTTATCCTTTATTAATCAAACGTTACAAAAATTACCTCATGTATGACTTGTTTGGTTGTTTTTAAAATATTTAATATATATCACAAGAGTTTTACACGTATATTAACGTAAGCAATTCATTTACTGTTAAATTAAACTTTAACGTATATTTAATTTATAATTTATAGCGCTTGGTTTGTAATTAAAGCGAAAAAAAAAAACCCGAGACAAAATAAGTGTGTTAGTAATGCCTAGTAGAAAATTGTTCTCATCAAAATATTATAAAATCGTGTGCACACGAATGCAATGCAGTTGTCCCTTTGGTGCAATTTTCTAGGATTGGTTGATATATACTCTACTCAGATTGAGAATATCAATTATTTTAGTTTGAAAACTGCAAATTCTCGTAGACAGGGTGCACTGATATCTCATGTGTGCCGGATTTTTCCTTTGTGGAAGTAAGCAAATTGGATAAGTGTAATTTATATGTATGTATAATTGTGTAACATTTTTATAGCCGTAATAACCTTTGTTCTTCACACGAGAGTGGAAATATACCGAAATATGTTCACAGATTGTTACATATTTCGTCCTAAACTTTCCTCGATAAAACGTTGGCGTACAAAATTACAATACTTTGAATCGAAAAAAAAAAAGTGAAATGTTTAAAAACCTTATTATTAGGGCTTTACTGGGCAGTTTCTTTAAGGGAAGGACGAAAAGTACAAAGTCCTTCTTGATGATGACATTCATATTTATTTCGCATTTAAATTCGTAGTGGTTTTCTATTGAAATAAGCTTGGTTATGAAGTTTCAGTGCCAAACACAGTTGTAATTTTATTGTTTGCTCTTGTAAAATAAAACATTGTAGGGCGTGAATAACAGTTTCGAGATAAAGTTAATACCTAAAATGTAGTCTGTTTATATCGGTGAGTGTGTTTAGGGACTATTCACGGTTAATTGAGTACTTTTGAAAGCCCTCTGTCATTTAAATTAATAGTCAATGGATAATTATATTTTATATTTGGCTTAGACGTTTACTTCCCTGTGAGATTGTTAATTACCTGCATGGAAATGGCAATATTTATTTTGAAAGATAACTTAATTAAAGAATAATTTAGTAGCTCAAAGGGAAATATAACTAGTGCCTCAAAAATATTCACTTTACCGAGAACAGTGTGTGTGTGTCTATATATATATATTGACTTTATCTCACCATCTGAAATACTCTCGATACTATCTATAAAATCTGGAAACAAGGCATACAGACTGATTAACGTGCACGCACCAACAAATTACTGTAACAGAAAAGACCCACAGGTGATAGAAGACTGCTGGGAACTTCTTGAAGAAACCGCGAACATAAATTCCCAAACATCACGTCAAGATTCCATTAGGTGACTTTAATGGGCAGTTAGGACAATAGACTGCCCACAACAGAACCAATTAAAATGGTGAACACTCATAAACTTCTGTCAAAATTTTAATCTCAAGATTATTTCAACACAATTCCAGAAACCCACACAAAAACTAAAGAGTTGGAAATCCACCAATGCAGCGCTCGGAGAATTCCAGATTGACCGCATTGCCATCTCCAGGAAAATCATCAAAGAAGTGTTCAATGTAAAAACAAGGAGAGGATTCTCCGAGTCCGACCAACACCTACTCCAAATCAAATTTCAGCCCAATAGAAAATGGACAAGAATAAACCAAACTTTACGTACTGATCCCGAGTACCTAGAGCTCAGCAAGGAGAAAATCGTTGAAGAAATCCGTAAGGTTGGTACCACGAACTGGTCAGAGCTTGCAGAGAAACTGAAAGAAACAATCAAATTATACCAACCCCCAAGAAAGAGAATACACAGCAGGTGGTGGAACATCACATGTGATCAAGCTGTCGAGCATAAAATTAAAGTATGGAATACTTTGAACAGTCATAAAACGACAGGGAAGTGGCAAGAATTCACAGAGTTAAGGAAAAATGTCACCAAAATTATTCTACGAGAAAAACGCAACTACGACAATAATCGTCTGAAAGAAATAGAACAGGACTTTACAAAGAACAACACCCGGAATTTCTGCAATACCTTCAGAGAAAATTTAACAGGCTACCAGCCTCCTAGCCTGTGCTTCCAACGACCTGTCGGATCCATGGAAACTAACACAAAAAAATAACTGTGAAATTCTAGCCAAACATTTCAATACACTCCTCAGTTGCGAAGCACAATCTGAACAGCTCCTATTTGTAAAACCAGCACCAAATCCTGACTCTATTCCACCCACACACGAAGAAATAGTGAACATCATAAAATCATTGAAAAACAACAGGGCGCCTGGCGAAGACGGAATTAACACGGAAGCCTGGAAATTGGACCACGAAAACATAACGCCAAAAATGCACACAATAATATCGGAAGTCTGGAAAACAGAGAAAATCCCAAAATAATGGAACGGTACCGTAATACACCCACTCCATAAGAAAGGAGACAAAACAGATCCAAACAATTACAGAGGAATCTCTCTAAAGCTTTGTTGAACCGACTCGAGCTGCAAGTGGACCCACAGATTGGCGAGTATCAGGCAGGATTCAGGGAAGGAAGATACTTTATCGAACAGATCTGGACCCTCAAGACCATACTACTTATCAGACGATGTCGAAACACCACAGTCACATTTGTTGACTTTAAAAAGCTTACGACTCTGTCGACAGACAAACATTATTTAATAGCCTAGAAGAATTAGAAGTCGATAGAAAGACCAGAGCTATCATCCAAGAAACATTATCGGAACCACCTCAAAGTAAAATTCATGGGAGAAACCTCAAATTCCTTTGAAATTCACACGGTAGTCCGACAAGGGGGTGGCTTATCGCCATTTCTGTTCAACATCGTCTTGGAGAAAATAATCAGAGAATGGGGAAAGCAGGTCAAAGGCACCCAACTTGGAAAGGAGAAAGGAAAAAGAAACACAGTGAAATGCTCGTCCTTTGCACATGACTTGGCTATATTAACAAACAACAAAGAAGAAGCCAAACTCGCACTAGAAAAACTGCATGAAATCTCCTATGAAACTGGACTTCAAATTTCGTATGAAAAAAACTCAATACATGGACACCAAATCAACAGGAAAACTCCCACCGAAACACAGTATGGAAAAATCTCACAAGTCATTCACTACAAGTACTTGGGAGAAACCATCCAACCCACGGGACTGAACACAATCTCCAACACAGAAAGAATAGTCAAACTACAAAAGGCGTACAAAATAATATGGAATCACTGTAACAGAAGAGCAGTATCTCGTAATGCGAAACTACGACATTTCAACACAATTGTTTTACCAGAAGCCTTACGTGCGGCAGAAACCGCAGTAATCAGGGGTATGACTAAAATTCATGACATTGAGAAACAAGAACCAAAGATCCTTAGGAAAATCCATGGTGCGGTCCTCTGAGTCGGAACTTGGGTCAGACGACCTACAAAAGAATTATACGAAAACACAGACACCATCACAGACAAGTTTAGGAAAATACGCGTACAGTCCTACGGACACTTATGCAGGATGGGTGAAGACAGACTCACGAAACGCTCTTTCTTACGTATAATTCCAAATATCATTACGTACTGAACAGGAACTTAAACTTTCTTCTCAATTAATTTTCTTTGGTAAATGGTGTACTTGTAAACTTAATTTTAAAAAAAGTTTGTGAAAGATTTTGTTTTCTCACGTTCAAGCAATATTTTGAAATTTTAAAACTAATATTCTATAATAAACCGATCGAATGGTTACTACAGACTTTCCTTTCGAATAACCACCCCTGCATGATTAAAACAATACCAGGGGTCGTGCTTACGAATCTCCCCGGGATTACAGGTGAATCAGGGGAAAAGTTGTAAATATTAAGGTAAACCAGAAATTCTCTAAACACCACTCGAGAAAAGATGGATAAATACCCACAAAAAAACTTCGGGTGGGTAAAGACAAATTTAAAAATAAATAAATAAATTCAACACCTCTGAAATTCGAGAGAAATGAAAAATGGTGAAATGTACCTGCCACATGAACAGCCTAGAGCCATCTAGTTTCTGGGCATTCCTTATGAGTCCCATTGTCGTAGCTCAAATAATTTGCGAGCTTTATGAATTTGAAATTTCACCCCCGCATCCCTTAACATAGTACAGTTAAGGTGTGGTCGATAGAACACCAATGGGAAAGTTATAGAGTTAATGAGCTTTGCGAAATTGGAATCTCTCAGGTAAAATAATTTTGGAAAGGTTGGGAATCGATAAATGCCCCCCTCCGCCGCCCCACCTCCCGGCAATTAAAAAAATACTCATAATTTTGTGAAATCCTTGTTCTACAACAACATTCCCCTTAAAATATGTTTTGATAAAAAATTCCAAATTCTTAGGCCGGAACGCGTGGAAACAGCAAGCGATCAAGTATAGGAATTAGTCAAAGTTTCTCCCAACCTTTTTGCCATTTCCTCCTGAGGTTTAGGGTGATGGCTTCGGATGTTGGGGAGTTCAAAAGAAGAAGGAGGGAGGGTTTAAAAAAAAGTTCGGCACACCACGAAAGTCGTTAACGTTAAAGTGGGATCAGGCATTGAATGTAGCGGTTTTTCGAAGCACAATTTTTTGACACAAGAGACGCGAAAATGAAACTATCTTAATTAAAGAAGGGTAAAAATTCATTTTAAAAAATCGCTAACTGGAAATTTTTTACGTAACACTCGAAAATGGATGCGGAAGAACCCACAAAATGATATTATGTGGCTAAAAACTAATTTTAAATAATTCCACCACCTTGAAATTCGAAAAAATTTTAAAATGTTCAAAAGTACCTGTTACTTTGATGATATAATGCCGTTGGGCCCCTGAGCTGAGTCCTATAGCAGCAGCTCAAACCCTTTATAAGAAACAGCAATTTGAAATTCAATTCCCCTTTAAAGTCATTCACTTAAGGTTTGGTTAAAGGTATACCGTGAGACGAAGTGAACTGATGGACTTAAGAAGCGAGCCAAATTTGAACATTCTAGGTTGAACCACTTCAGTTATACTGGGTATCGAAAAATACACCCTACCTTAGAAACTGAAAATTTTCAAAATTCGTTAGGCTGGGCAAACTTTTTCTTGTTAGATTGCCCGAAGCCAAATTTCAAATCCTTTTGCACTGACGGGGCAGAAACGACACGCAAAGGATCAGGAGTGAGGGGGGGGGGGGGTAGAAGAGGAAGGACGGGAATATGTACTGAGAGAGGAGACGTCCCCCCAACACACAAGGGAGGTGTGCAGCGCGATTCCAAAATGCATTTTTCACCAAACTTTCGTTCGTCATATTGTTGATACTGATGGCGAAGTATTTGACGTTAAACAGTAAATTATGTTAAAAAATATGCAGCAAGGAATATGACACATTTGAAGGGACAAATTAATGTTTATTTGTTTAATTTGCCCGTCAACAGATTTGTAGCTTTTTGTAACAATGATTATAACATGTAAAAAAGGACAAATTTAACCTCTTTATAAATGTACCTTATCGAGCTAACAACGATGCCACAAGAATATGAACTAAAAGTTGTAGAATACGTTGAAGTTTTTTCGTGGAGTCATAATATATGTCGACGCGTAAGATCAAGTACAATAATGGCGAAATGCGGTAGAGTTTTCCAACAGTGTTTATCCGTACAGTGTATTTTCTAAGCCTGCGCTAAAATTGTTTCATGGCGAAGTATGGCAATTGCAATTCAAAAAATTATTTTACACTTATTTTCAAAAATTTTATAATTTCAGGACAAAAGAGGCACGTGTGTCTCCTCCAGTGACCCTCTCTATGAAAATCACTGTAAAAATTACTGATGGGCCATTTTGACTAGCAAATTTGTAAACGGTATGTTCTTAACAAGCTATCTGACATAGCTCAAGTAACTTTGAAATATTATACAATATTACGTGACAGTTAATTTTTCTTTGCGATACGAGTCGACTGTGTAAATTGCTACCCAGCAATCAAATTTTAATACATGTTCGTGTTCCCGCACAAAAGTCTGTAAAGGAAAATTGACTCGTGTCATGAACTCCCCATAACCTCTACGTACCAAGGCGGTCTCATTGTGCACATAATGGAATTTTAAGTAGGAACAACGACACGTTATTATGAAAATAAAAAGGTTAAGATTCCGCCCACGTGACTATACTGCTGTAATATTATATTTGCAGGAATCCCTGTTTAAATATCACTCTAAAAACACACAGTTATCATTGGTAGAGAAAGTGAAACATATTAAAGGCTGTTCACGATATAAAGTGAGCCCTTTTGAAACGAACATTAGGAAAAGGTCACTGCTCCTGCCTGGCATATATTTTAACGGGCGCACTGAGTGACATGCACCCAGTGTAACACCCGTTAATGCCCGTCGTTTGCATACTGAACTAGCATATATTGTTTTTAAAACATTTTTCTCTACGTAATATTTCCTATGTACTAACATGTAAATATTTTGTGTATGTTCATAATTTGCTTTTATTTTTGTTTAATTTAATTTTTTCTATTATTCTCAAGTATAGGATTTCCAACTTTAGATGTTGCGATGACAATTTTTTTATGTTTATTTGCATTAGGTCAGATAGCTTTCATTTTGTATTTTTAGGTGTAATTAATTTTTAGTTTTGGTCTCACTTTTTGCTAACGGTTCAGGGTTTGTTTTTATGTACATCGCCGTTTCGAGACCACGTATTCTATGTTTTTTTTCACGTTTAGGCCGTTGGCTCGTTTAAAAAAAAAGTTTACTCGTGTGTTTAGATGGTGATGTATTCAACGGTAGGCTATAATCACTACAGTAAACGAAAAGTGTTTAAATTTTATCGTTTTCCAAATGTAGTTAAAATAAAGGAAACTTAGGTAAAGCCAATCTTTTCCTGTAACCACACCATCTGCAAAATTGAAAAACCTCGCGTGATTTTCTTTAAACGCTATTTCACCCCCCTTTGCCCTCTCTGTCTCTTTCTGGGGGAACCCTCCCCCCCGGCTCTTAAGGAGGGTGGAGAGGAACCTCATTTATTCAGTTATATTTGGGTAAATTAAATTACAAAGCTGAACTAACAAATATGAATGCAACAATTAATATAATTCTCTACAAGCTTATCATAGATTTGGTTTCTGAATGGGAGGGACAGTATTTTGCAAATCCGCATTTCATTGATTTTTTTTTATTATACCAACCTGTTTCTTTATTAGGTGCTAGTACATACTGGAAGTTGTCAAATATAATAAATAAATTGCAATGGACCTACCTACATGTATACAGATGGCATTAAGAGGTGGGATTTACTGACAGAAATAGAGAAACGAAAATTAAATAAAAGATAATTATAGGGAAGTCATGTATTCCTTGAAGTGGTATTTGAAAACAGTAGACCTACTCGATTTTAAAACATTGCAAAGTATTTTGACAAGCTGATGATAATGTTTTCAATATTGACATCAACATCACTCACAGTTTCGACTGTTCACCAGGTCTGCAGTAGTGACATATGAAACAAACAAATTGTTTGGGATCTAAACTGTTGTAGCGGAGTTTATGTTGCTGAAAACTAAAATGACGCATACAAACACACAAAACCAAAACAGGAATAGTTGTCAACAGGTAGGTACATGACCACACAGAATTCTACAGAAGGAATCGTTTGGTTGCAAGAAGACTACTCTGTGTTTGTCTTGTTTTATTGTGCCCATCATTAGTTTTTCGTTTCGCTAATTTGCGGCTTACTAACTGAATTCATTCTACAGAGTCGTCTGTGTTAATCGCGCAGGCCTTCCTATTGGAAACTATTATTGGTTGTTTTTCTGTGTGTCTATGTTCAAATGTGTAGTTCTAGTTTCGTGCGACACGAGCTATACTGCAAAAGGCAAATGTGTGGTTCTAGTTTCGTGCGACACGAGCTATACTGCAAAGGAAAATGTGTGGTTCTAGTTTCGTGCGACACGAGCTATACTGCAAAGGCAAATGTGTGGTTCTAGTTTCGTGCGACACGAGCTATACTGCAAAAGGCAAATGTGTAGTTCTAGTTTCGTGCGACACGAGCTATACTGCAAAGACAAATGTGTGGTTCTAGTTTCGTGCGACACCAACTATACTGCCAAGGCAAATGTATAGTTCTAGTTTCGTGCGACACGAGCTATACTGCAAAGGCAAATGTGTAGTTCTAGTTTCGTGCGACACGAGCTATACTGCAAAGACAAATGTGTAGTTCTAGTTTCGTGCGACACGAGCTATACTGCAAAGGCAAATGTGTGGTTCTAGTTTCGTGCGACACGAGCTATACTGCAAAGACAAATGTGTAGTTCTAGTTTCGTGCGACACGAGCTATACTGCAAAGGCAAATGTGTAGTTCTAGTTTCGTGCAACACGAGCTATACTGCAAAAGGCAAATGCCCGACACAATTTTTCATTTCATATATGATATTCATATAGGCCTGCATGAATGATAAAGCTGAAGACATTTTAGCTCAAGGAACCTCTGCTTACCAGAATGTGTGTTTAGTTAAATGATCATAAATCATAGCAGCAGTTTATGGTAAGAAAACAAGTCAAAACTGTGATACTATCTCGCATGTGTAATAACCCGAACTTTAATAACTCTCCCAAGTAGGCAGTGATTGCCCTTATTTACAATGCCAGTTACAAACATTGGATTCATCAACTGGGTCCGTAGTCATTCAATTTAAAACAAACCAATTTCTTTACCTGTATTACAGCTTGCACTAATAAATTAACTTTTCCAACTACTCAATTAAGTGGTCCTGCAGTAGTCCGGGAAAATACATTTACGTGTCAACTGCGAATTTTATAGTTTATGCACGTGTAATGAAAATGAAAGCAAACCAACATTGGTTGAATTACTTGGAATAAAAACGTATTTCCAAGCACCACGAATTTGCAAAGGTGAAAATGAATACTATCAACTACTGCTTAAATATCTTGTTTCTGTCACATGGCAGATTTGTTTCTGGAAATGATTTCTACATATAAAATATGAGCTGTCCTACTTAACCCTTTCAGTAATGAATTAATTTCCGAGCTGAAATGCTGTAATAGTTTAATTTTATTATTTGTGCTGCACTTGCGCAAAGCGTGCATGTTATTTGATGTCAGCATTAACCATTCACGAATGAGAGATGCAGAAACATTAACAAATCAGATTACTCACAAATAAGACGCTCAAGATAATGGCCACCGATTCCTTGTTGTGTACAGTCCCGACCGTAAATACTCTTCACGTGCAACATGTACTCGATCATGGACACAGTGACTGAAAGTGATAAATAAAAAACGTAAACACGGCAGACTAACGATCGCGTGTCTCCAATGGCGTGGTTGCTAGGCAATGTAAGCGGAAATGACGTCTGCTTCAACAGCGTATAGCTCTCGCCTCCCACCAAGGCGAGCAGGGTTCGATTCCCGCATTTTCGCGTGTGGAAATCTTGCCGTACGGTGCCCCTGGTGAGCGTTTTTTCCCGGGGGTTCTACCGTTTCCCTCGCACTTGCTGCCCGGCGCTGCTCCACGGCAACCTTTCTTCAGTCTCGTCAGTACTCAAGACTCCGTTAAGGGGACTTACTGATCAAAAAAATGTTTAACGTCACGTCTCAATGTGACGTCCGGCCCCAAGAATACATCGCGACGGCCGGCGATGGAAAACACCATGAGCAAACCTCGTTCGTCTTCTGTTTCCTCAAGATTTAAAGTGCTGACTCTTGTGTTTCAATAGGGAAATATATTTGGAAAATAAAAATAGCAGTTTGTAATACTATTTTACACAAAATTAAATATCGTACACAGAGTGCTGCTTACAGCGCATTTTGCTGAATTTGACTCTTTTCAATTTCTACATCTGTGTTTCAATAACCATACTGTTAAAAAGTACGCCTTCTGGTCATACTTGTAGTTAACACATTCAGACTCGGTGTACACAATTGTGTAGAGTACGCACGTGTAGGTAATTTTTGGTCTTCACTTCACACTGCGAAGCTCAATGACCGATGATATTACCTGTGGGTAAATTACTAGCAAACCATCTTACTAGCTTAGGTCATAAATGTGTCATATAACTGTTGCCGAACATATAAAATACAACTCATTGGCTGTAACAACGAAACAAGTGTTGTGTCGACTAAGTACAGCATGCATCATAGATCTATAAGTTTGCAACACCTAAACCAGAGAATTAAATAGGGTCTGAAAGGGTTAAGAGCTAGGGGAGTTTATGTCTGAGGTACATTATAGGTGGCTGTAGCTTAGGGTAGAGTACTGAGTGGATAAATGAAGAAGCAAGGATATTTAGGATTAACTCGGATTATATTGTAAAAAATGACATTACACAAGTACAAGCAAGTTACACTGAAAGAGCGGGGAGGCAAAGCTAACAAACTGTTTAAATAGAAGCATACTAAGTTACTGAATGATAGGGGTTTCTCCCACTCTGTGTTGAGTCCCGAGGCTGTTGAACTGAGGCGGGGTTACGACGTACGACACAGCGAGCTCCTCTAGTCCTCCATCCTGGTCGTCGTCACGACGGAGAAAGACGCCGCCTGCCACTTAGTGACGCCATATGTCCGCCTTTATTCTCTCCAGCTGGCAGTGGAGATTCTCGCTTAAAGGCTGTTCACGGTAAAATGAGCACTTTTGAATGCCCTGCTTAAGATCTAGTTGTATGCATGTTGTGTATTATTCCACCTTACGTCAAATTAACACTGTAGTGGGCCTCATCACTTTATTCGTGGGTCAGTCAAGCGAAGCTTTGGAATTTTTAGAAAGTAAAATTTTCACAAATATGCTCTTTTTTACACTTCGATACATTAAAAAAAGTACAAAACGAAAGAAATATTTTAAGTTATTACAAATGGTTATATATCACTTTTAATCTGACGTTAAGATATGGCCCTATTTTCCATCCATTGTTACCAACTTTACTGGGAGAATGTCACTCAGTGCGCCCGTTAAAAAGTATGCAGGCAGGAGCAGTGACTTTTTTTCTAAAGCTGAGTTCAAAAGTGCTCACTTTATCGTGAACAGCCTATACCAGCGTTTGTCAAGGCGCGCCCCGTTTGCAGCCACCGCCTTCCTGTTTTGTACTTAAGTGAGAGGGCGTGTTCAGGGGACGATGAAGTTAACGCCGCCTTCACGCCAACGGAACAATATTTGTAAGTTGACGACAAAATATCGACCTTTATTTCTGTCCTGGAAAAAATAATATTTACATTGAAATATTTTTTATTTTATTTTAATATTCACAGTTGCTTACAATGAGACTTGCATAACAAAGCTCTCCACTACTCTCTCTCTCTCTCGGTGAGTCTTGCCTCGACTCTAACCGCGGTATGCGAACCCAGGACGTTGCGGTGCGAAGGCGGCGTCTATCGATCTAATTAGAGGGTGTGGTGGACGGGAGAGGGCAGGCGACGGTGTACCTTATCATCGCTGGACCTCACGTGGTATGAAGGGGTGTGGTTGGAGGAACTGCAGCACTTAATCACCGACGTGGTGGGGGGCGGCGCACGCAGCATCCTCGCCGGCCATTGTCTGGCGGAAACGAGCTCCTCCCTCGGCCGGCAGCCATGCGTCACAACGCCGTCGATATGGAGCCCCTCCGACAGCCTCTTCCTTCCGCTGCAGACGCCGCGAGCCACAGTATATACTGTCTGTCTGTTCCCGTAGCTGTGCTCGCTGTCTTCCTCCGCAGCTCTTCTCGTTATCGCGGCGACCCCACACATAGTCCGTTCACGATTACTTACAACTTTACTCAAGCCCTGCTGATGTTCTACTTCCAGGATATTCCTCCGCCTGGTGCAAACGAAGCTCAAGCAAGTATAAACGCTGTTCACGAAAATTCGAAATCAATCATAAGAAATAAAGTCACTGCCCCTGCGTCCAGTAAAGTTGGTAATGACGGATGAAAAATAGTTCCCTATCTTAAGGTCAAATAAAAATATTTACGTTACAATTTGTAATAACTTAAATTATTTATTTTCGCTTTCTGTGTTTTTAATGCGTTTAATTATGAAAAACGAGCATATTTGTAAAATAATCTCTTTTCTAATAATTTCACAGTTTCGCTTGACTGTCGCATGAATAAAGTTATGAGGCGCATGGCAATGATAATTTTACATAGGGCGGAATAATACACAATGTGCATACAAATAGCTTTTAAGCAAGACTTCCAGAAATGCTGCATTACCAGGACACCTATTTTTTCCCTGGTAAATGAAATATTATAATTTGTACTTAAAATACAAGTTAAAATTCAGTTTAACCAAAAATGAGATACTTCTATGTTAAGACAAGTATAAATGTAATAGATGAGATATTTATGATACAATTAAGCACGTCGTAGATGGGGTGATTTTTCAAAGTTTTTACTCAAAAAGTGCGAAGAAACCGCGAATAGACTATAGTGAGAAAGCGCTAATAGTAAAGTCGTGCTCTGTACATACACATCAGCGTTCCTACATGTGTTTATAGGCTGTTCACGGTAAAGTGAGCACTTATTAAGGCCCCGTTAAATTTTTCCTTTTGGCAGATTTCTATGTTCCTATCACTTTTTAATATAAACATTGCCTTGTGACAAACAAACGCAGTGCATACTTTTCTTCACTCCTAAAAGTTAATGTCTGAAACTGTAATAAATTATATTTATTAGTGGTTAATGCCGGTTGGAAGGACCTTAAAAATTGATCACTTTACCGTGAATAGCCTATACACTGTGTTTATTACTCACATGGCAGGGCTTACAATAACAAGTGGCGAAGGATATAAACTGGTCGAAAGAAAAAAGTAAATACGGCCTTCAAAAGTGCTCACTTTATCGTGAACGGCCTATATAGCCCAGAAATTAAGGGTTTTAAGACGGGAAAAATTAGTTACAAGCTGGACTTTTGGCAGATGTCAGTACCCAACTGGAGGTATATTCTCCCAAAAGTCCCCACCCCTCCCTCTGGTGCCTTCTCCCCTACCCCTCCTTGAACATCCGATTTGCACGCTTTTGTATTACCGTTCATATCTCCGTTAATATCTATCCTAGCTTAAAAACTATTTTACAGTTTTATTCCGTGAGCTATTATCTAGAAAAAAGTGTATATCCTTTTTCCGCTAAGGTTAATACTTTAATAAAAATTTGCTGAAATATGTAAGATTTTACTTTTTTATATAAAGTTTCTAATGGTTTTTTCACTTTAACATTTTTATTTATGATAATTTGACGAAACAATTTACATGACATTTGTAGAACGCTTATTTAGCTTTACAACGGTATATATATTTATATACTTACAGTTATGAAGACATATGGTAGGGCACCATGAATCGAACCTAGCGCGCGCGCCACAACCCCTCGCTGGCACTGGGGCTGCCATACCATCTACTCGCGTGTGCCTCAAAAACATAATCATCATCTTAAATACTTACTTTCTCCAGTTTTTCGAATATCAAGTCGATTTCCTTTTAAGGTTTTTTTTGTATCGGCTTTGCTAGTTGGGGTTCGGGAGGGCCTTGCCCTTAACCCATACATTCAGGGTCGTTCCATTATCCACCACCTATGGACCCGCCGCATTCCGGACTAGCAACAACCGGCAGCTGTGAAGTAATGTTCACTGATACTAATTTACAACGTGTTAGTAAGAGTATACAGTGCCATCCACAGCATCATGGACCTCCCAACCACCGCTAGCTTCATATTGCTACGTTCTTGATTGCTGTATGTGCAATACTCATTTCTTGACTTTTTATTATTTACAAATCATCATTAGTAATTTGTATATACGATTCCCATCTACACTTGAGTTATTCAATACATTTTACAATCAAATTTATGTACAATATCTTTTAACAAAATGTATACTTTCTTATTCTAACTAAACACAATGTTTACAATAAAATGTATACATTCTTATTCATCATAAATGATGTCTTCGTCTTCATCCATGGCTGTTCTTCCATTATTACATGAAAGACCATTGCAGAGCTCACACATAGCTGAACATTGTAAACCTTACTTCCGACAGTCACAAAGATTGCCACAAGCAGGTTTGCAAGAACATGACACTAAATACAACAGTTCATTAGGTGCAAATGGCTTTGAAGTAGTAACTGGTTTAAGTGCCTTTCTCTCTTCTCCAGCTTCTCTTATGGACTCCAGCTTCCATCCCCACTCTGTATCTGCGAACATTCCTTTCTTCGTTAACAACTCTGTTAGTTTCGAGTTGATGTTTATCACTTGTTGGAAATATAAAAGTGCAGACTTCGAATAAGGCAAGTGTCCAGCAGCATGGAATAACGGGAGCATTTTTACTGTTGTGTACAAGTGCATGCCCCAATCTCCTGTTCATTCTGCATGGATGAATTGTAGAATAAGGTCTATGCACATTAAAAGATTTATCCAAAGTTTTGAAGTCCTACTTGATGATTCTAACGTTTTCGTACAGTTGTCTATTTTACCACAAGCTTCAGTAACTCCTGATTCATTTATTACAGTTTCTGGATTTATGTCTTGTTTAATGAGTTGCTTGTGAAACTTCTCCAAGGAGGCGATATTGCCTCTCAGTTCTTCGCAATGTTCTTCCATCAAGTTAACGATTGCACAGGCTGTGAGTGTGTATGCTCGGATACATCTTGTATAGGAATGACCACTGAACAGGTTTTGTACTGTATTTTTAGCATATACAATAGCCCATAAACATTCAAGTCCACTGACTTCCATTACTCGCCCCCCGGAGCCCATAAATGACATTAAGAGGTGAAAACCACCAAGCTTTACAACTATATTTGCAATTTCACTGCCTTTTTTCAGTGGAAGCTACGATTTCTGAAGCCTTCAAGGTCAAGGGTTGGTCAAAAGTCACTATGCAGGACTCATTTTGTTTTCTGATCTGTTCTGCAGCAAAACATAATGCTGTGAAAATTGTGTATGCATTGGTGACATCAATGTTATTGAAGGGAACAGCCATGACATATGTTGAGTCATATTTTTCCTTTCTTCTGCTAATGATATTCATAATGTCATTCCACCATGTTTGGGCATTGATTCCAGGAAGTCAAATGGAGTCCAGGGGAAATATTGTTATTAATGTGAAATCTGAACTATTTATTGCATCTTTTAATGCATTGTAGTCTTTTACAACAATACTACTTAATACCCTTCGAGAAGTTTTCTTTGGGTACGATCATATCTTAATATATTCAGGACTAGATGATCCAGAATACTTCCTTTTGACCTTCACTTGGGTATTAATAGTAGTAGCTGGCGTAATACATTGTATTCCCCCATCGCATGAAACGTGTTCAAGCCATCCAATGTACGTACATTAACATCAGCATTATTAAAAACATGCCGTATGAAAGCTTCTTCATTAAAATTTGGTGATCCTGCATTTATGAAAGCGTTAATGTACACAGAAGTTTCGTAATAGGACGCACAGACACCCATGGAAGATTACATATTGATGAAATGTTTAGAACCATACAGTCGATAAAGTGTAAAAAGTAAGCCAATCTGAAGCGGTGACATATACGATCTACGTCTTACGGCTGATATTATAGCGTTATTTATGCCTACACATTTTCTCTTCAACTTTTCTAATTCTGATGTATTCTTCTTCACTGTGACTTTCTGGGTAAATTATGCTAATGTACTTGGAATTGAATTTTCTCCTCCAGACTTCATATAATTTGTATCTGGGTATGTACTGTGACCATACGCCATATTTTGAATATCTTCTTAAATAATGTCAGCTGCTGCTAATACGATGCTAAGTTTTTCTGTTTTCATGTTGCTGTCTTCATCTTTATACTAACTGTGAATGATTTTGTTTGCGGTGTCAGACAAATACATAACATTCTTTCTACCAAAACATTAGATACCATAATGCGTTCTTTAAAATGTTCTAAAAGATGATTTTCTAGATGTTTGTCAGAATAAGTTTATTTTTCCCCTGAAATACCTGACATAATATCTTGCAACTTTTGAATTGAGTACTGGCATTCGTCAATTTGTTCAATATAATTTCACATCTTTAAAAAAAGACTCTCTATCCTCCATCGGTCTGCCTACAGATCTTTCACTTGGGTTTGTCTTTTAAAAAGTGGCATGACATTTTCGTGGTATCAGAGTTCTGGTGCAACAAGGTCACTCACACTTAAAATGCATGCATTTTGCCCCCCCCCCTCCCCAACCCCGACACCATTCGTCATTCCGTTCTTCACATTTTTGCAAAGAATTTCCCTTGATGACTAATGTTTCTACCACGCGAATTTCCTTCCTACGGTGCAAAGAAGTCTTAGAACCGATTACTGCCGTATTTCCACAAATAAAGCAATTTGATTTATAGTCAAATCTCTTAACTAAACTACGCAGAGAAGTTGATGTTGACGGAAGAGATACATCACATTTTTGCGATGATGTAGTTGCAGCTTTAATACTTGATGGTCTCGTGTAATATTGCCTGCACAGTTTGTGCACTCAAACACTTGTTTTGCCTTCCAATAACTCTTGCAGCCCATTATTTATTATTTTGGGTGCTTCAGTAATTGCTTTCAATCCTTTCGGGAAAAAAAACAGTATCTCCTTCCAGATTTTTACCGCATAGAAGACAATAAATCAGACTCGTCCATTTTAAAGTATGTAAAAAGTTGGGGTCATGCCATAGTAAATTCTTATTCTGAAATATATGGCTATGGAACTACTGATCACGGAGACAGAATATTTTTGAATTATAACTGCCGTACAGTGAATAGCTGCTACTGGCGAATAAATATGAATTGCAATAATAATTAAAATTACTTAAAAATGCAATTTGACGACTCTTATTAATTAATAAAACAAGGAGGAATATCCAAAAATTTCAACATTTAAGTTTCATTTAAAAGTACGTACAAACAAGATGGTAAAAGTACTACATATGTTGAGTGATTACTTACCAAAAATAGTCCTCATTAGCAGGTGTGTATATATATATATATATATATATATATATATATATATATAACACACACACACACACACACACACACAGTTGGAAAGCTAAAGAAGTGTTCTACAACTTTCATATAAGGTGTTTCGTCAAATTATTATAATATTATAAACATATTAAAGTGAATAAAACCATAAAAACATTGCATATAAAAGTAAAATTAATTTTACGTGTTTCACCAAATTTATATTAAAATATTAGTCTTAACGGAAAAAGTACGCATGCTTTTAAACCGTAAGATAGTTTTTGGGCTAGATATTAACGGATATATGAACGGTAATACAAAAGCCTGCAATTCGGATGTTCAAGGAGGGGTAGGGGTGAAAGCACCAGGGGGAGGGTTGGGGACTTTTGGGAGAATATACCCCCAGTTGGGTACTGACATCTGCCAGAAGTCCAGCTTGCCACTAATTTTTCCCGACATTCGATAATTTTTCCCCTTCATTTCCTGGACTAATAGGAAATAGTCAAATGCTTACAGTAGGCAGGCAGCTTAACGTCTCGTCGACAGCGAGATCATTAGAGAGGAATTGGGGAAGGAATGGGAAGGATTCGGCCATGGCCTTTGTTAGGAACGCATCCCCAGCATTCGCCTCGAGTGAATTTTCTCATCAAACACACATTTCGTATAATCCTCAAAATTAATTATGTTATTGACTACACATTTTTTCACACCTTTAGATTTTTTGTATTCCTTATCGCCAACTATACATGCATACACTTTTGCTCTTAAACCGACAAATTATTTCATTATTTTCCCATTACCCTCATCTTTAAATTTACCTAAAACATTTTTATTTATTTATTTGAAGCATGTTATAAATATTGCTCTCTGGATAATCACTTGTATCAAATTTATCCAACATTGTTTTCATTTCTTCATAGAAATCATCTGCTTTAATGTTATAAATGTATGAATCGGTATCTTGAAAACACAACTCAGTTTTATCATCATATTTTGGTTTCATCACTTTATAATGGAAATCATACATTGATTCTTTCGATATGTCCAAAATTGACATGCCCACATAAATAGGCTTATTAATTTTTACAGTTGTTTTATTCATTTGTATAGCCGCAAGATTCTCATTAAACATAGTACTTCTTTTGAAATTTGGTTTCAATATTAATTTTTCACATTTTTCTGCATCTGACATTAATCTTATGTCTACTCTGTTTCTTATATTTTCCATAATTTTACCAAACACAGGATTATTCATTAGCTTATAAAGGTATTTTTCGAAATCATTTTTCGCATTAGTCCTCGTCAATGTATTAAAACCCATGTACTTTTTCAAGCAATCAGATTGATTAAATATCAATATTCTGTGTATTTTTGTAAGTTTTAATCTATTATTTAGACACTGTTTTAAATTTCGATAGTGAATTACAAACTTCTGTTTGTTATCTAAAGTTGTTAATAATTTAGATTGATTTGTCTTTGGAACTACCTTATTTCCTGGGCATAATGGAAGAGCTTATGTAAATGATGTAGTTCTTGTGGATACTCTAAATCAACTTCTAATATATAGCCATACTCAGAATCATCATTCAAATTTAATATTTTTTCACTCCAGTAATCTAAATCATATAATGTATAGTAAACCCAATCGAAACCGCCATATGGCAAATATTGAGACATTGCCCAACAATATAAATTATGGCATCGAGATAAGCTAAATAATTTTATACTTGATTAGAATTTAAATCTTCAAAATATTTGTTATTTGCTTTAACTTATCACTTACAGCATTGTGACATACCACCGCTAATTCCTTTTTCAATCATTAAAATCATATATTTGTGTAATAAATCTAGTGGTTGTTTAGTCATTTTTAACGTTGCTTCCCGCGATAAACCTGGTGCTGTAAAATACCTCGCTGTAGCTAAATCATATGAATTTATATATGTCTTTCTAAAATTTTCGAATATATCTGCTACAATAATACATCACTATTTAAATATAAAAATGGTGTTCCCAAAATTTTTTATATTAAATTGGTTCCATGCATTTTTTTAAAGTTCATATTCATCATCAGATATACTATTTTCGTTTAATTTATTGTAAAATTCACTCTTTGGGGGAAGCTCAGTTTCTTCAAATTTCTTCTATCGATATAATCATATGGGTAAACAACTTTTTAAATAACTAAATCAACTTGATAAAATGAAGTCCAAAAATGAATAGGTTGTACAAAATTTTTTAAAATGTCATGTTATATGTTGATATCCTACTTTTAAAAGCTTTATTAACTAAGTAAGCTTCCTTGGTTTCCTTACCTATTTTATTAGCGAAAATATTAGTAGAATAAGGAAATATTTCTTTCAGTTCGTTTCTATCTTATTTATATAATTCATTGGTATCAGCATCAGAGAAGTTAAATTTGTAAAATTATTCGTTCTTCTCCATTCTGTTACCCTCTTACTTTTATCTACAGGTTTTAGAAATATATTATTAGAAAATGGGAAAATTTCTTTTGATTATATTTTAGCTTTTCTATATTTTATAGTGTAATTTGGAAAGGGTACATTTTTAAAGTTTCTTCTTTGATTTATAATACATGGCATAATAGCTGCAATTAAATAAGCTTTCCGTAGCCTGTGCAAATATTTTATTTCAAATCTACTACATGTAATACTTATGTCTCTCGCTGACTTTTCGCTCAACATTTTATTTATTTTCGAAGACTCCTTATTTGTTTATTTAGAAAATATTTTTAATTACGAAATAAAAAATATAAGAAAATGAGGTGGAATATCATCTAAAAGATGTTAAAATTATTGGGAAACCATATTTAACTTCTTGTTAAGACGAGAATTCTTAAAATATTCATTAAAACAATTTTTAAACATAGTTGTATGTTGATCCTTACAATATTTATTATAAGAAAATAATTTTATAGATTTATTCTCATTACAAACTGTGCATGTTTGATAATTCTCGTTTAGAACTTAATTTAGAATATCTATTGATGTGTTGTGTGAGTTAATTTTTTTTATGGTTTTCGAGCTGTTGATTATAAATATATTTTCTACATTCGCATAGTACTTTCTTTTTTTTTAACTCATCGTGATTTTTGGCATATTCATTCATACATGTTTTGCATTTTCTTATAAGTTTGTCTATAGTTGCTTTATGTGGATAAAATGAATCGATAGTTTTATTCTCATTACATATTTCACATGTCTGAGTAGAAGAATCATGTTGAATTTCATTTTTATTGTGAAATTTTATATTTTTATTCTTTTTAAGATATGGTTACATATTTTCCACATTAGCATAGTACTTTCTCTTTTTTAAAACTAATATTGATTTCTGTCATATTCAGCACAACATTTTTTACACGTGTTAATATGCTTGTCTTTTGTGTATTTATGCATCTGAAAACTTTCTATATTTAATACTTCGCCGCATTTTTTACATTGCTTAGAGATGGTATTAGTTTCAACTGCATTTATTTAGGAAATTAATTATTTACGGAATGAAAGATATTTTTCTTTAATAATTAGTTTCTTTGTAAATAACACAAAAAATGGAATCTCTGATCAACAAGTTGAACAATTCGCTTGGATTCGTCAAACTACAAGATCTAGAAAAAAATATATAAATTCTAAAAATTATTTTCTTTTTTACATTTTCACTTAATTTTTGCTTATTTTGCTTGACTTTCTCTTAAATTTGCTTGCTCGCTTGCAAAATTGTTATTTCTAGAAAACATGAAAAGTTGCTTGAAAAGCGAGACATTTGCTTGATTTTAGCTTAAAATTTAATGTTTTTAAGGTGGCACAAGGTCTGCACACTATTATTGAAAAAGCGGTAAATTTGCTTGATTTTGAGGTAAATTTGCTTGTTTTTTAGAATGCATAAGTTCTTAAATTTCAAACCATGATTTCGGAGCAAAAAACGTTGATTTTGACCTTAAATTACTTGATTTTTCGATAAAAATGGGGGGTGGTCCAGAACCGGCCTTTTAGTTCTACTACACATTTTAAAGCCGTGCTTTAGAGCTACTTATATGCACACTGTGTATTCTACCACTGTATGTAAAACTAACATTTCCATGGACCTGAACTTTATTCATACGTCGGATAATTGAAACTGTAAAATTGTTGGAAAAATAAATATTTAACAAATTTGAATATTCTTACACTTCTATAAATGAATTAACAAATGTTTGACACTTTGAATTCACATGGAACTTCTTTACCTCCATCGTTACAGCCTATATTGGGTGCACACCAGTCAGTGTGCCTGTTAGAATCCAAACACACTGTAAAAAATATTAAGGTGAAATTACCCTACATGTAAGGAAAAATTAACTCTTAAATGTAGAGTAGATTTACATAACAAGCAAAGTACTATACCCTAATCGTACGGGAAAAGTACCTGACAAAAGTGAGTTAAAAAATATCCAGGAATGTCAGTACTGTTAAATATTTTATTGCCTATATATATCCTCTTACGAATAGTAACCGAAACCTCAATACTAAAATCCTCGACACTTTCCAGCGTGTGGACGCAAACCGTAGTCCTCTATCACGAGAGGTCGATGCGTTACCCATTACACCACGACGGCAGCGTGGCAGCACGAGTGAATATTGAGGCGTTAAATGACTGTTTCTTCCGTCCGTCCCCCCACATAACTGTTGAGAATTCTGAGGAGATGCACGCGCCGTAAGGTAATTTTCCCATCCATGAATGGGCTTTTCCACTTCCATGTACGCGAATTTTACTCCAGAGTGCGGAAATTTTACCTTACCTGTAAAGAAAACTTTGTTTCCCCCCCACAAGTTTGCGAATATTACCTTACACTTGTCAGATAATTTTCTCATTATTTTTACAGTGCAGGTAGCCCCTACCTGCACTGCAAGGTTGATTTAAAAATTACTCAATTAACAGTGTGCAGCCGAGATGTATCTGCTTCACGGTCTGCACATTAGCCAGTAAAACGTAGTTCTGCACCTGACTTCACACAGCGTGTTCGTTGTGTGCCTCCACTCGCGTAGAGCAAAATTCTCATTCGGGAACATCCTGAGCGCAGGTCCTTACCCAAATTAGTGAAAGGTGTTATCCAAGGTTATCACTCTAACTATTATTTTAATTTTGAGAGGTTTACTCTCTGAAGGCTGTTCACGATAAACTGAGCACTTTTGAAATCAATCTTACAAACTGCTCCTACCTGTATATATTTTAACGGGCGCACTGAGTGACATGCACCCAATAAAGTTGGTCACGATGGAGGAAAAGTAGTTCCATATTACTACGTCGAATAGAAAATGTTGGATAATTATTTATGACCACCTTAAATTATTTATTTCGCTTTAAAGTGAAAAAATGAGCAGATTTTGAAATATTTACTTTTCTAATAATTTCACAAATTCACTGGGCTGATACATGAATAAAGAGATGGGGCCCTTGACAGTGTTAGTTTTACATTAATCGTAATACTACACAGTGTGTATACAAGTAGATCTTAAGCAGGACTTTCAAAAGTGCTCATTTTACCGTGAACAACCTGTAAGAATTTTTTTATATATTTGAGTAAGTGCGAAGGCGTGCACTAACTTGATGCATTATCCAGTTGTTTACGCGTTACAGTGCAAAGACTTTCTTCGACATACAACAAACAAACAAACTTTCCACATAGAAAAGATAGCCAGAAAGGTGCTGCCACGTGGCTTTCTCGCACGTAGGCACAAAGAAAGCTAATGCTTTCCACGGTTATTTTACTGTACGCTGGTGTCCTCCGCGCCTGAACAGCAAAGAGAAAGATAAGTCTGCTATGCGTGTTGCCTGCCCCGCTCCCTGTAGCATACCCGGCAAATAGTATGACTATATAGACAATATTGTATATGGTGAACAGCGATAAAACTGAAATAACACTGAAAAGCATGCTGAGACACCGTATAATACCGACATTTAAGTCATGACCCAAAATAAAAGCAAATTAGCAAAAATACTCAATTTGACAGGTACAACTTTAATTATTTTTTCTAACAAGTTATATTTGCCATATTTTTGTGAAGTATTGACCAAAGGGAATGGACATTGCTTAGAAACTAATGATTTTACCATGGTAAAGTGTGACAATGTTTCTTAATTTTATTAAAAAAAAAAATATGACTCTTGAGCATACAATTCTTTAAATTATACACCTTACATGTCCTATGTAAATATTTGTTTACATGTATGGCGTTTACAAAAATAAAAACAACAACACGGGAAATCTTAGATTTTTAAAACCAAGGGGATGAACTTAATATGCAGATCTTAACCTCTGTTCGACAGCAAAGCCATTAGAGACCCGGAGGAATCCCATATAGCACAAATTGTTGCAATTATGTTTCAGGTATATTATAATTCTTCATTTAAATAATATTTGTTGATTCGTATCTCAGAGATGTTTCAGAAATGTTTCGTTGTGTTGCCACAATTTAATCTATGATGTTATGTTTCTCACATGTATGAGCGTTTCCAAAACGAATGCTAACTTTCGGAATGTTTCTGATATGTTCTGGTTACATTTCTTTGACATATATCCGAAATGCTTAGAATAAGTTATTTTCATTTCGTCACATGCCACGAGGTTATGCAGTAAAACAGCAGTGCGAAATCGCTGTAATTCCATAAAAGTAGAATTACCTATATAAGTTTTAGGTGAGTTGTATATTTTAAAGACCGTTCACGTTAAAGTGAGCACTCTAGAAATCAACCTTTGAAAAAAAAAAAAAAACACCTCCCGCAACTGCGTATGTATAACCATGTGTGTCACCACACTGGCTGGGGATGAACACACAGAGTTATGTTGGCAGCGAAATGTGAAAAGTAGTTCTACGAAATAACGCAGTATTGCAAGTATAATGTTTAAATTTATGGCTACTTAAGCTGTTTGAAGTTTATTTTATACACTTCAAAGTAATTATTGGCGTAAATATAACGTATTTACTGTAACTCATAATTATATTGTGCCACGTGATCGGCGCAACGGTCAAAACCAACGGTCCGTTGTTGTGGTTCCTTCATGCTTGTTGCTTGGCTTTGCTTGTGAGGCAAACTACAAATTTGGAAACTCGAAGCTGTTGTGTTTTAATATTTCTCATTTATTTCTCAGCTTATCTGCAATCATCATTGTTTTATTATAGGTCGTATAGTGTTTAATTGTATTGTAGTGATTTTGTGTAAAGTTATGAATTCCAGCAAACTACGTACAAATATTCAGCATCAGGAGGACATCATAAATCTCGCCGAAAGTATTTATTCTTTAATTCGTCGAGGAGAGATGGAGCTGTGCAAGGTGATCGAACGAGTTGCAGAAATGATGAAAATTTCAACTGCAACTGTCCGGAGGTAAATGTAAATGTGTTTTTACGACGTGTTTTCGCCGCTTATCCCCAGTAAAGAAAGTGAAAAAGAAAAATTATAATTCGACAGTTAGAAACGTGATATTATAAACGGAAAGTTAAATAACAATTATAAAGTAAATGAACGACAGCAGAAACGCAACATTAATATATTCCGTGAGTTTGGGAAGTACATGTTATACCCTAAGTTTGACAAATAATATTAAAATTGTATGTACCTATCTACCTACGCTCATCTGTTTAACCTTTCTTTCAAATCTGTCATTATAACAAGTGCAAATTTGGCAGTCAATAATTTTACGTTAATTTCATACGTTTTTATATCACTATGTAGTTTTGTAACCTGTGGCCTGGCTACAATTGATATAACAATAATAATATTAGTTTGTTTATGTTGCTACATTTGTACCGAAGAAATTAAGGTATCAACATATAGTTGGTAGTGGGTTTTTTTAAAAATAAATATCTTCAATTGTTCTAAGACATTTTTAAAACGGTAAATTATTTACATTTCAATTTTTACTTTAAACATCACCTAAAAGCGTTACAAAACTTCCGTGGTTGGGATTATCCATAAATAAACAAAATAAAATATCTTCCCGGGGAATGAAGTCAAATACACACTTTCTTGATTTGTAAATAAGTTTTTCAATTTATAACATAGTATAAGTGTCGGACCTTCTGATTGGTTGTTTATTGACGCACAGTAACTTGCCTGTAAGTATTACTTTCATAATTTGTCCTTTACATTATAATTTTGCGGTCATTTGTGGATATGTATTAATTTTACATTAATGATAAGACATTTATTTCAGCTTTGTGTGTGCACGCATGAACCATTTTTGTAAGTGTAGTACTTTTCTTTAAATACTTCTCTCATTTAAGTTTTCAGTTTTGTTGTAGTCATTGCAATGAAGGAACCACAACAATAATGAGAGTTAATGCACTTTACCTGTAAAATTGGTTTCTTGAGGTCTGTGTGGGTTTCACAAAAAGTAAAAGTCGCACCCATTTGGGCCACAAGAGACACAGGAAATGTGGCCATCGCCAATCGGCATTTCACTTAGCTTTAATAATATACATTATTTTTAGAATTATTTTGTACCAATGAAGGTGGTGCCAGTTGCAAGCCTGGTATAGCCTTCTTTTACCACTTCAATTCACAGTATAAATGTTCAGTTTTTTTTTGGAGGGTCTCAGAATGGTACGAACACAGAGTAACAATGTCAAAAAAAAAACTATATATACATATACACAATTGCGTTTGTTGACATGTTTATATTTTTAGTGTAAATTATTTTTATTTTATGTATATGTTATAGGTCTATGTTGAAATTTATGTATCTCCATTTATAAAGGTGCATATAAAACTATCCTTAAAATGTACATATACATGCACATATTTTATATATTTCTTTTTTTATATATTACTTTTTTATGTATTATTTTTATATATACTGCCACATTTGCGCCGTCACGTTAAGTTTATTAACACCATCTACTTCTGTGCAGTGGTGTACTCTTTGCTTGGCTTAGATCCTCTCGTCTTTCCTTACCTCCCTTCCTTCCCCTTTCCCCTTCGTGCGTCATTATTTTTTTATTTGACATTTTTTATTTAAGTCCTTGCACGGCCTCGCTCTGTCGACTTTATACGCTTCAGACATCTGCTACGTTACGCCTATACCTTATGACTGCAGGATGTATGTTTTTTTTTTCCTAATGGCTTAGTTGCACGTAACTTCAGTCAGCTGAGACCAAACACAGCTACCATGTTTTAGAGCTGACGGTTTACTAGTCATGCTGCAGAGCGATGGGGCACTTAGAAAATGTTGAGTCATGGGAAAAGTAAAGTTTGCGGTACAGTTTTTAAATGTTTGGTAATTTGTGTGACAAGTGGTTTGTACCTTGGGTGTGCAGTAGTGCTAGTCTATTTCAAAATCTGGATTTGGCTGCTCTTCCAAATTATTTTTCAGCTTAACTAATGTGTGTCCTTTTTTAACGTGTCGTGTTGGTCCTTGTTCACCACCAAAGTTTAATGTTTGCTTTTTCGCAGTTTCCATGACTTCATTGCTAGGGCGTTCATTTTTCAATTGTTTGTTGTGTAAAGTTTTTGTCTATCGGATATGTGAGATGACCCAAACAATTATATATATGTTACGTATTTTATATATATATTGTATATTTTACATTATATATGTACTCATATGCGCATATATACATTATATATATCATATGTTATATACATCATATATGTTACATGTTTCATATATAATATACGTGTTGCATTTAGCAGTCTTAAAATGTAAACATTGAGTTTATTAACATTTGGCAATCACATAGCAGTCCCATGGAAATGTTTGTTTACATGTGGTGGAAGGATACATAAGATACATAATGGGCAAGAAAGTAGAATTTTAGCAGTGCTTTCAAAAGTGCTCACTTTATCGTGAACGGCCTTTAGTAGTGCGTATGAAATATTTTGATGAATTGTTCTGCATGTTAACTGCTAATAGAAAATGTTGGACCATTACATAAACTTCACTATTTGGTATTGAATAAATCTATTTGAGTATAGTAATGCTATTATGAAAAACTATGTCAAAGTATTCTGATACAGTTTAATTTTTGTAATATATGATGACATACTTTTTGTTAGTTATTCCTTATTTATTGCAATGAAAATAGCAGTAGCTAAGCGTGTTTCTCTTAACTATATAGGTTAAACTTATTTTCGTTATTATTTCTCGAGACTGGTGATTTTTTAAATATTTTTCCATAAGTACATCTACTCGTGTTTTGTATTAAATTAATTTCTCAAAATGTGATTTCATCATCCTTTCTTGTGCTATTATGGAATTAATTGATTATGTTTGTTGAACATACAGGTTCAGTCGGATTATTCAGTACAATTATGAAAATTTGTGACAAACCTCAGATGTCCCTTAACAGTAATACAATTTTGGTTAAGTTGTTTTCAATTTATTTTGTATAAATATTTCTATGGGAAGTTTTAAGGTTGACAAGTTGTTACTGCACGTAGTTTTCAGTCTTTTTTTTACAAAACATTATTTATTTCTTCCAGTACCATTATTAATGAAGAATAGTTTATACCTGCTATTATAATAAGAGTCGTAAATTGTACTACCTATTATAACAACACTTAGCTTTGTGACTAAACTAACATTAAAAACTGCCCGAGCAAAATAAATCCTTCTTTCACTCGTTCATATTATAAAGACTTGGAAACTCAAGGTTAGGGTGCGCATCGTAAAATTCTGATTTTGGCAATATAGCCAAGTTCTCAAATAATATAAAGGAGGCTATTC
The DNA here is from genome assembly GCA_029891345.1 of Dryococelus australis. Classification (NCBI taxonomy): domain Eukaryota; kingdom Metazoa; phylum Arthropoda; class Insecta; order Phasmatodea; family Phasmatidae; genus Dryococelus; species Dryococelus australis. Next base: position 30,031,033 of record CM056997.1, read on the forward strand.
GAAATGTAGTTTACTAATAAAACCATATAATTTAAAGACATAGGTTTTTATGCGATATTTACTCTGCCTGATCACCCAACTGAGTTATTAATACTAGGTACACTTAACATTTTTGGCTACAAATTATATCTTAAACAACTTGGATTTAAAATGAGGGTTTTTACACAAAGAGTTGATCATGACATACTTTTATAGCACTTTACGAGAGACGAGGGGCAAGAATTCTATGCCTTTTCTAAGGGAATACTGATGCAGTTCCTTTCCCATTTCTTAACCATTTGTGCCAGCCTGAAAAATCAACCCGCAATTTTTGGCTAACAAGTAAACTTAAAACTAAAAAAACATTTGTGTAATCAAATAGGCCAACCCACAACACTTAACCAACTGCCAATAATCAGAATACTCTTAACACTATTAAATATTTGTTATTTTGTATACATACAATTATAACATTTTGTTTACCTGCCGCGTTAACAACATTCAGATTTATTTCTCATGCAATACATTACAACACAAATGTTTGATTTTAGGGAAATTGGCCTACTTATATACTCTGTTTTTTAACAAAGCAAACAATGTACTATGTACATAGTGCATTCTCTGTAAAATGAATATTTTTAATCTAGCTTTGTCGTCTTTTATTGAGTAAATGTAAGATAATGTTGTATTTTATTGAATTCCAACTTTGTGCCTGACACCTGAAATACACATTAGAGCCTTTTTTTATTACTTGCACGAGGAGAGAAAAAGTATTCATAAAAGCAAGGCTTCAAGAAACATTTATTTTACTGCAAATGGATAACATCATGTGACATTGCTGTGACGTGTTTTTATATTGCACTGGCACAGGTATTCATTTCATATTACACGCTTATTCATTCATAGGAAACAGAACGTACTACAGTTGGATGAAGAAACTTGCTACAGTCGGCGGAAGAAAGCCGGATCATGTATTGCTTCATATACTAGAAAGTCTATTCACAAATAAGATGGCTTTGAAATACAAATGGACAGGGGAAAAAAAAAAAAAAAAAAAAAAAAAAACGAAGATACCATTTGAAAAATCTGGAACTAGTGAAGATTATACCTAGTGAGTCAGATGTTCATAATAAAGACAGTTTTGCTTTAATGAAATCTGCTGCTGAATTACAAAGTAAGCTCTATCTCAGTGTAGGAGAACAGTAGAATTGGCACACTTGCCTACTGTCGCCTAACTGCTCAATCCCCAACAAAGCGCCAACCATATCACAGCCAACAATTTTCTTCAGCTGTGAGTTAGAGGTGCAATAAATAAAACAGTATTTATTTGGTCTTTCATGCTGTGTGGCCACGATAAGGGGAATACGATACTTCAATAATGTGTGTTGAACATTGAGTGAAAAACCGCATAACTTTACGGCAATGTATTGCAAAATTTATAAATTAATAACGCTGGAGTTGACAAAGTCAAGAGGAACCACGCTGCAGCCCTTGCAACACAAAAAAATCAAACGTGTGCAACGTTAAATTCATAGTAGGCATACATAACCATGAATCGCGGAAGTGTGAGGGCTTTGAAATCCAGTTAAATTGTGGGGCAAAAGTCATAAAAATTACGAAAATGACATGACGACAATAATTTACTGTAAAAAAGAACAAATAACATGCCTATTAAATATGCCCCTAAACGGATCCAGAAATGTAAATTCATGCAAAATCTGCACCACTCAGCTTGCCAGAGTTAGTGTGGGGGGCCGCGCTGATTTACCTGCTTCATGCATTTTTACCTGCTTTACACATGTTTACCTGCTTCACATGTTTTTGCCTGCTGCATATTGAAACCCAGCTATACAGCGTGTAATAATGCATGAAGCAGGTAAATCGTTCAAGGAAGCAGAATGATCCAGATTTTGCATAATTTCACTTTTCTGGACGCATTCGGGGACATTTTTTTTATGTTATTCAGTTTTGTACTACAGTTTTGTTAATTAGGTCTTTCCTTTATATTTCTGATACAGTTAATCATTTCTACTTGTTCTTAAAAGTGAACCATTGTGAATGTATTTGTGTATGAATGTTACTTGTTTTATTTTAGTGGATTGTGTATGCTATTAGTATTTGTTGGTAAGGATCATATTACTTACAACTTTATGGTTCATGTATGTTATAGGAAATTGCTGATAGCTGCAGTTGTTGAAAACCATTAGTTAATTGCAGCGCAATGGTGTTGTTGGCGGCCAACCATAAGAGTAATCCATCCTTTAAATTTAAAACAGGGATTGATAATGAAAAATATAAAATGGTTGATCCTAACAAAACCCTGTTTAACTTAATGCCATTATTTGTGGTATTTAGTTTATAATTATCAAAACTTGTAGTGGTTAACAAAGTTAACCATTAATTGAGAAGCCCACAAAATGCGTGAATGTCGAGTATAATGTAGTGATAAAGACAGTAAGTTTAGTAGTATTTTCCATTTATTGTTTGTATGAAATTCGGTGTTTAATTTATTAACATTGTTATTGATGTAATATCCTAAAGTACATATACCTGGTGTTCCAATTTTTTTTTAATTCTTGGAAGAGCTACAAAGGTTGAGAGAACTGTTGCTTTAACTGCACACATTACATTTTTTGGCTAATGAAATATTTACTTATCAAAATTAGAGTAGGTATTAAAATGTATGATATTTCCTATTTAAAACTTTTTATTAAACTAAATTTACATAAGGAAAAAGTTATAACACAATACAGGAAACTAAAATGCATTTGTCTGCCTGTATGAAAACATCAGAAGATTCTGAGCAAACCTTTTAAAAAATGTAATGACAAGTTATCATGTACACATTACTTGAACCAGTAGCTGAAGGACCTACTGTCTTAAGGAATATTAGAATAAAATTCCAGAACTGTCACACCTACAGCATTTCAGAAGCATAACCTGGGAATATGTATTAGAAAATATCACTGAGCATGTTTTTGAAAAATTACAAAATTCATGTTTCAGAAACAACACCTTGGAATATTTCTGGAATTTTTTTTATGGAACACATCTCCGAAGAGATGCAGTAAAATGTTTCAAAAACATACCAGGTTAATATTTCGGTTGGTGAACATTTATATACATCTGAAACTTGTCTGAGACATTTTCAAAAATGTTGCAATTTTAAATTGTAATATTCTTTAAAACTGAAACATTTTGCACTGTAAAGAAAGTTGCTCAGGGGAGAAGGAACAGAGAAGAATGCGATCATAGCCTATAGTGAGAAACCAGCCCACGTTTCACCTGGCGTGATTTCCGAATGCAAGTCCACTACTTTAATACTGCGCCACTTCACTCGGTTTAGATGGAGGGGGTACGCAGTGAGCTGGATATGTGGTTGCGATGAAATGAAATAATCGGGGAAAACTGGACTACTCCGAGAAAATCCGCCTGCCGAATGGATCGTTCCATGTATTTCCTATATTCGAAATTAGTTTGTTTCTGATGAAAACCGAACGCAGATCACCTTGAGACCACCATGGCCCCCTTGCGATGTTTACGCAGGGCTGTGCGATATGCCGATATATCGACAATGAATCTATATATCTGAAAAAAAAACCGTAACTACGATTTGGTACAACAGCAGTGTAGAGCAATATATCGTATATCGCAAATGTCGCGATATACGATACTAGCAATATACGATATTAGCGATATGCAGTATTAGCGGTAATGCGATATTGACCATAAGTGATGGCGATGTGCTATATTTGCGATGTCAATATGATCTATATTTTCGGTACCGTTACTTGCGATATCAATATAACGATATATTGCCATCGATGATTAAGGGTAATGGTGCACGAAAGCCATGTACGTACCTTAATATTTTTAACAAAAATGTTTTTTCAGAGAAATTTCCTAAATTTTTGGGCATGACAAATCATAAAGAATAATTTCGAACGCCTTTTTACATTGATTGATATTCACTACCATTACTTCTATCAGAGCACTGATGGAAGATAAGAAAGAATACCTTATTTCTCATCTTTCATTAGTGCTTACAGAATAAGAAAGGTAGAGATTATTTAACAATGCAAGAAGTAGTTAAAAATTAATATGTACGTCTTGTCGCGCCAAAAATATCGATAAACCCTCTGAAAAAACAATTTATAATGAAAACCGGGTGAATATGCATATATCGAAAGATATTGAGAAATGTATACGGTAGAGCCAGCCCTAAGAGCTGGACGAGAAAGGGAATACGAGGGAGCCGAAGGGCCGGCAGGTATGGGAGAGCCACACTCGGGTTTGCGTACCGAGGGGGCGAAGCGGACCAACTTCCACCAGGCACTTACCGTGAAGGGGGGGGGGGGGGGGGGCAGCAAGGCGGGGAAGAGAAAGTGTAAGTGATGGGCTTACAAAAAGGGGATCGCTGGAGTAGGAGAGAAGTCCAGAGCAGACTTCTCCAATGTCCGGCGTGACCTCGGGGGGTCCGAAGTTTCCATCCTGCAGCTCTCACTTGGTTGCTTGCTCCCTTCTGCTTGACCACCCGGTGGCCAGGACTGGGCGCAGGTTCCGCTCGCTGCCTGGGCTATCGCCACCAGGGTGGGAATATTCACGAGGAGGCTGTTACCCCGCGGCACAGAAACCACACTATACCTCAGCCACCATATCCTAGCTTAAGAGCTACGGAAATGTCTCGCAGGATGCGAATTTTCCAAACATAAGCATCAAGAACTACATTTGAACTACTTATTGTATCATTTAGTGGTGGTTAGATTTATTGATATAATACTGTATTTGGATTCTTGTCATTATAGTATACAACAACAGTTCGTAAATGGTATTCCATTTAAAAATTGCTACATGTTGTGAAAATTAGAAACAAGTCCGTAAAATTAGATAAGTTAAAATAACAGTCTTAAAATTATCAAAATTTATATTATTGAAAACAGTGTAGTACTGAAATTAATAAATTACTAAAATGTAAATAAATAATGCATTTTTAATACACAGTTATTAAACAGGATCTTTTAAGATAGTGAAATTGGCTCGAAACTAAGGTATTTCTTATTTTTGTCTAAATAATTTTAGATAATAAAATTATATAGATTTTAAAACAATAATTTTGCATTCTTATTTATTTTACTGATTCTATACATTGTTACTAGAAAAATCGTTCACGATTATTTTATTAGAAAATTATGCATTGCGTTTGATTGTTTTTTTAATTCAAATATGTAGTCAATAAAACAAACCCAATCAAAATATAGTAAAGAGTACAAATTTTGTTTTTAATTTTATGTTTTAGGAATTCGCTCAATACGAGACCTTGCCAAAATCCCTTTTAAAAAATGACGTCTACTAACACTCTATATTTATTACTGTTAAAGTGTGTTTCAAACACAGCCACTCAGTTATACACCCTTATATTCCCGCATTACAAAGAAAGGGCACAGGCGCTAGGGTGATAAGAAAGCGTGCCGGACCGTGTGAATAAGATTAGCGGAGTTTTGATGTAAGTCGCAGTATCAAAATGGCACACGACCTGTTTGTTGTATTCGCAAAGTAAGTAAAGGCAATCAAAACAGAAAATATTCAAGCTGCAATGTTCTAAATACATATGTTTACATATTAACATCGTTACGAATGGTTAATATTGCAGTACCTCCTATACATGGATTAAGATTAAAAAATGGAGTATCGTTTTGCAAGATTGGTATAATGTGTGTGTGTTTTTCTTTGCATTCCATGGTACGATAAATCAGCCAATATTTGTCGTACTGTTTGGATTTTGTGACCGAGGAATTCAGCCTGTATTCGAAAACAATACGGGTTCCAGAAAATAACAGTTTTTCTATATAAAAATCATTTTAACCAAAGAGACAACATGCCAATGTCAGTCGTGTTTCTGCATTTTAAAGTTAGGTTCAAAAATAGCTTGAATAATAACGTTAGCTTTTACCGCAGCTATTATAGAAGGTAACTACACAGTTTATCCAAAAATAATAATTTTGTCAAATATAACTGATTTCAACTGTAAGCTAAACTGTAGTTTACTGTTAAGTAAATACTGTCGCATCGAAGCACTATAACGATTTGGAAAAAAAAATCTTTTGCACACGTCTTCTGCCACTTATTGCAATGTTCAATAAATTTGTAGTTTAAACCGAGCATGGCATTGAACAATATGTTTAACTCTATATATATATTTGGATCACAAACAAATTAGTTAAATTATTTTCATAAAACCCTGGAACGTGGGAATGAAAGAAAAATTCTGCTTAGGTACTTTTATGAGTGTACGCGCAGCCAATGGCGCAGTTCATCACTTTCCTGGACTCCAGATTTTGTAAGGTTTCTTTTGAAAATACAAATGCGGACAGTATCTGACTTTATCTGTTTATGCTTTAAACTGTTTCGGACCACAATTAACTCTAATTTGTCAATAAAGCACTAATTTCCAGTCGCTACCTGCGTTGACGAAGTCAATGCTGCTTCAAAACATAAGGTTGCGAAATTACGGTTTCGAATCTCGGGTTGGCCAGGTACTTCGGCACATTTTCCGTTTAAGTTTCATGTTGTTTCTTAGCTGATCCTCTCCTCGATTAGTCGTGCGGGATATAAAAGTGCTCATCATAAAATCAATAGATATAAACATTGTAGTCTAAACCCTACGACGTCAGGCTTCTTGGTAGGTAGGTAAGTGGTCTGAACATCTAGTCGACCGCGAGGTTATTAGAGACGGCGCAAGTTGCACAAGGAAAAGAATTCGGGGGAAGGATAGGGATGGATCCGGCCATAGCCACTGATGGGACCCATCCCAGCATTCGCCATGGTAATCCGTGGAAAGCCGAATTCAGGATGGCCGGCCCGGGAATCGAACCCGGGTCCTCCCGAATGTAAGTCCAGTGTGTTACCACTGCGCCACCTAGCTAGGTAGGCATCTTGGTGGTCGTGGACAATATGGCGTCACGGCTGTTCCGGTGAGGAGGATGGGCCGGCGAACTTACCAGACCCTCCAGCAGCTTGACTCAAGAGTTGGACACCGAGATTGGTTTGGAGGCGGCTGTAATCAGGGGCTGCCGCCGCTTTGAGCCTTTGCGAGTATAACTGCGAGAGGTAAAAGCAGCCGCGACACAATACTGCTACCGCACAGCTAGCTTGTCTTTGTCGAGGGCCCTCGGCCGGGCCGGAAATAATTGAGGAGAGGACGACGTCACGCGAGGGCCTGGCGGCCGGCCACTGAAAGCCGACCGGATTGCCAATTCCCGTGTTCAGAAGTCCGTCAATCCCATTGTCGCCTTAAGGGTTGTTGCTTCTCCGGCGAGGGGTGGAAAGTAAGGGGATGGTTACTCCGACGTCATGCATAGTTAAATCGCCGGCCACCCACCCGCTGAGTTGATTACGGACGAGGATCTCTTCGCAGCGAGATAGAAGGAAGGGTTGGATCACTCTGCTTTGTAGTACAGTCCGGTCGCTCTCTCTCTCTCTCTCTCTCTCTCTCTCTCTCTCTCTCTCTCTCTGGCCATCCCGGTCTCAAGAAGGCTTAGTCCGGCGTCCCGGAAGTGACACTAACTTCTTAACAATGAATTGGGGCCAGTCAACACTCTGTTAGCCAGTTTTACCAGCAATCGGTAAATAAACTACACTCTAAATCTGAATCAGTGAAAATTTCACTGTTTCAATTAGTCAACAGTACCTGACTGATTGAACAGTCACTTCAGTGAATTTATCTGACGAATCAGTGGAAAAAATAAAGCCAGATTTCCTTCACTTATTGATTCGGTGACATTTTCCACTAATTCGTCCAACATATTTGTCACTGTTTTTCAGTGGTTTATTTTCTGACTGATGGATCAGGTAAAGAGCGTATAAAAATGGTCGTTAAAACAACGTGTATCAAATGTCAAGTGAAATAACAAGGAATAAATTAATAAAACCAATACAAAATACTTTAGTAAATGCGTTTCCTCTTTCAAAACACCATTTTACGATGTAATATGAATAGTCAGCCTTTCATTCAGCTTTTAAGTCTTTCATTTCGTTTTCATGTAATCATCACAGCGCCCTGTTTGAAAGTATAAACTTCATATAATTTTGTGAAGAGAGTGCAGTCATTTACGCGAATCAGTGGTTTCCCACTGATTCGAATTAAGATTGTAGCTCCTCTCACCCTCCACCATCACTCAAGCTGACACTTAGGTATCAGAGGCCCCTAGGAAAGAAGAAGTGTTTCACCATTACAAAACTATTTTTTCTAACGGCTACTTAGCTATGTACTACTTAAAGAAACTAGTTGTATATATTCTTATAAGGTTGGTAGTATAATGTTGTGGTTATGTGATAAAACAAACCAAAAAATGAAGAAAAATCCGTACCCCCCCCCCCCCATAATGTCGTGTTTACTTTCGTTATGATCAAAAGAAACCACACCAAAAGTTAATTTTTTTATAATGGAAATTTCAAGCTTTCGCCTGATATATATTACGAATCAATGTAAAATGATATCACTGTGTATACAAAAAAAATGGTGTATTCCATCCGTTCAGCTAACCATGTAAACATCAAAATTTCTGATATTAAAATTATGCACTTGAATGGATAAGTTTTAAGTATTTCGAGGCCACTTTAATATTGTAAAAGTATCGTGTTACTTATTCCGTGATGTGTTGGATAGCTTTTTTTTCTTTTAATCGTCAGTGCCAAGTGTGATTTTCGCTGCAAGTTACAACAGTTAAATTAAGCATGGGCTGTGTGTTATTTAGGGTTAGTGACAGAAATTAATTTTTAAAAATATTTTATTCAGTAGTAGAGGGGGCATGAACGTTGTGGGACACTTTGAGCAAGATTGACCTAAGTCACATTTGGTGCAAGAATGGACTAAGTGCTGAATCATTGTATGTTAATTGGATTAAATAATGGTTTGATTAATTGAATAATTAATGAGATTGATTAATTGAATAATTAATGAGATTGATTCATCGATTAGTTAAATTGAGTAATAAAAATAATTAATTAAAATATGTTTTGATATAATTTTTTATATTAAATAATTCTTTGATACAAAAATGTATATTAATCTATTGGTGTCATAAAGGTGATATTGTCGGAGCAAGTTCGGTGTGTACTCTGTGACATTCAGAAGTGGACTGACCAGAGTAGTGGGTTGTAATTGCTTATATAGGAGTTGATGTTGTTGTAATAGTAGTATAAGGGACATTTTTTATTTTTCTTGTTTGTGACTGATATGTGGAGCAGGCTACATGGCCAGGTCGAATGTCTGGAGGCATACTGAGTATTTAAATTAAAATGTTCGGCGAAGTAAATATTATTTTAATTAAAAGAGGCATGGAAATAGGTTACCGAACGAATTACTTTAATCAAACCTCGAATAGCATAAAACTAACGAACTATTTCGGCGAAACAAAGTTGTTAAACCGATTTTAATAATTTGGTGAAACTGTTTTCCTTGGCAAAGTAACTGATCTCCACTTTAATCACGTAACATTGAATCTACAGACACTTACTCATTAACCAAAAGACTTTAGTAATGCGATTACCGAATGGAACACATTATTATATTTCAAATACTAACTTGTCATTAAACAAAATACCCAGCTAATATAAAATTAAAACTCTCCCTCACGAAGTCACACGTACTTAACCTTATTTGCTCTCTTAACATGCAACGAAATACAGGTTAAACCAGACGAACTTATTGATTAATTAAACTGCACACAAATTTTATCCTAACACAACTACCCAAGAAAATCGTTTTGCTCTCAACACCAAGTTTTAGTAAATGTATGTATTTTTATTGTGATGGCTAGTTATATGTGACACAAATTACATAAAATGTTATAAAACTTAATAATATATACAGTCCTATAAATGTTAAGCTGCATAATGTTCCCTAATTATTGTTAAATAGCCCTGTTAAAACGAGAGTTTAGCGAACCACCCAACCTAAACAGTGTACACGTGAGATGTACTCGCTCATTCGGGGGAAGATGTGCTCTGCACGTGAAGGCTGGCTGGCCAGGCTCCGCTCCGAATGGGAGCGAAGCAGACTTGTGAAGGATGACCACGTGAGGAGAGAGTGTTCGTGAGAGTTGGTGCAGAGCCGGCGGAGAGGAACTCCATCCTTGCGGGGGCAGAGAGTGTTCTGGGTACTTTCGAATTCCCCCTAGGGTGAGCGCTGAGATCGCCATGCTCTTTCTCCCCCTCCCTGCTCATCCAAAACAACTGCTGTCCCCCTCTGCACACAGGTCAAAGAAATTGTCTTAACTTCTAACACTTCTCGAGACCACCCATTTCGCTGTTTCACCCCACGTCCTCGAACGCGTACTCGACAAGAACAAACCTCTCTTGCCATGCCACCAAAAAAGTGAGATATTATTCTCCCCGAGTGGCACGGGGACAACACAGAACAAGGAAGGGGACAGTTTTGGAGACCGTCCTCCGACATCCCATCCCCTTCCCCAGCGCAGATGCCTCCGTTAAATGCCGTCCAAAGAGTTATGGATCCTCCCACCCCCACCCACCAACAAGGACTCCTCACCCCATCAAGTCACATTACATGCTCGACAATACAGGGTTCAGTGTCGCCTGCTCAAGAAAAACTGTTGCAGGTAACTTCTCTGGCCATGGGAAACAGGGTTCCCGAACATGAAACTTGCAGAAAACCCGCAGATCCAAGCCTTGCCCCAGCCAGGAAAATCTGACACATCACTAACTAAATTTTTTTAAAAATACTCCCTCCACATCTATAGTAAAGCACATTTCCTCCTTTAAAAGTCCAGGAAATTTTTACCCAAGCATTTTGCTAGCGAACATTTATAAATGTACATGTGTATATATTATGTAAACACATTTTCTGTACGAAACTAAACCACTCTTCGTAACTAACATGCTTATTTTTCAATTAGACCCAACTAACATTTATTCCAAACATGTATATTTGGGCAAATATACATCAATATCATGTTTCCATCGATAATTAAGCCGATAGAAATTTGTATCGGAGTTGTAAAGTTCCAATATTTCAACAAAAGAATCCCTATTTTACACCTAATAGGATATTTGAAAGCTAGCGAATGTAAATATTTTTCTACGAATCATAAATTGCATAGTATTAAGTTTATTTTACAAATATGTCCAACCAATATAAGCAGAAATGTGTATATTCTGGACAAATGTCTATATTTTGAACAAATACGGCCATTTCAGCCTGAAATGAGTTTTAAAATGCCAAAATTGATGATATTTCAATAATTTTTCGAAAAGGTCTGATTTCAAGCGATTTTAACACAAAACCGTGGCAATTTTGAATTCGTACAATATATAGGTAGCAATACATTAATTTATGTTTCAGTCTTGAGCCAGCAGTTGTCAGAGTCAGATCGTGTCAGGAGTGTTCCACCGAGTGGGTGTATTATTCAACAGATTCCACCGAGACGTATTACAGTTTTCACAGAGAGGTTTACATCAACATACTTCTCTGATATGTCCATCTGTCTACAAGCTTCAACAGCAGGTAATATGCACGACGGACATTGCTGCCAAAATTGCGATGAAGAATGTGTTAGAGAGTTCAATGCCATTTTAGCATATGGTCAAACCAAGATGCTTTTAAGCTTAAACGTCGAGACTCTCACGCTGCTACCTAAAGAATTACTTCTTATGTTTGTAGGACACGAAATTCAACATGTGTATCCATTCCTCTCTGAGGATTTAAGAGGTGATGAGGACATTGTCTCGTATTTGCCTTCTGATGAAGATTGTCAGCATGGTATGCCAGCTTTATTTAACCAGCCAAACACTGTACATTTGAGGAGATACTGTCTAATGTGAAGGTGGCAAAAAGTTATGGAACTTGCTAATCATCCTGTTTTACAAAGAGACAATTCCGGTATTGATGAAATTGATTCGGAAGCAACAACTGAGCTTTAGTAAACCAAGCTAGACTTTTAAAATTCTGTGATTGAAACAGCCTAATCATGATGTATTTTGCAGAAGGGTTCGAAAATTATCATGACTATTCTTTTATAACTAAAGAACTCGCAATTTATTATGTAAGTAACAATAATGTTACAAATGTGTTGTCTTTCAAAGCTCCAAAACCTTGGTTTACCTTATACCAATAATTGAAAATGAGTGTACGACATCTGACCTATGAAGTACGTGGTTTAAAATGGGACTCTGGTGATATAGCTTATGATATCAGTTTTTACTACATGAACAAAGTGCTGCTCGAGGACTACGCTGTATATGAGCTGGGAAATATGCAGAAAGAAACTAAAAAGTCTGACTAATACAGAAATTGTAATAATCAGAAGTTACCATGACTGTACAAGCATTAATTCGCTAGGAAACTACTACAACACTAATCATTGTGCAAAAAAAAATGTTCTGTTCGCATTGCAAAAGGTATCCTACTTACATGTAGTGATAATAATTTAGAAAATTGAACTGTTACAGGTTCAGACCTGCATAAAACTTTCAAGTGGAGACATTTAATCCATAGCAGAGACATACTCCAGTAATACTCCAGGTTACAGGAGAGTGTGGCTCCAGTCTCTAAAGAACATATACTGCCAATTCCAGATGTGTAACGGAGATGAACATTGTAATTTTGCGCAAAGTTTCGCTTGAAATAAATTCACAGAACGAGTATTGTGTTATGAGCAAGATAACTGTCTAGTTTTTAAGATGCGACCTGATAGCGAACTGCCTTGTTCATCTTGGGATCTGTGTTTTAAAAACAGATACGAATAAATTACAAAAGAGCCAGGATTTAGACAAATTCAATATAAATTCAGTATATGTTTTATGACAATGCAACCATGTGGTCTGAAACATGTAATAACCAACAATACAGAACTCAAATCCAAGTAAGTAGCAGCATTAAAATATCGCCTTTTGGTACGTGGGACTGTGAGGTGTTGCAGAGTATCATTTGTCTGCAAGTTTGATTCAACTAAGCTGAAATTAGTAAAATATCAAGATGATGATGTTTAAACCTACTCGGTGGTACACTTCCGGCAAAGTGTCAAAAACATTTATTCTTTTTAAAAAAATAATTCTTTGGTGAAAAAAAATTCATAAGAAAGAAACATACAGCAGTATGTCAGATAGGATGGAGAGGTTCTACTCATTAGTTTGGTTTTGACTTCAAGAAGATGGTCCACTAGAAATTCAAATGTGCAACAGAGAAAAACATTGGTGTTTCTCATTAATTAGTCCAACAGAAACTTTTAAAGTGTTCGACGTTTGTTGTGGGAGAAATACAAGTGATTTATATAGTTTACGGCCTGGCAGCAAGCTACATTGCAATGACAGTCAACTAGAATTTGAAGCCTTTTCTAAATTCATGACAAAATGTATTTCCCACAAGAAAATTGAATACTTCATACAGAATGGATGTTACTATTCTGTACCTATAGTGTGGACAGAACATTGTGACAACAAGGAACATGTTACACAAATAGGTAATCAAAAATTAAAGTCACCCTGTGGCATGTGACAATGCAAAGTATTTTCAAAGCAAGAATATCTAATCTGGCAGACTAAATAAAGGAAACTGTTCAGTATTAAATTGTCAGTCATGGCTAGCATCTTCAACCCTACAGTCGCATACAAAGTCTTGCATATAGGCTATAGAAGAGTATTCTTTAAGCCATGCGACGGTATTCTACAAGTTCAAGTGTGAAACAATATCGAACATTGGTGCTACAATTTCGGTTTCAATGTCGGTATTTGCTTTGGTGAAGGCTTAGCTTGAAGTGATTGTGCTGTGAGGTATCTCCACCCCGACAGTGAACTTCCATATACATTTGAAGAGCTGATGTGAGCCAGCCTTACCGAAAAATTCGAGGAAGAATGCGGCAATGGGGTAATCGTATATCAAATCACCCGACCTCACCAGGGAATCGCCATTTGTTGGCAGTAAATGTATGACAGAAAAATCCACATCTTCATTTTCGAGCAAGGTGGGTTAGTTTTTCTTTAAGTGTGTAATATATGTGCTTGTGAAGTTGCATTTCAGAATAATGGTCCCAATATTCCCACTGTTCCCAATGAAATACAAGTATCTGTTTTTAAATAAAGATTAGTATTCTGTAACTTACAGCTTATTATATTCACATTTTGTTTTAAACGAATTGTGTGAGTCAGACATTCATTTCAAATGTACGTATTTTCAGCAATAATTCACAGCACATAGTAAACTAAATACTTATGATTCTACTTTAACTAACGGCAACAGTTCTTAATGTCCTGTAAACCAGTACAGACAGCACAGAGTAGATAGTAAGCATAAGTTAAGGGTGAATGTAATGTTACGTCATATTGTGAGGAAGGAAAATGTTTGAAATATCTTGTTTATTATACAGACACTGTTTTCCCATTCCAGTGTTACGAAGAATGTGATAATAATCTTCATGCTTTATATCATTTTAGGAAAAACTAGTTTGGGTATATGTCTCATACTGGGTGTGAGTCATCAAAATGTTATGTTCATCGAACAATAAAATTAACGAAATTATAATTTAGCCCTCAAACACACTTTAACTTGCAAATTTGGATACTGAATTATCAATATACATTAATTGTTCCTGGCTAATTGTTCTCGGTTGGGTGTTGGATAGTAAATGCGTAACATGATGTTCTTTCATCCGGGAAATCACTATGTTACTGTGAAACCAGACAATTCTAATGTATCATATATGTTATAGTGTTTCTGAAATTCTTTGGCTATTTACAGAGTCCTGTGATTGTATGTTTCATTTTAAGGTTATTTATTTACTGTTGGACATAAGCATGTGCAAGGGGGGTGCTGGGGATGCAGCTGCACCCCCATTGTATCTCGTCATTAGGAAATTAAAAAAGAATCTTGATAATTTCATATTTTCATTGTACATTATGTGTATATCAATGACCACTGAATTACAAGAATGGTTTTTATAGCATTTATTATGTGCAATGAATCTGTTTAACTATATTGTTATGCACTGCAGTTCGCACAAGACACGAGCTCCCATTATGGGTGGTCCATCTCTGGGGAGGGGGGTCACACACCTCGACCCTCCATCATGCTAGGCCGACCCGCTGACTACCTTGTTGCCACCCCCTTGCCATGGGCAGCCAGTTGTATGATCGACAACGAGGTCATAGCTACCAGTCACAACCCCTTCCTCCTCTGGAGATGCTGACAAGTATAGAGGATGTGCAAGAATATTCTGAGAATTAGGACCCTCTGTGCAATGTGGCATTTAGAAAAAATTCTGTGTGATGGCTTATGGCCCTATAAATATAGGAAAGTTCCAACAGCCAGCAATCTTAGTAGAAGCCTTCTGGCTGAGTGCAATAATTAGAAGATCAGTGAAGAGGAAAGATGACGATGAGAGATTGCGATACTGTCGCAGACGAGGTGTTTGTGGTGTGAATCGAAGAGAGGACGTGAAACACAGAAGGCTACTGTGTGTGAGGGCATTCGGAGAACTCAAGAACATTGGAGACTGGTGGGACCTGGACTAAACAGAGGCAGGACTGAATAACATGTGGTACAGACTTATTGGAACAGTCATATAGGCACATATTATTTGTGAAACAATTGATTTGGTTTTGATACACTGTCTATTGGTACTTATTTTTAATCATTTAATTACATTAATTTGTTTGATATAATTTTTAATTAATAGGATTGAAGTCATTAATTGTAAACAGCCAGTGATATCAATTTATTGTGAGATGTTAGGTCGAGATATTTTTGTTTCTATTTTTTGTAAATAAAACTTAAACATTACAATTTACTATTTTACTCGCTTGGTTTAGCCCACCAACTTTAAGAGAAAATTGTAACAATAATGTTACTTTGTGTTTTTAGTCCTGTAAATGTGGATCTTTATTTTGTGGTTTGCACCCCCCAGTACCTAACACTGAACATGCCTATGCTGCTGGGAGATGAAAAACACAAATAATTCAGTGCTGTGATGCAACAAAATGTGCTATTTTTATATGACTGCAACAACACCCCTTACATGTAATATTGAAGATGAGCATTCACATTACATTGAGACATACCCTGACTTCATTGAATGCAATGTGTTACACTCCCCTGAATGTAAAGAAGGGTCTATTCAAACAGACATAATAATACCAGGACATAAGATCTTTTCTCTTCTCGAAAGTAAACCTTGGGAAGGGTATTTGGATCCAATTTTATGAAAATGTCTGAAAACAATGTTTACTGAAGTTGCAAATAACAACTTTTGTAATATCCTATATTTATTTTTGTGAAAATAGTTTTGGATCACCTTGTGTTAAAATATTTTTGGTTCACCTAGTGTTAAAATGTTTGTGGATCACCTTATCCTTACCTGTGTTAAAATATTTATGTGTCGTCATATACTTACCTATATGATAATATTTGTGTAAGTTTTGCTAATTATGTTTGTTCATTTAAAAAAATTGTGTATATATTTTGAAACCTCCTATACTTGTGTAATATTGAAACAAACTATGTTTAAATAACTGTTTGTGTATATATTGTGAGACATCCTGTATTTTGTGAAATATTAGGTGTATTTTGAATTTATTGGTCGTTTCTATTTAAACAAAATAATTTAGAATGTGTTGTGTATTTTGAAACAGGCTGTTTAAGGAAAATTCCAATTTTTGTACAAATTATTGAAACTTAAAACAATTTCTAGTGTTTAACATTTAAGGCTTCAGAGTGAACCCTATTGGACAAAAAAGTTTATTACAATATGTGCTTGGGAACAGAGTATGCCAGTGTTTTTCTGTCAACATTAAACAGAGAATCCCCCTCCCTCTCTCTAAACTATGAGAAATGCCCACTAAATAGGATCAAGCAAATACTCCCTAAAATGCTTAACAACCTTCAATATATTAAATATTACTAACTATAACTGGAGGCTAGCACTGTAACCACTTTTGAAAAAAAAAACTTTTATAATAACTAGAGTATACAGAAAATAATATTATTTCGAAGAATCTCTGCTGTGCCATTTCAGTTCGAAAGCAGAGTTAGTAGATTTTGTATCTGCTGAAATCATTCTCCAACAACATTTCTGGCCTAGCTCGTAAATTTCTTGTCCATTTCCCAACCTTCCTCTGTAGTCAGATTGCATAATATTATGTGGGTTCTGTGTTCGAATCCCGGGTAAGGCATGGATAATAAAATTTCTGGGTTCAAATTCAGGATAAAGCATGATTATAAGCTGGGTTCGAGTCCCGGACAAGGAATGGGTTTGTTTCCCAGGTAAGACATGGGTTCGTTTCCAAGTAATATAATTCAGAGTTATTACACAAATTATAATTATAGATGGAACACTAATGCCTGCAATGCTTGTACATAATTACAATTAATAGATATTTCAAAAACCTTACGTGCTGCATTACAAAGATTATTATGTTCTGGAATTGTATCACATAATAAAATACGTACGAAATTTGCAAATAAATGTTAATGTATGTGCTGACACTAAAGAAATATGCAAATTTAACATTAAAATATCAACTAAATACAATTGTAAATGAGAAAATTAAAAAATTGGTTTAATTTATTGAAAAAAATTTTATTTTGCATTAAAATCATTTAATTGGTTCAGGAAATCATATTTACTTCCGTAAAATTAATTTCTTTATCAGATCCAACTAATTGCCATGTTTGTGTAAGTTCCCTGGGGAGGGAGTGGAGGTGGGTGTCGGATTAAATATACACGTGCAGGAGCAGCGGCTGCCATTCTGTTTCCAGTCGCCATGGAGGACAGACCTCCTCTCCACTCCCATGCTTTGGCCGACTGACTGAAATCTGCTGCAATCCCTGGTGGCCCGCCCAGGACGGGGCTAGCCGATCACTGCTTCAGCCTGGGCGGACAGCCAGCATCGCTCGCCTGCCCCAATATAGGAGGCGGGCAGCCACCAGTGGTTAGCACTTGGCCTCGCCCAGGCTTTCAACAGTTTCGCCTGGGCGGGTGGGCACCCATACCTTTCGCAAGCTTCGCTACTGCACTTACGTTAGTAAATAGTACTAACATTTAGGGCATTTTAATACTTTTCGATATTGCATTAATAATTTTTTTAATTAGACATTTGTTGTATATTTATACCAGGAATATTTAAATTCTTTTTACTTCTTTATTAAACTACTTTCCCCAGAATTTGTTACATTTTGAGAATTCCTACTTAGTTTTCCTAAAATATTTTCAAAAATAATAACTTTTACAGAGTCTGAATCTGAGTCACAAACAAAAGAACACCTAGGACAAGCTGTCAGGACATAGTTTCACCTAAACGTCAGCCAATAATGCTTAGTGTCAGCATAGTGGTTACATTCTTGAAATCCTTTTTGGCTGTGGAAGGTGCTAAGTAAATCACTTCCCGTCCTGCATTCAACTGATGTGGGTGAAATTTATGATGAGACAATTAGGCCTTATTTCACAAACAGGCTTGAATAATTTAGTGCTCATGGTAGCAGCTGGAGCCTTCTTCTAATTCTGCATATGTATGTTCACATATAGCAGTTTAGAGCATTCACCTCGGTGCTGCTCACACTATGCTCCCCAAGTTAATTGCCTATAGGAAGCCTGCATTAATGCACAGTGTCCTAAGGGACTGTGTTTCCACTATGCCATCATATCAGCCTGGTCTCCTGCAGCACAAACTGTCCACTGAATGACTTCATATCCAGATCCTTGCAAAGTTTTGGATAAGGAATGTCTGGCGACTCCTGTAGTTTTACAGAATATTCGAAGATTCTAGGTGAACAATGGTATTTCTACCAATGTCTACTCTACAGTAGACAAAGATAGTAATATTATTGACGAAACTTTCGATAAGCCAAGGGTTATCGTACCAATGTGTATTTCTACTGTACGTCATGCACATCATATAAATGCATTGGCCATTTGTGCTTGTGGTAATGATACCCATTTGTATTTTGTTTCCATTAAGGATTTGTCAAAGCTGCTTCATGGTCAGTTGACTAAGAAGTGTAGAAAAATTTTTCTCTGTGATAGTTGTCTCCAATACTTTAGTAATGATGAGAAAATCGCAAAACATAATGATCTATGTCAGCAACATAAAGATGTTCATAGTACTTTCCCTACTGGGGACAACAAGTAGTTGCAATTTCAGGGTTATAGCAAACAGCAAAGATTGGGTTATGTCGCCTATTACCACACAAAGTTTATTTGACCCCCTTGTCTACTTAACTTCCCAATGATAATATGAGTAATACAATTACCACCAACCAATTTGCTCCATATGTTTGTAACATTTTGTTGGTTTGTTTGTACAATCCAGCATTATCTAACTATTTTGAGTTTAAACATGGTGAATGATGGGGACACATGCTTTTTCTCAGAAGTGGATTTGTCATTTCCTGACTAATGCCACGATGTGCTATCAGATCTATTGTAAAATTATATTTGTTAAACAAGGATAGGTATGTAAAGTTTTATAACTCATGGCGTATGTCAGAAAGAGTATGATACTCCAATTAATGGAGCCGGACTCGACTCTGGTCATTGCATTTTGTGCTTTGAGCAGAAGGCTTGGATGGCTCCGTACATAGAGTTTAATATTGACAAACGTGCCCAGGCTGCAAACGACTTTGAGAATTTTTTTTTAATTAATGAATAATGCAGTTTATTCAAAAAACTTTCCAGAATGTCCACCAGGAAAGGAACACAAGAGTCGTCACCAGGTATGACAATATATATTGGAGCTGCAGAACTGATTGGGCATCCTACATTCCAGGCACGACAGATATTCGATGAGAATCTTGTTCTTATCGAAATGACAAAGAGCTCTGTTGTGTTTAACAAGACTTTGTACATTGATATTGCCATTCTTGACATTTGTAAACTAACTCTTTACGAATCTCATTATAAGTACATGTGTGATAAATTTCCTCCGCCATCCTTGCTGCTTTTATATTGCGATACCGACAGCCTCATCTATGAAATTGCCTGTAGAGATGTTTACAGAGTAATTTCCCCATATTTAAAGATGTGGTTTGATACAGCCAACTATGTGCTCAATAACCCGCAAGGATTCTCGCCTGAGAACAAAGGCCATGCCGGAGTGATGAAGGACGAATGTGCCGGCCACATTATCACACTCTTTGTAGGTTTACATCCCAAGCTTTACGCATACATTGTTTCGAATGAGCAGTGTATACGTTTGGTGAAGGGTGTATAATCTAACATGCTGCAATCCCTCCAATACGAGGATTATCTAGATTGCCTGGATAATTTCACCAGGGTTCTGGGTACCCAATACCAGTTTATATCGCGTGGTCACGAGGTTTACACCGAATGTATGACTAAAGTAGTGTGAAATCCTACAGTGCCCCCAGGGGACTGTAGGATTCCAAAATAACTGTTTCTTCCCCAACACAGTAATTTCATCATCAATTTAAATATAGGGTTGCTATCACCACTGCCAGCACCCAACACCACACCCTGCTCCACACAAAACCCTGCTCTGAACTGCAATCTGCATCACAGCTGTCTTCAAACCTTTTGTAACAACATATTTAGAGATATTTCTTCAAAGCTGCTGATTTGCCATAACTGCATTGCATTTAACATAGACGCACTAACCCCTGTTGTCCTTTGTGTCACCCAGGAATTACTCTTCGAAGTGTGGGATTACATAATTTTAAATCTACAAATATATTAGGTATCTTGAAGCTACATGTGTGTGCATGGAGTTATGTAGTGTGTTGGTGTGTCTGGAAAATATTTCTGGGAAGTGACATGTCGGACGTTAACCCCAAATGCCGTACTGGACGACAATGAGAATCGCCATTTTTATATAGTGTATATATTTTAGTTTTAATAAATGTATATAATACCATGGCTGTGAATATCAAGGACGACACAACTAATCACCTTTTTGGCGTATATTACTTAATGTTTGTAAATATCTTTGTAATCTGAAATGTTAATTTGTTTGAATGTGTGTGTGTGTATGAATGTTTGTGTAAAGATTTTTAAGGTGTTTCAATATGTAAATATCGTATTAAGGAATATTTTTGTAGATGATTATGAAGTTGTTGAAATGTTTGTAAATATAATATTAAGGAATGTTTTTGTAGATGTCTGTGAAGATGTAAATATTTTTGGTAGTTTGCGAAAAGTTGTAAAGTTAGATTTAAGGATGATTAAAAAAAAAAAAAAAAAAAATTTAATGTTATAAGAAGATAGAGTGACATTTAAATTTCTTTCATTTCGAGTAATTTTTAGTGAGTTGGTATTTTTTTTTACACGATGTGAACACTAACAAGTATAAAAATGACTGAGGTCTGAAAAGTAATGGAATGAGGGAAAATCTTGAGAACATTGTGTGAATGAACTCTGAAAGTATTGGAATGGTGAGACAAGCTACACTATTGCTAATGGTTAGGACAACTTCAAGTAAATGGAATCTTGCCCCGCAGAGAAAGACTAAGGAATGGCAAGCATCACTAGTTGGCAACGACTTTGTCTTCCAACAAATAAAAATATTAATGTTAACAAGTTTCCAATGAAATACAAACTTATGATTTTTACTTTAACATACAAAATGAATAAATTACAATGGCTGTGAATCAACGCGTTGATGTTTGCCATTAAGATATATTATTCTTCAAATATATACTTATGTAATTATTTTTGTCAACAACACTTTAAAGAAACGTTAGACAATTTGTAAGATTATGTCTATACTTGCTCCTCAGTTATTACCTCCTCCTCCTCCTCCACACTTAACAGCACACTAGTTTCACAATCAGCTCAACAGAGTTTACTACTAGCACCACATGACACCACACCTTTCTCCACAATCTACTCCTCAATCTACTCCTCAGTTACCTCCTCAAACACTCAGTAAACTCCTCACACAGCACCTCACATAGCACCTCACATAGCACCTCACTCAGCACCTCTCATAGCACCTCACACACCTCATACTATAACAGTCAACACCGCAATCTTGGTGTAAGTTAATGTTTTCTATAGTTTTGTAACGCTTTGCTTGATGCATGTTTAGAGAGCCGATGAGGGTGAAGTACGTGTGACTTCGTGAAGGGGAGTTTTAATTTTATATTAGCTGTGCATTTCGTTTAATGACAAGTTAGCATTTGAAATATAAATATTGTGTTCCATTCGGTAATAGCATTACTAAAGTCTTTTGGTTAATGAGTAAGTGTCTGTAGATTCAATGTTACATGATTAAAGTGGAGATCAGTTACTTTGCTAAGGAAAACAGTTTCACCACATTATTAAAATCGGTTTAACAACTTTGTTTCGTCGAAATAGTTCGTTAGTTTTATGCTATTCGAGGTGTGATTAAAGTAATTCGTTCTTAAACCTATTTCCATGCATCTTTTAATTAAAATAATATTTATTTCGCCTAACATTTTTATTTAAATATTCAGTATGCCTCCAGACATTCGACCTGGCCGTGTAGCCTGCTCCACATATCAGTCACAAACAAGAAAAATAAAAAATGTCCCTTATACCACTATTACAACAACATCAACTCCTATATAAGCAATTACAACCCACTCCTCTGGTCAATCCACTTCTGAATGTCACAGAGTACACACAGATCCTGCTCTGCCAATAACACCATTATGACAGCAATAAATTTATAAACATTCTTTTATATCTAAGAATTATTTAATATAAAAATGTTTGATTTAGAAACAATATTTAATTAATAGACTATCTTAATTAATCAATTAAGTGGTTAATTAATTGCATTAATTATTAAATTAATCAAAACATTATTTAATCTCATTTGCATATCATGATTTCGCACTCAATCCACTCTTGCACCAAATGTGTCTTAGGCAACTCTTGCGCAAAATGTCCCAGAACATACATGCTCCCTCTACTTATGGCACTCGCGTATTTTTTTTAAGGTTTCGTTACGCATATTTACGTACCTTTGTGCAAGAATTTGTAAATATACTTCACATTAAACAATAAGTTAAATTAATGACACATTTTAAAGTGATACTGATGTGCAACTTGTTCAGGCATTAGTTAAATATTCCCTAAACGTGATGTTTATTCCGTGCAACGCCTCACTAAACAATTTTTGCAAAAATGATTACTAACATTCGTATTGACATCGGAAGACAACATTGGATCTATATTTTAAGACTAGGGCTTTCCTACATTTTTCTACTACATATATTAATATTAATGTTTGATGTTTAACGTACGGATTAACTACTTTATTTTAAAGATTCGATACAAGTTTCGTTAAGTTTAGTAAAGGCTTCTATACTTTAGTAGAATTGTTATAATGGAAGTAGTGATGTAGGTAGCAATTTTGAAATACGATTTTTGACGTAAAAACAGATAGTAAAAGTTGTCTACAAGTTAACATTATGTTCACGGTGCGTCTTTTATACACTATGCTACAAGTCTCGGATATAATTTCAGACAATAACACACTGTGAAAACAAATTCATTTCCTCATTTTGGATAGCATGGTTATTTTTTTCTTTAGACTTCCGGTTATAACCAAAATGCAATTTCCTGAAAATGTGGTAGATTGTTGAGAATACGAATTACGTTATTGATGTGCAATTTAAAGACACATAGTGCCGGAATTTATGGATTAAATGCGATTATCGCCCCGCATTCGTTAAAAAAAATTTATGCAAAATTTGTAGTAAACATTTATCGTTTGGGATAAATACAAATCTTAAATGCATTGTATTATGTACAGTCTCAAATTTAATTGAAGTGGTATTTTTTTTCATGTCATACATACACGTATAATGTTTGAGACGTATTTCCCCTACAATTATTATACGCCTTTAATAGAACATAGCAAAACTGCGACGGAGCCATGTGTATGTAGTGAAGTAATTCATTTTCCATTTTGTTCAAATACTGTCATTGCTTATGTGTGCTCAATAAATTCATATTCAGTCAGTCATCTGCCTAATAACAGGCCTACGCCATTTCCCACCTATTTATTGTCTTGGGCAACTCGTCAATACCCATTACTTTAAAAATATCCATATATACAAAATGAAAGCGTGTAAAGCGTTTTTAGCTCAAGTTGTATTTCACTATAAATGTTCATGTTATTTCAGCAAATAAATGCGTTGAATCCAGTTTCTATTACTGTGATACAAATATAATTTATTATTTTTATTTAATAACTATTAATGTGAAAAAAAAATACCGTCAATTTCTTTAGTAGTGGCAATTTTCCTTTCTTTAAGAATAGTTCGCTTCTCGGTCAAGGGGCCCTTGGAATGAAGTGCTCTATTACGGGCTCCTAAATTAAGGTATACCTTAGGTAGTTTAGGGGTTGCTTAAAGCTGGCGAAACAGTCCGTATTCTTAATGCCACTTACTGTGCATTTAATTAAGCCTTAAATCTTCCGTGACATTTCTGAAAACGGCCATGGCCACCAAAACTTGACTTGACTGTAGAGCTGTTGAAACGGTTCCACTTGTATC
Source organism: Dryococelus australis (assembly GCA_029891345.1). NCBI lineage: Eukaryota > Metazoa > Arthropoda > Insecta > Phasmatodea > Phasmatidae > Dryococelus > Dryococelus australis. The sequence continues at coordinate 30,055,502 of CM056997.1, forward strand.
AGCAAAACTCCAGTAATAATTTTAGTTTCAAATATTCACTAATCAAACAGTGAGTTTCTACTGATTCCTAGTGGATTGCACTGGTCTGGCAGTAAAACCTCAGCCACTGATTCGCCAGTGGATAACAGTTCATTAACTGAATGTTTATTTGTTCAATTCTACTGATTGAAACCACTGATTCAGAGAGAGAGATAGAGAGAGAGAGTGTGTGTGTGTGTGTAGTGTTTTCTTTGCATTTTACAATACATGAATATTCTGAACTCCTGATACTCGTTATTGAATATAAAGTAGAGGGCATGTACGACCTATGATCTAAGTTGATTATTAAAAAGAAATCGACAACCCCTTGAAGATTGGGAATTGAAATTAGTTATTCTCAAAATGGTAGGGACTGCAAGAGATCAAACTGATTAGTGAAGATTGTTAACTTGAATTTGTGCCTGGCTTCTGTGAACGTTTGGCGAGTAATATCACACGTAATTAGGAAATCAAGCAGCGGCGCGTTATTAACCATCGAACTTGTGCTACCGGTGTGCGTTTATCGAGCATCGTGACGTAGAGATGATGTGTCAAGAAGGGAACACATGACGTAGCCTTGGCGTAACACTTTAAGGTAAACGGTTTCCAGCAAAACATGCAGCGTTTGAAAGTTTGCAGTAGGTTTCCAGTCAGGTACGCAACTTGTCTGGCTAGGCAGATGGCATATATGAAACCAAGCTAATTAGTTTCAATTAATAATTTTCAAGATATTGTCTCTCCTTTTCTGCGTAATTTTCTTTTGACGAATTATATCGCAATGTTTGTAACTGAAGTTTAGGATAATCCTGCCGAGACTTGTTGCGCTGTATCAGTTATTAACGGAATTTTTGTAATCGCATCTGAGTGTTGCTGACTTACGAGATACGTACGTTACAGCTGGTCAGTTCAACAGGACTATGATACTTCGTGGGCGAAAACAAGACGCGCCTGCGCACAACAAATGCTCGAACAAATGTCGAAGGCGAGGCCACGTCAGAACGCTCTGGTCGAACAGTAGAGGCGAAACGAGAGAGCCATTTGCATTCTGCTCGAGCAAAGACGACTCAATTTGCGTTTGCAGCGCCTTCTGTATTCACTTGATTAATGGAGGAAAGTCCATCCTATAATCACTCAAAAAGGCACAGGCTTATTAGAACTCCATCGTGGATGATTTGCCATAGACACATTAATTTGGTACTTTTTTTTTCACAATAAAAGGGCACTAATTGACGTTTGTCTTAAATTATTCAATTATCTCATTTCCTTATAGGTTGTAAATCGTATTCTTCGTGCTTCCTGGCTATAGGATCTCCACGGTAAAATGAGCACTTTTGAAAGCCCTGCTTAAGATCTACTTTTATGCACGTTGTCTATTCTTACACCTTATGTAAGCTAAAAAAAAAAAAAAAAAAAAAAAAAAAAACATAAATTGAAAGGAATAATTTAAATTGTCAGAAATACTTACCTAACACTTTTTATTCGACGTTAAGATACGGAACTACTTTCCATCCATCATTACCAGCTTTACTGGACGCATTTCACTCAGTACGCCCGTTAAAATATATGCAGGTAGGAGCAGTGACTTTTTTCTAAGGTTGATTTCAAAAGTTCTGACTTTATTGTAAACAGCCTTTACAAGCATTTTTAGTCTTGTTGCAAGCAACTGGAGAAGTAGTTTTACTCAGCCCGTTTTGAACTCAAAGGAAAGAACCATATGAATCATATTATAGCAATAGTAATAATACAATAAACTCTATGATAACCCACAATAATAACAAATGAACGAGTGTGCTCAATTATAAATACGATGCCATACTAATATGAAATACCGGTGTTCCTTTCTCAAGTCTTCAACACACTATAAAATGGAGCATCTTCGTGTTGCAAAATTGTGGTGAAAGTAATTGCAACGGCAAGAACAAGTATAGACTGTTCACGTTAAAATGAGCACATTTGAAAGCCCTGTTTAATATCTACTTGTATGCACATTGTGTATTCTTCCGACAAATGTAAAATTAACATTGCCATGGTCCTCGTCCCTTTATTCATGCGTCGGTCAAGTGTAACTGTAAAATTATTACAAAATAAAATATTTTGCAAATATGCTCATTTTTACACTTCGATGCATTAAAAAAAAAAGAACGTGAAAGAAATTGTTTAAGTTATCACAAATGGTTACCTGGCACTTTTTATTCGACGTTAAGACATGGAACTACTTTCCGTTCAACGTTACCAACTTTCCTGGGCGCATGTCACTTAGTTCGCCTGTTAAAATATATGCAGGTAGGGGCAGTGACATTTTCTAAGGTGGATTAAAAAAATGCTCAGTTCATCGTGAACAGCTTTTACCTGCACATATTAAAGAGTCACTTGTAACACTCAGATGTCATTTTGGAGTTTACGATGTTTATATCTTATTTCAAAATCATTAACCTCCTAATAATCACTTTAATGTATTTTAAAGGTTTTCCATTATGTGTTAAAAAGAGCCTAAGTTTAAAACCAAGAATATTCGTTTTTCGTTGATTTTGTTTCAAATGTGGTGCAAAATGGAATGTGAATATTTTATAAACAATAACTGTTACCTGTAAGCTTTCTAAAACGTACATTTAAAAATAAATATTCAATGTAATTTTACCTTCTAAAGTATTTATCTAACACAAATAGTATACAATTTTAAGTACTTAATATTTTAAACCATATGAACCAATATACAATAAGCTCACAGAGCGGGATGTGGAAATACCCTATCACAGAAGGCTGTGATGCTGTAACAAACTGTCAATAGAATGGGAAAAGAAGATTTCGTGACTCTGCTTTTTCACACGACATTAGTAGTTCCTGTTAACAGATAATCCCGCGCCAATCCCGTAAAATCTGTATTAGATAGTACGACACGAATATGGCCAGAGGAATTAAAAAATATCTAGGCCAAGGCGCGAAAATCCAGGCCGCGTGCTAGGTAAAATTTAGCCAATAAGCTGTTTGCAGTATATGAAGACAGATTCTAGTTGGAGGAATCACGTTATACCAGTCCCACTGCACTGCATCATCTTATCAGTTTCCTTTTAAAGGTGAGGAACCGCTATTTCTTCTGAACTTATCCTATTCTCGTAATTGCACTGGACTGAGCGTCGTCGCCAAATCATACTCCCTTCTTCCAAACCCCGCAATTGAACTTTTGTGACGTGGGACTACGACTTTTTCTGGCCTTCATTGCTTTCCTCTTGACTCTTTAGTATCATCTCGAGTCATATTATGACCTCATTCTCCATCCCTCTAATTTTTCCTGGTCTCTTTATAGCTTTTACCAACGTTCTGGTCCGGCCTCTTCTCCTCCATTACAAACCAAAGCAATGGTTCTATGAGGATGCCGTTTTCGCGTTTTCTTTACGGTAGAATTAGTAGGCCTACTACACAACCTGTTCGAGTGTTCTTTCTGGTGTTATTTTAAGATATTTCATCCAGCTCTCTCCAGAACAGAAGATTTTTTTTTTTTTCCACAGGCTATGTATCTTTTGCTCTGTTGTTTTTCGGAATAAATTAATGATTTTTGTTTCCGTCTACCTTTTAATACACCAGGAACCTCAATTACATATACTGGATTAATTGCCAGTCTTTACTTTAAAGATGACTGCATTTGCTGGCGTATATTAAATTAGGTATTACACGTTTATTTTAAAACTTCTTTTTAAGGTTTTCTCAGGATTTCAAAACTTTTTTTATTAATGTCAAAATGTTTGGAAGTGGAGCTGATATTTCTGGAATTTGCACTTAGCGAGAGAGCCTTCCTATTATTTCGAATAGATGTTGACTGTTACGTCTCAAAAAACCAATATTGGTACAACGATTTCGTTACATATTGCTAAATCATGTTGCTAACCTCATCCCCGTTAAAGTCTGTTCACGACAAAGTGTGCACTTTTGAAATAAACCTTAGGAAAATGTCACTGCCCCTGTCTGCGTATATTTCAACGAGCTCACTGGGTGACATGCGTCCAGTAAAGTTGGTAATGATGGATGGAATGTAGTTCCATATTTACCGTCGAATAAAAAGTTATAGGTAGTCATTTGTGATAACTTAAATTATTTCTTTAGCTCTATGATTTTTAATGCATCGGAAGTGTAAAAAATAACCATATTTATAAAATATTTAATTTTCTAATAATTTCACATTTTCACTTGACCAACGCATGAATAAAGTGACGAGGTCCACGTCGATGTTAATTTTGCATAAGGCGGAAGAGTACACAATTTACAAACAAGTAGATCTCAAGCAGGGCTTTCAAATGTGCTCATTTTACCGTGAATAGCCTTTACTCAATGAGACGTCAATTTTACCCTGACTTAAGTTGTGCATAATTAAACCTTTCATTCTAAGGAATGTTTTACAATTTTACCTCATTATTGTATACGCACTAAATCGTAAAGCCCCTCCCGCCTCACTCATACATTGTAACTTTCTTCCATTTGTTCATAAAAGAATCGAATGCACACTGAAGCTACCAACCGCGTATAACATAATTTTTATATTTGAATCCTGATATATGGTAAATTAGGAAGTTTATTGAGAAAACTCAGGGATCTCCAAAACTTATAAAATAATTGTGGTCAAGTTAAGAAAATAACGCAAAGTAATTATATTTTATATTTCTATCTGTCGTGAAATAATTTAATTAATTTTTTAGTATCGCTATGAATTTCAAACATGTCAACATGCACTGGCCCTTATGGATGTGTCAGCCGCCACTAAATACAGTTTAAATTGTACGACAACACACGTATATGAAATTAGGCCTAGAGCAGCAGTCTAAAAGCGTAACAACTGTCAACTTGAGCGTATAAAAAATTGTCATGTCCAAACTCTATTCTACAACTAAACCAACGTTCACTTTAGTGCACAATTGTTACTCCAATCATATTCGGTTTTATAGGATTTATTTAGTTGAAATTATTTTTTTATTCCTGTAAATATTCCATATAATTTCTACAGCGATACTGCTGTTCGCGTAAACATTAGAAATATACATTAAAATTGCATTTAGTGAATGCAGCTGCGTTTTAATAAAACTCTTGAAATTTCGTACAAATATGTCCGACAGAAGATTTACGAAAGGAAAGGGAGCAGTAACTCTTCCATTAACGGGCTGCAACAGCTAATTGTGAAATACGTACCGCGGTTTAAAGTACTTCAAATGGAAGATCTCCTTTAAAAGTGTTTACATTGTACGAGTTGAGAAGAACGGCTCAGAACCTTGACTACGCCTCTTATTTGCCCTTTGGGAAATTATACAATTATGTAACTCCAGGGAGTAATTTTCAATACCGTGTTCCCTTTGCGTATGGTTAAAATCCACTACTGGAGCCGCGTAAGACAGTTAAAATTGCCGTGGTGTTTCTTTCCCCAAAATAACAATACGTGTGTTTACTGCAGGAAACAGCACACAGCGAACATTATTACGTGCCTCCCTCCCCCAACCGCCCCTTCACCAACTCCTCGAAGAATATTTTTACTAAGGAAGGAGTTTATTCCTCGGGCTAGAAAAATGAACATTTCAGCGTACTCATTTTCTCCCCCTTTTGCGGCTTTGTTATGAAGTTGCAAAGCCCAGAAGATATTCCGACATTTTCAAGTTATTTTCTTCTCAAATTAACTTTAACAATTTCGGAATTTAATCGTGGGAGTGCGAAAGGACTGCTAGCTCAAAAACGATCCCTCGAATTTCTCTTATAAATCTCTTGCTCGTGAAATCTATCCCTGTGTAACTTTTACTTCTGAATGGTTACCATGGTGAACGCTGAAAAAAAAAAAAAAAAATGCTGTGTTCAGATTAAAATGTCTTGTTTAAAGTGACTTTACCAAATGTATTGAGTCGGTAAATATTAATTTGATAGGTTTTCATTAAACGTATATTTATTACAAAATCATTCTTCTGTTGGTCTCTAGTTCTGTAGTAGATGGAAAACCATTCTTAAAATAAAATAAATTAAGTTAAATTTTCTCACAAAGTGGAATGAGAGGACACAATAAGATATGGCAACAAGTATGCTTTTATACGCAAATGTACTTTTTAGAATTAAATACCTCCAATAGCGTAGAAAATAGATCTTGTGTGTTCTACTTTAATTGATCGAACTGTACCGGGGGGCTTTGAGCGTGTATTTTAAAATGCAGTTACGAAGTTTCCTTTAGATAAAACGAAAACACATAGCAATAACGAGAAAAATTGAACACAGTCAGTTACGAAGAAACTATGTTTGTATTATAAATATTTTCCAGATGAAAATATTACAGACATTTACTGAAAGTCAACTAGGCATTTAGATTTAGTCAGCTTATAACATCTTTTCAAACAATGATCTGTTAACCAGTGAATTGCGGCCATTGATAATTGGGTATTGCAGTTGTGTAAATATTTTTTGTTTATCGGTAATGATTCTGATTTTATATTTCACTTCTTGTCGTTGGTTCCTGTATGTATTCAATTATATTACCAGTTCCCGATTTTTTTGGGGTATCTCAACTGTCTGTCAGCTTTGAAATATTTTCATTTAATATTATTAGTGCAGTTATTATTTGACAATACACTGGATTTGTGAAACTTTGTACACTTCGCTTACATTTCGAGGAGGATCTTAATTCTGTCGACTTTCCTGGAGAATACTTCAATATAGCAACTCTCACCGGCGAACGGCACAGGGACATGATCACGTGCACCCATTTTTGCGACTACAGCATCCTGTAGGACATCCTGTACCTACATCAAGACAAAGCACCTGTCCGCCGTTGGACGAACACTCCACGGGCTGCTTGTGTGGCCGCCGAGGTCTCCCGACCTCAATCTCATCGAACACATCTGGGATGCTGTCGAGAGGGATGTGCGCGCAGTAGATTCTGCTCCGGCCTATCTCCGTGCGTTGTGGACCAGTACGGCTCCCGGACGCGGCCTGTGTAGTCATCAGGGCGAACGGAGATGCTGCACGCCACTAGGCAGGTATCCCTAATTAAACTGCCCATGAGTGTAAAACAGTTTACTGGAAAACCTGCCGTGCCATCAAACAGTGTATAGGATTCGGAAAATGCTTGCCCAAACTCCAGACATAGTTTCCCTATAGTAGCACAAAAGCCTTATACATGCATATCTGTAAAAATATTTTTTTTAAATCAAATAATCATGTTGAAAGTTTCGGCGTACACCACCTGCAGAACAAGGCTCTTTGATAATGCATGTAGGAGTTGCATAGGCCGTAGGTACATGACGCTGCGTATACATACAGGATGTCCCGCGACTCAGCCGACATACTTCGGTAACATGTTATACAGAGCATTGGCAACAAAAAATTCCATATACACAAGTAGACTATGCAGCGCCGAATGAAAAAAACACAAATTGTAATTACTTAATATCTTTAACGGGCCTGCCTACCAAGCCAGCAGCTGCGAGCTTCAAATGGAGAATCAATGTTAAACGAAATTCCTTCTCATTGCGCCAATTGTAAAATTAACTATTTTAAACTAAACGTATTTTACGTGAAATTTCTTAAGCAATGATGCTAACTTAAAATATTTTGCCAATTTTGTTGTTTAATATAATTTTTTAAATATTAATATTGAAATTTACATATAACAAAAAAAAATGGATCAATTATTTTTCAAAAACTATTTTATGTTTCAATATTATCTGAGAAAATCGCGTCAACAAGTTTTTTGTTTGAAATAGTTATCTTTAAAATTGACGCAATAAGAAGGAATATCGTTTAACATTGATTCCCCATTTAAAGTTCGCGACTGCCGGTTTGGTAAGCAGGACCGTTAATGCAATTGATTACATTCATGTTGTAGGCCTCACACAAGCTGTTCAATATGTGCCCAATCTGACCGCAAGGACACACTGCTACTGTGGCTGGCGTGGCCAGTCTTTGTAAGTGTTTCGAGGCGAGTGGTTGTGCAACAATGCCCGGTGTTCACACGTACATAGTACGCATACATGGTGTTTGTTTACAGATACTGCGACGGAAATGTATGTGGTGCAGCAGCTGAGTATCCGCGCAGGTGGATTGGAAGAGGTGCACCAGTCCCATGGCCGGCGCGCTCCCCAGACCTCTCCCCGTTGTACTTCTTCTTATGGGGCTGCCTGAAGACTAGGGTTTACAGCGTACAGCGATCAGACACACGATACCAGTTGCTACAGACGATAACCGACGCCACTGATCAACTCAGGACTGAACTTGCAAGCATACAGTGGTAACACGCCATGGTAGGCTACAACGTATCGCAGCCTGCTTACGGTTATATGGTGCACATTTTGAACGGCTCGTGTGAGATATTCGACATGAATGTAGTCAGTTGCATTAAAGACATTCAGTAATTCCAATATGTGTTTTTATTGCATTTACATCCCTGTAACTCTGAAATGTGACTGCATAGCCTATTTGTGTATATTAAATTTTTGGTCGGCAATGATGTGTATAGCCCGCTGTCGAAGTATGTCGGTTGAGTCGCCGAACACGCTGTATTTCAATTTAGTGTCGCGCGCCTACGACATATGCCACTTGTCCTACACGCATGATCGCACAGCCTTGTTCTTCAGGCGTTGTATGCAGCAACTATGAATATAAATAAATAAGTTATAAAAATATGTTTCCGGATATAAGTGTATAGGCTATTCACGGTAAAGTGAGCACTTTTTGAAGCCCTAGTTATTTTTTATTTCAGCCATGTTTTATCCTTTAACTACCCTTTTAAATAAATACTGTCATGTATAACTAGAGGCCTGAAAAATTCGCGAGTTAAATGACCTACAGTCTTATGTACAAATATTCCTATATCAACTATACATATTTTGTCTGCTATTACAGTGGAAGGAAACAACTGGACACCGTTCTCCAGGAAGTTTCACACAGCAATGGCTTACGTTATATAAACACACGTGTTTTGAATTCTAGCTTGTCCCAGAATGAATCCGCTAATTCTTCAGAGAGTGTCCAATGATAAACTGAAATACATTTATCGACTATTATTCCAAATGAGATGGCTTTAAAAAGTCACTTCTGTGTAACTATTGTTTCAAAGAGACCATGTCCTGAATTCGGGCACAGAGTTTCTCAACAGCCTGTATATCTGAGTTCTCTTATGGCTAGGCAAATTAATCCAGCGTGTCTACACAGGTGGTGGAGTACGAATGACGTAAATACAGGGATCGGATTTTAATTTCACTAGCAAATATATATTATAAAAAAAATCTCTGTTAATCAGCGTTGGCTTTGAGATATTTGAAATACTCGTTACAACTTCGTCTTCAGCACTCATGGAGGTTGAAATATGTGGGACGGAGCAACGTCGGAATGCAAGGCTGAAGTAAATGAGAAGACCCCGAAAATACCCGCCTTAAAAAATAATGACGTCCGTCACGTTACACACTGCGGTGTAACGTTTTTAGCAACATATTTCCATTAATGTAGCTACATGTAACTTATCGAAAATTATTGAATGAAATCAGCGGTATTTTGAATTGTAATCTGCACATTCAGGCCACTCACAACCATTCGCTGGCTGCTGTATTCGCAATTATGAACTGTTCACGGAATAATGAGCACTTTTGAAAGCCCTGCTTATGATCTACTTGTATGTACGTTGTGTATTCCTCCGCGTTATGTAAAATTAACATTGCCATCATAGTCCTCATCAATTTATTCATACGTCGGTCAAGTGAAATTGTGACATTATTAAGAAAGTAAATACTTTCAAAATCTGTTTATTTTTACTCTTCCATCCATTAAAAAACAGAACGCAAAAGAAATAATTTCAAGTAATCATTAATGATTACCTAACACTTTTTGTTCGACGGTAAAATATGGAACTACATTCCATCCATCGTTACCAACTTAACTGGGTGAATACCAATCAGTGCACTAATTAAAATATATGCTTGCGGGTGCAGTGACATTTTTCTAAGGTCCATTTCTTAAGTGCTCACTTGATCATGAACAGCCTTTAGTCTCATTTCTTCAGAGTGTATTGATCGTGATCTGGTCGTCCAGTGCGATATCTTACGCTACCAGTGACATCCGAGTAATTTCAAAACAACTGAAGGGAAATAATATAAAAGTGCGCGTTGGTGGATGTGTGCATGAAATCAACTCTACAGCCATACGAACTCTGCGGATCCGTATTCATGAGTCCTATAATCACGCCTGGTTCTTACCAAGAAACACGGTAAATACATTTCATGTTTAAATTTATATTCAGAGAATTTAATATTTCAAAACAACTGTTCATGTGGCAGAGACGGAATAAGACTACACGTGATCTGGTAACATCACGCCCTGATGACAACCGCGTGTAGTTATAGTAGGCCTATGTAAGTGGTTTGCATACACTGTAAAAAATAAATGACGTTATGCCGAGAGTCCACACTCATTTACTGCAGTAAGATAAATCTTATGTGACAAAATAGTTTCCTGTAAAAATAGGTTGTTTTTATTTTTAGTTAAAAAAAAAAAAATTGTAACTTACTTGTGAAAATCGAAATTTTTTCAAAATGCCGTTATCTGTGTAAGAAACAAATCTTTTTCGTTAGTTTAAAATGAAACACGATCATTTTTTAAATTTCATTTGTCTGACATTTCGAATTATTTTTAATTATTTTACTGGTTAACTAATCCGTCCGAAATATTTACCAGAAATATTTCAGGAAAATAGACACAATATTTACATCTTGGAAAATTTCTAAAGATTCCTTAAGCGGAAGATGTAGCATTGTCTGTGAAAAACCTAGTTGTTTGCGAGAATACGCATATCTCGGTAAAGAAGTGTTATCTGTGAGAAAAGATTAAAAAATAATAATTAAAAAACAATTATCTACGCTCCTTTTTTTTTTTTTTTTACTTTAGTCATATTAATTGTATTCTTGGGAGGGAAAAAAATCGTGAAAATGGTCAAATATCATCGCATTTTTAAAGCTTGTGTATGCAGTTTTCTTAAGAGGTAAGAGAACAGTACGACCACAGAGGCGTAGTTTAATCTGTGGGCTTTCATAGCGTTTAATAAAATCCCACTGTTACAGATCTAATTCTCACAGTACAGCGTCACGACGGAAACGCTGCACGCCTCGCGCGTAGCGGCGATGAGGCGCCAGGCGTGCGTGTTAGTCTCGCCCGTATCGCTCCCTCACTTCTTGACCTTTTACGCGCAGCTCCGTCCCACTCTTGAGGATTAAAAATGTCACAAGAGAGCAAGCAAGGGTTTCTGATAGACCTTCCATTTTTTTTTCCTTGTTTGTTATATAGACCATCTCGCTCGCGTGCTCTTGCAGCTGACATCACGCATCACGGTTTCCCTTCGCCGTGCTTCTCTGGTTTGTCGCACAGCTAAAGGCGATGTTGCAAAATACCAGATTCCCTAAAAGCTTGTGCAACGTCCACCATAGCAGCCGGGACGCGGACTAGTGTGGCATTGGTAATTGGACACGTCCTATTTTTGATGGCAGGTTCCACTCTGGCTTTCGTACCTGGCCAATCACGTCGCATTTTCAAAGCGTAGGGCGCTCCCCGTGGCTACTACCTGAAACGAGTTGTTGAATAAACTGATAAGGACGCTTCCATCTTGATTATACATTTGTGAGGTTGAAACTATTTCAAATAGATTTAAAATGCGACAACAAAGAATAATATTGGCTATGACAACTTTTAATCACTATTTAAAACCGTTCTAAATACTTAAAATATCACCTCCTTTATGAAAATATTGATTCCAACAATTTATTGTATTTACTATGTATAAACTGATAATCTGTGTTAAATGGTAGTAATATAGCAATACTGAGATGTGCTAGCTAGTATTTTCATAGGCCTACGCAAGTTCTACGAATGGGGTTCATGTATACTACAAACCACACACTGAGCATCCACCGGGGGTGTGAAATGCTAGTATGCGAACTGCTGTAGTGTAATATAAATCTTCCATGGCGGCTCATATAGCGGCTGGTATACCGGCTCGCGCACCAGGGCTTATAGAAGCTCACACAAGAACCAAGCACGGCTGGAGGAGTCGTGTAATATCGGCTTAAGGCGGGGCCCGCCATAGGGAAACGAACTTAACAAACAGCAATCAAGCGAGCCGCGCGGCTGTACCGCGTCAGTTGGCTGCGAGGTGTTGCGATTTAGAGGAGCCGTAAACTTCCGCGGTAGACGTCGCTTGAATTCAGCTGAGCTGGAACTCCGTTTGTTGCGCGCCGGAAGTTTGCCGCACAAATCGTGTACCCTGCGCGTCTGTTGTGGCCACCCTGTCTTCTTCTTCTTCTTCTCCTCAAGTTCCGCGCGAGAAATTAAATAACGCCGAGTCTACTAACTGTCCCCTCCCCCTCCCCCTCCTCCCGCATTGAGGGAACCGAAGCTGTAAGTGCCGCCGTCCCCGGAACAACACGATGTTCAGCGGGCTGCGAAACTTCCGGCCAAGTTTGATGGAAATTGTTCACGGGGGCTTTTCCGAGCGGCGAGTCGAAGGAAACTAGTTCGTTGCTTTAGTTGAACGTTCGGCTGATTTGCTTTGTTCACCGCGGTTCACAATCTGTTTCGCCTGCGACTTCCTCTCAATTCCGACTTCGTCTCTACAACCCCTCCGCCCTCCTTGTTTTTCTTTGCATTGTTTTGAATCGGCCATGAAACTTTCTGGGAAAAAAAAAAAAAAAAAACCAGCGCTCTCTTCTTTACAGTTTAAAAAAATGTCTGGGATGGAGTCATTTTGAAAATGGCTCGGGGGAAAAAACAATATTAACCGCCAACATGCATACGCTACGATAATTCGTCTTGCCATTTTACTTTATTTAGAAGAACTTTTAAAATCGGCATATACGCCCAACTATCGTCTTTCCGTTATTTGCTTCCCCCCCACCCCACCCTCAAAGGCAATACAACGTATAACCGCCAATTTATTCCCCTTACCAAAGGTTTTTATTTCGCCTTATACAATTCTTTTGCCGCACGAACCATACAAAAGCCCAAAGGGGATTACATTATCTTAATTTTGCTCTCAGCTGTAAGCAAACGAGGGTCATACGCGACAGGGACAGAGGCCTAAATATAATGATGTGAGAAATGCTACTGTGTTTAAGGTATTGCTGGTTCAAGTTGATGTGTAAACGTGGACAAACTTGGCTGAATTCCTTTGGAACTACGTTGGGAAAGACTGTTCTGGTGTCGTTAACTACACAGCAGCTGTAGTCTACCAGGAAGCCGAAGAAGATGACGCGGGCCGCCATTACTGGTGGTTACGGGAAGTGAAACTTCTCACCGATCTTCAATCACAACACGTTCAGAACAATTTACTGCAATATATACTGTTATAATTTTCGGTTCTAGGTTAACTAACTATTTAGGGTTACTGATAAATTATTTAAACCAATAGTAGACAAAAATATAGCTGTTATTGCATCTCAAAGAATATAGTTGATTCACTGTTTCTTCGGCCATTTTGAATCAAACCTTTGAAAAATCTCCCTATGTATGACGTGTTTAGTTATTTCCTAAATACGCCCTGTATCACAAGCGTTTTATACTTGTGTTCATAAAAGTTAATTATTTATTCATGTTAAATTGGAATATTATTCATATATTTTCTATAAATTATGCTTCATTTATAAATAATTTATATTTAAACAGCAGGGAGAAAATAGGTATGTTGGTAACGCCTGGTGAGAAATAGTTCTTATACAAAATGCTGTTACACTTAGTGCGCACGAATGTGGTGCGGCGTCCTCTGGTGTAATTCCCCAGACTTAGTTAAGCTTAGTCTGTACGAGGTGGAGGAACATCCTGGAAGTAGAATTTTAGCAGGACTTCAGAAAAGGCTGAAGTAACCGTGAACGGATTATAAAACTATTTAACTCTTTCGTTAGAAGGACGGTATTATGCTCTACAAGGCTGTTACGGAGGTAGGTCTAATTCTCCTTGATTATCCAAAGCTAATCACCTTGACTCACCGCTGTTAATTACACTGTGTATCGGGTAGGTCAGACTCGCGTCGCTGAAAAGGCCAGTGCTAATTTTTCACGTCGATGCAATAAAAAAAAAAAAAAACAAAGCGAAAGTAATAATTCATGTTATCGAAAATGGTTACCTTACCATTTTTAATCGAAGTTAATATATTAAACTACTTTCCAGCCATCGTTGCCAATTTTACTGGGCGGATGTCACTCAGTCAGTACCCTTGTTAAAGTATATACAGGTGCAGGCAGTGACATATTAAACTGCTTTCCAGCCATCGTTGCCAATTTTACTGGGCGGATGTCACTCAGTCAGTACCCTTGTTAAAGTATATACAGGTGCAGGCAGTGACATATTAAACTGCTTTCCAGCCATCGTTGCCAATTTTACTGGGCGGATGTCACTCAGTCAGTACCCTTGTTAAAGTATATACAGGTGCAGGCAGTGACATATTAAACTACTTTCCAGCCATCGTTGCCAATTTTACTGGGCGGATGTCACTCAGTCAGTACCCTTGTTAAAGTATATACAGGTGCAGGCAGTGACATATTAAACTACTTTCCAGCCATCGTTGCCAATTTTACTGGGCGGATGTCACTCAGTCAGTACCCTTGTTAAAGTATATTCAGGTACAGGCAGTGACATATTAAACTACTTTCCAGCCATCGTTGCCAATTTTACTGGGCGGATGTCACTCAGTCAGTACCCTTGTTAAAGTATATACAGGTACAGGCAGTGACATTTTTTTCTAAGGTTGATTTCAAAAGTGCTCACTTGATCGTGAACAGCCTTTAAAAACGACGTGCGTTGAGGCCAGATTTGTTACAAAAGCTGACGTGTTGTCCACCGCGTGGTGACGTTTCCTTGCGGCGCTGGCAAATCCAGGGTCCATAACTCGACTACCTGAGCCTTTCTCAGTGGGTGTGAGTACAGGTTAACTCTAGCGCGTATGCTTTTCCCGTTCACTTCTCTCCCTCCGATCGGTTAACGTATCAACATAAAATTGGACTAAATACACACACCAGTTACAAAAAGCTCTTAATAATTATTGTCCCACCGTAATGAAACGGGGTTGAGCGTGCCATTGTTTTTGTCTCTAAAAATGGAAATGGCGTAAAAATGCAGAAAACATATACCCTTACCACCGGCTCAGGTTTTGATGTATCAATAATGCACCAATTCTGACGCGAATACGTCTTTAAATTTGCAACCATTGTGGGAGGCAATCCAGAAAATCCGTTGATAACAAAATCGGGGAATATAGTTTGGCATTGCAGCTCCGAATCTATCGTCTACATTCAAAATTCAAATTCACCTCTCGATTGCCAAAGGATCAAAGAATATGTTACATTGAGTGATGACTGCGAAGCATCGCCCCTGAAAAGGGAGGGGGAGGGGGCGCAATTTAGTTCGTTTCGCCGTGTCTCACAACTTCCGCGTAGTATAACTTTTGACTAGGAGAAGCTACGGCGTTAGTTTAAGTATCAATCGACAGCTCTCATCAAGATCAATCTATTGTGTTTTTTTAAAAACATTTGTGTGGCGTGGTTATGGTAAAATTGTATGCGTTTATTGTAAAAAAAAAATAAAGAGAAAACTTAACCCAATGTCGGCCTATACTCGTCAAAAAGCCACCTCGAAATACAGGAATCGTGTACGGTTGGAAAGAGCTCCTCAAAAGCAATCCAGCGATACCCATAAAAACATCGTATGATCGAGTGAAGCGATGCCGGGGACGTAAAAAAAAAAAAACATCAAGGCGTCCGAGACGTTCTCACGGAAAACAAACGGCCGTGTCCCCAACACAACCACACCCGATGTTTTTTGTCCGAAAGAGACTTGTCACATCAGACTAAGGTGGGGTTGGAGCTAATGGTGTAACTTTACAACTCCAACGGTAAAGTTATTTTCAATCGTTCGTTTTTGGAGTTAACGTGTGCCAAGTAGCGCAGACAAGCGACGAAGTAACACTCCACGTTTCCAGTATCTAGTGACAAACGGCCGAGCATCAACGACCGCGAAGTGAGCGATTCTCTCTCAAAAAAAAATATGGACCATCAATTATTTTCTAACCTCCGGAATTTTTTAAAAATATTATTGCCACTAGCTTTATCACTTACAAGCCTCAATTGGTCCTCCAGACTGCCTGTGTTTGCCTGCGGCATCGTATAACACACAACGATTACAATGCAGCGACAGTCATTAGTCTTCTGCATGAAATAAGACTAGTTCAGAATAGTGGTTATTTCACTCTTAACTTCATTATTCATTTTTCCACTATCAAAAAACGAACCGGAAAGTCAAATGTAGACGTTAAACAGTGTTCTAGTTATATTAAAATTCATATATTCAAAGTTATTTATACTACTAATTTGATGTTTTCTTTCTATCTTTTGGAATTTGAGGTGATTTTTTAAATAAATGTACGATACTTTTTTATTTTGTATATGAATTTGTATTCCTTACTAAAATGTATGTTTATATTGCACCCACGTGTGTCACAGTGTCTACCTTTTTCAGAACTGACTAGATATTTTTTTTATTAATTTTGCAGAGTAACTGCAATGTTCGACCTGTTTGTGATTAATCTCTCAAAACGTCTGGACCTCCTCATTTTTTGTTTCTTCGAAAATAAAATTAATTAAAAAGCAATAATGTAAACAGTTTTCCTGTGGGAATTGTCGGCCAGCTGAAAAGGAATTGGGACTAACTGACTGGCATGACGTAAAGTGTCAAAGCAAATTGATGTTGGTTAGCCACGGAAAAAAGGGGCAAAATATTTCATTGACGATTTAAAAATTGTGTACCAGTTTGTAGGAAAAATATCACACCGTAAGTACTATCCACGAAGGTCTGGTAGATGGAGTAGAAGTTATGAAAAGTTTCCTCCTACCGTAACACTTTCTGATGAATTAAATCAGCCAATACATTTATTTCTATATATTCAGAAAACCCCAATCCACCTTCCTAAAAAAAAAAATACAACTAATTATAAGTGGTATATTTTTATTTCGTCATTACGTTTTAGATAGTGGATTATGCTTTATGGGTGTGGTTATTTTGGTGGTAATGAATGTACATTCAAATCGTATTTTTTGCGGGATTACTTCGGTGTTATCGAATAACGACTTTGCAGGAGAGTCCATTTTTTAAATTAACTAGTGCTAACACAATTCCCTGTCGAAAAAAAATCTTTATCGGTCAATATATTTGCTTGTCTTCCAACAGCAAACGCATACAAAGTAAGTTTGCAGTAGTTACTCGTTCATAAGAGATCTCTGTTATACTTTCTGCTGCCGGCCTCTATTAAAAATTTTATTTCAATATTTTTTTTTCTGTATATGTTAGTTTCCAAAAACACGGTGACCTTCCCAAGTTCAATGCTGTGGCAACAGCGGCCCTGTGGCTATATTACGATCTCTAAAGCCATGTTTGTTATTAGCTCACGAATAAATCCAATATTTAGTTTGCTATCGTCAACTCCGTCAACTTCGAGCGAGTCAATATTGTGTTAATTAGCAAATGCCGTCATATTTGTTCTAAAACATAGCGTTCAGGCGTCCACAAACACTTCCCCGCAAACATGTCGCCAACGTGTTTCGCCATCAGCCACACAAGCACGTTCAGGCATGTTTCGCTACGTGCGATCTCTGTGAAATGAGAGACACGCGTTTAGCCAGACACATACTTCCAGGGCAACACATGAGTTAAGAGGAACATATTATCCGCAATCAAAGATAAACCTCCGCTTCATTAGCGGAAAGGTAAAATTCATTTACACGCGCGAGCACGCGAACACATACATACACACATGCCCATGCACGCAGTTATAATAATCGCCAAGCGAGTTAGTATGCGACATATACTTACGCATTCGCAAAATTATTTTCATCGAAGTATCAAAAAATTGAATTTTAGTAAGTTACTCTGAAAGTAATTATGTTAAATAATCGCAATGAAGTAGATTTACGTGATTATTTACCGTGCTCTTAGCCAAAGTTTTATGTGTATACATTATATCAAATGTCAAGCTCTTACGTCACACTAATGATCTTGCTCGCAATGAAGTAGATAGCCAGCTTAAAAGTCATTGATGGCGAGGAAGAAACTGTGCGGAAATTCCCAAAATATGAAACCGTTTGAATACCCGGTTTCGGAGAAACGGCGCGATAAGTGCACAAGTTTTCCTCTCGCTGGCCTCAGCCGGCACTGCATGCGATGTCACAGCAGGGCCTCTGCAGATGTACACTCTATATAACCTCCTTGGTGCATCAGATTCACCAGTGCGCATCTAAAAATGGCCCGAAATACTACCCTGTGTCGTCAATCGTTGGTTCCATGTCGCAAATATTTTTGGGGTTCTTTGATGTCGCGCTGACATTTTCTGCCACCAACTGATGTCATTTACCAATCACATCCTTCGTACCATGGTCATTAGTCATGAACATAATTTTTGACGTGGACACGTCTTTAAATTTGCGACCATAGAGAGAGGTGATCCAAAAAAAACTCGATGATAACAAAATCGGGGAATACGGTTTGGCATTGCAGCTCCGAATGTATCGCCTACATTCAAAACTCAGTTACACCACTCGATTGCCAAAAGATCAAAGAATATGCTAGCTTGAGTGAGGACTGCGAGGTATCGCGTGCCGCGGAAAAGTTTTTGAGAAGGGGGGGGGGGGGGAGTGGCGCGCCGCAATTTCGAGTTCGTTTCGCCGCGTCTCATAAATTCCGCGTAGTATAACTTTTGACTAGGAGAAGCTACGACGCTCGTTTCAGTTTCAATCGACAGATCTCGTCAAGGTCAATCGATTTCGTGTACAAAAACACTTGCGTGGCGTGGTTATGGTGAAACTGTATGCTTTTAATAAAGAAAAATAAGGAACTTAACTCGATTTCTGTCTATACTCGTCAAAAAAAGCTAAGTCGAATACAGAAATCGTATACGGTTGGAAAGAGCATCTCAAAAGCAATCTAGTTATACCTCTAAAACCCCATATGATCGAGTGAAGCGGTGCGGGGAACGTTAAATAAATATCAAGGCGTCCGAGCGCGTCAACGTAGACGTATTCACGCAAAACAAACGGCCTTGTACCCAACACAGCCAAACCAGATTTTTAAAAGTTTCTTATACTTTCACGTTCACGTCTAGAAATGCAGATGTTTTCTTATAGTAAAATTGATCAGGGTTTCCTGGAATGATCTAGAACTGATAGGGCTATTCCCATCGGGCGTGAATAAAATATATCTACAACTTAGAGGTATTCCTCATTAAGTGAGTTTGAAATGTCATGAAAAATATGCACTGCTCTATTATAGTAACCTTTCCCCTTTACACTTGGCTCTCATTATAATCCGTCCTTTGCCCACACACAGCGGCATATGTTAGGAGCTTCACTTCAAGCTGATATCCTACTCACGTCATTGCTGCAATGCCGTAACATGCCCGGCTGCATGTGTTCACTTCGTAGACCGTTCCTACCAGAGGTGGTTCGTATTACAAAATATCAGATACATGTTTACGTCGGAGTTCGCCTGGGGGCTGCCAGTATGGACAACATACGTAACAATGATCTGAAAGTTAATAACTGCCTCCCTTGGTTTCTTTCTAGCCAGATAGATTCTTCCGGAATATAGAGATTGTGATTATTTATTGTGCTGAAGTTTCGTTCAATACCCTTCATAAATTAATTTTAATATTAAATCCTAAATATTTTAGAAGCATTTAAATGTGTCTATATTGTGCGACTTAAACCATCGACTTCATTACTATAAAGTGCGTATTAGACACGCGTAGATCCATTTGTCGACTGAAGTCCGAACGAATGCCAAACTTGTAATTACTACTAGTTTAATTTATATTTCAGATAACGAAGATTAAAGAACTGAACGGAGAATAGTATTTAAGTTTTGCTTATATTCTATTATAATTTTTGCTTTATAAAGGTTGCAAAGTAAGACATGGTATTCATAAGGGGGGAAAAAAAACAAATTATATGTTCCTGCAACTCATATTTCAACTATTTATGTTATCCTTTAATGTTTTTTCACGACGTATACAGTTCTTATTAAAGTTATAAATTCGCATAATGTACTCAGCGATTTCATTCATAGTACTTCCTTTATATTCCAAACATTCTATTTTTTTAAAAACTCTTTAAGTCTTCGCAGGAACTTGGCTCACGTTTACGAAAGTGCGTTTTAGATAATAATTTTAAAAAAGGCAAACTAAGTTACCTTTCTTAACTCTGTAAGCAAGCACAGGTTAACTCAGGTAATATCACTCACTTTTATTCGGCCATCTATGTCGTAAAGCAAAACAAATGCATATTACTTTCTACGCTGCGAAGTGTTAATTTTTTGTGACGAGCTCAGACCAAGTTCATGCGTATATGTCTCTTCCAATAAGTCCATCCATAAACTGTTATGAGGTGGTCTGCTAGTTCAGGTGACTTCTAATAGGCTTAGCGGTGCACGCACTGGCACTGGGTAAAACGTTTTTGTTGAGAAATAATTGTATGGCGAAACCCAATTAATTATTTATGTAGGTACGATCAAATATCTTATTTTTTAAACGAACCTATTCCGTTTATCTTATGTATCGGCCCAAACGAGTAAGGTATGTTTAACGCAAATGGACCATTGTGTTAACACAGTCTACTTACCGTAGCGAAATTCTGACCCGGAAGTTCAGCATCCGAAAGCTCCGCCCTAACGCCATTTTTATTTATTTTTTTTAAGAAACCCTCAAATTACACATATTTTGACATATTTCAATTTTTTATAGTTTTGCACATTTCCCAAGCCAGGACGAAACACAAACGAACACAAATTTACTCCTTAAGCCTTAACAGGAACTCGAACCCTAGACTCTTCATGCCATGGATAGCTCCCAGTTAATGTTAGTCTTAAACTGAAAGTAATGAATTCAGGTGTATACTTAATCGCACTATAGTTACGTGGATAGTTTTATTTCATGTTTTACGCAAGCTATTAATCCTTTTTTTTTTATATCTGCATTGTTTCATTGGTATTGACTGTATGGCCTATCAGTAATACGTCTCACTAAATACTGTAACAAACACCGACATTAGTGTAATTGTTACAGATTACAAACAAACCCTCAAAGATGCATGTTCAAGTCAGGGCAAATGAGCCCTTTTAATCTACAGACAACAAAATGAATACCTGTGATGGACCCAGCTGATTTTGTTGCCGGAATAAATTCGGCATGAATATAACAGACTATCGCGTTGTTCAGATATCACATAATCATTCAACCCAAGCATACTCTTCATTTGATTCTATCACGACGTTTATTGTTTAAGTCAACAAAGCTGAATAGTTAAACATACTTTAATAATGATTATGTTTATAAAACACAAGGTTATTATGTCGGAATAGCTTAAAAAGTGTTCAATTCAACAAATTATTATATCTAAGGGTTTTATTTGTTCCGAGAGAATGAATACAAATATTGATATTTGGAACAAGAGCAAATAATACGTGTGAAAAAAAAAAATTTCCAGCGGAAACGAATATTCTTCAAGTAAATTTATTTGGTACCTCAAATTATATCTTTATTTTAGTACAACGCGAAAATTTTCTGAGCGACAGCAGTGAATGAAAAAATTCACCGTTTTTTTTCTGGACCTTTCTGGAAACTGTTTGCTGTATTTCTCGTTACAAAATGTGCCTGCTGGGGCGTACAGAGCTACGAATGCGGTCGTTTTCTCAAAACCGTATGCAAATATGGTAAAGCAAGTAAAATTATCGTAATTTGGTCTGTGAACGCTGCTGCAGTAATCCTATATATATATATATATATATATATATATATATATATATATATATATATATATATATATATATATAGAGGACGAAACTTTTACACTATCTACTTATTTGGTAAGAATGTATTCACAATCATTTCCAAAATATAAAAAAATATATATATTTAATTTCTCGGCGAGTTACAGATATATATATATATATATATATATATATATATATCTGTAACTCGCCGAGAAATTAAATATATATATTTTTTTATATTTTGGAAATGATTGTGAATACATTCTTACCAAATAAGTAGATAGTGTAAAAGTTTCGTCCTCTATAAAAGCAGGAAGTATAGTTTTTTTAATTCCAGGTAAAGAGTTGCTATCAGGAACAGACAAAGTTTCTTCGTCTAATTGTACTCCTAGCTATGAGATTGCATCTTACATTGACGAACAAGTAACTGCAATGCAGGTTAACTAGTTCAAAGATGAACACTTAGAAATTCTTTTGAAATCAACAACTCCCTTTTGGGGGTTTATTTGTCCTTACTTCCAGTTTAGCGATACCGAACAATGTGAAAAGTTCGGCTGATTCTCATGCTCCTACGCAACATCAAGCCATTCAAATGTAATCTCAGGATCATGAAAGTCAAATCAACGATTTAGATTAAACATGTTTCGGTAGTACAAAAAAAATATTCTTCTATATAATATGTTGTATAAATTTTATATGGAGGAAACATACCACTGAGAAGTTAATAATTGCGTGTATAGCTGAATATAATTTATAACTTTGTTGATTGTTTTACAATATTTCGGTAAAGTGATTTATCTTTAGATAACAGATAACTCGGACAAAGAAGCTGACTCTTAGTCATCAACAGGAACGTCTGAAGTTGAAAATGGCAGTGTAGAAGGAAACGACTCTGCAGTTGGCATTAATAAAGATGGTGCTAAAGAGAACAATAAGGTGAACAATGAGGCAGCGAAACACCTTGTTTTTTTTTTTTTTACAAGGACAAGGAATGGCAACGGAAGAGAAAACGAAAAATAAATAATTGAAAAGTCGAGCGTCTGGTGACGAAGCCTACTTCTCTTTATTTATTCGCATTACTACTTCCGAAAACGACGAAAATTCCTCTGTTTTCAGAGGTTCTCATTTTAGCCAGACTTGAATATTAAGAACAACTCACACGATCAAAGATCCGAAGTGAAATTTTGGGAGTTTCTTTTCACGCAGACAGGTATTGTTTCAGTGACAACTACAAAATTAGCCAAACTAAGCCAAGTTGTTATTACTTTAGTCCGAAACCTATATTCGAACTAGGATCAAAGGAGACTACATAAAGGTAAAATAATTCTTTGCTGTATACTGATCCAACAACGCGTCCTTCAGTTCATACTGTGTGGCAGTTTGTTTATACCCGATAACACAATTTCTCCAACTCTTTACGCCAATATGTGAGTGCCCGCATATTCACCTTCTGCCAACGATATTGGCTTAACATTTTTTAAAAATTGCTCAAATAAATGATGCTATGAAACAGACGGTGAATTGTCTCTACTACTATTTTCGAAGAAGTAATGGCTGAGAGAATAATTCATTAATCACAGTTTCACAAAATGACATAAGATTACCATAAATAATGATGTAAGAAGAAAATGAAAAATTACTTAACTGTGATTTTATTTTCGGTTTTCTATTATCGCGCGGTTCAGTACATTTATATTCTGCTCAGCAAGATTACGTAGTATTTAGTAAAAAGGTAGTTTAAAAAATTGATTAAGAAACGCTGCATAGAAAATTCTTTGTATTCAATTACTTCGTTGGATATGTATTAAAGAATATACATATGATTTGAAACAATTAACAATCAAAACTAATTTTAATTAGCGGTTAAAGCAATATAGATAATGTTGTTCACAGTTTGAAAGGGACTGTGATAGTGTAGTGTTATTATCATTTGCCTCCCACCGTGACGAACCGGGATCGATTCTGGCGGGGAAACGCTGTGGAGAACTAAATCCGGGGACACATTATCGTCACGTGTG
The DNA here is from genome assembly GCA_029891345.1 of Dryococelus australis. Classification (NCBI taxonomy): domain Eukaryota; kingdom Metazoa; phylum Arthropoda; class Insecta; order Phasmatodea; family Phasmatidae; genus Dryococelus; species Dryococelus australis. Next base: position 30,079,339 of record CM056997.1, read on the forward strand.
TCCCTGGCTTTAGCGAACATTGCCGTTGGCCTGTATGTTTTCTCGGGTTTCTCCCGATTCCTCCTACCATTGCACCGTTGTTTCTACGTCCTCGCCTCACTTCTCTCCAAACTGTGCTCAAGATCTCATCTCGTAAGCACTACTCGCACACGCATACATACATACACTCATTGTCAAAAAATAGTTGCACCCACCAGGAAGAGACAGATTACAATATCATTCAGAAGGTAGGCAAAAGTCGGCAAGAATAAGATATAATTACAAAAAAATAAATAAAGACATCGAGAACAATATTTACTGCGTTGCACATACGTCTCTCAGTATGACGTCGGGCCGCCATGTTTGCGAATGTATTCCCAAGATCTCGTGGCATGGAGCTGTAGACTTCCCCAATGGTGTCCTGTTATAATACATACCATACATCTTGGATATTCGCTCGCAGTTTCTGCAGATTTTACAGTAGGGGTGCAGTCGCTATAGAGCGACCAATAGTAGCCCACATTTTTTTCTTTTGGGGAAAGATCTGACGATGCGGTTGGCCATAGCAGGGTATCCGTGGACTTAAAGCACGCTATTGAGACAGCAACGGTATAGGCTGTTCGCGGTAAAGTGAGCACTTTTGAGGCCCCAATTACTTTTTCCATTTGGCCAATTTTTATCCTTTGACGACCTCTTTTACATAAATTTTGCCATATAAGTAATAAACACAGTGTGTATATTCCACTGCACTCGGATGTTAACGTCTAAGGCTAAAATGCAATATACTTGTTGACTATTATTATAAACTAGAGGATTTTCAAAAGAGCTAACTTTATCGTGAATAGCCTATAGGAGGATGAGAGTCGTCGTGTTGGACTGGAACACTGGCGCAGTCGAATGAACGTACAGTTGGGCTGTCCAAGTGCCTGCGATGATGACGAACGATGATAGGGCATCGTGCAAAATCGCACCCAATGTCATGACGTCAAACAACAAACCATTGCTCTTCTGCGTTGCGGCCACACGCGGATACGTTGGCCATCGCCACCGAGACAAAAGTGGAACTCGTCATTGGCAGGGACCTGCGAAATTAACGTTATTTTTGACACCAGGCTAAAGTTCATAGTAGTATGTATACTCGAGCCGGTGTCATTTCTCCATTGGTTGCTGCATAAACTTTGAGTCGCGCACTTTCTGAGTGAACTGCGCACGATTGGGGCACACATTCTTTTATTGGCGCAGAGTTACCCGGGGCGTGTCAAATGAAGAATGATACAATGGCACACGTATTGCAAAGTAAAAGTGTTTTTATTTTAACATGTCCTCAAATCATAACGCGAATTTTACAGGTGAGTGAAGAGATTTGGGCGACTCTTAACGACGAGGTCTCGAGAGCCGATGAGGGTGATTGAGGTGAGTATGGAGCAGGGCCGTAATGAAAGGGCGGGGGAGACGGGCATCGTCCGGCACGATTCTCACACACGAAAATCCGGAGTGACCGGGTGGGGATTAAACCCGGATCGTCTTGGTGGGAGGCGAGCAGGCTAACCGCTCAGCCACCGTGGCCCCCAATTTTGCAGGTCTCTAATCATTGGAGATTACTCGCAGCCATCCTGCGTGGCTCCCTCGAAGTCGGTCTCACGACACCATTGCAACCTATGGTAATAGTGTGTGTAATCATGTGTCGTGCAGACGTCTGATAATGGTGCTGGCACTCCGAGGATGTTGCAGGGTGGGTGTCGCTGCCCGCTGAAGACGCGCAGTTACCGTGATTGGGGCTATGTGCGCATGCCAGCCAATACATCAGTTCTTCCTCGGTGTGGTACATAGCTGTTTCCCAGACAGTAGCGGAACTATAGGCTGTCCACGATAAAGTGAGCACTTTTGAAATGAGCCTTGGAAAAAAGTCGCTGCCCCTACCTGCATATATTTTAACGGGCGCACTGCGTGACATGTGCCCAGTAAAGTTGGTAACTATGGAGGGGAAAGTAGTTCCATATATTAACGCCGAACATAAAGGTGATAGGTAACCATTTGTGAGCAATTAAATTATTTTTCTTGCTTGCTGTATTTGTTAATGCATGGAAGTGTAAAAATGAGCAGATTCGTACAATATTTTCTTTTCTAATAATTTCACAGTTTCCCTTGACCGACGCATGAATAAAGTGATGAAGTCCATGGCAATGACAATTTTAAATAAAGCGGAAGAACACACAACGTGTATACAAGTTGATCTTAAGCAGGGCTTTCAGAAGTGCTCACTTTACCGTGAACAGCCTATAGTAGGGAAGGATGCAAAGGGTTGGCCACCCCGAGCGCACAATTGACAAGGGTGGTGAAATAAAATCGTTTTTCCGAACTTTATTTCGTTTATAACATTGGAAAGTCTTGTTCTTATTCGCGTAATTAAATAAATAATCAAGCTTTCGATCTCAAAACCAGACATGCGTGGTCTTACGAATTGTCGCCATAATCTTGCAGCAACGCATGCATTGTTTTGATATTTCTGTAACATTGTAGTTCGACAAAGTTCTGAAGCTCCCGAAAGTACGTGTAGAATCCGATCTTCCTAATCTCGCGTATTTCTACTCGAACCTCTTTTCCTTTCCTACGGTCGTGGTCATGGGCGAAACGTTTACGGTCCAGTCACTAGAACATAGCTAAGAACTGCACCGTCTGGAACCAAGAGTCATAAAACGTATCATGCATAATCCATTGTTTATTTCAACTTATATAGAACTGTCAAATTAATGAACTTAATTAAATTAATTAAATTAATGAAATGTTTTTATTTAAATGTATAGATATTTTCTTAAGTGTATTTGTTGATGTATTAATCATCAGTTGTTTATATTCAGTAGTTCAAACATTCATCTATACCCAACACAATACACTTCTCTCACGTAATTTCCCAGACATCTTGTGTACTCTAAAACCACAACGACCTACGCGACTGGCTTGGTCACTTTTATGGACACACTGAAATGAACACGATTTGAAACGGAAAAAAAAAAAGCATGTATGTATAATTCTCTACGGGGCACACAAAAACAACACGACAGTGAACCGCGTCTCGTGCTTCAGGTTAGCAGGTGTTCGTGCAAGTCGCGGAGTCGTGTTAGCAGCCTAGCCGCGACCTTTGCGAACACATCTAACACACTTCCATACCCCCACCTCTTCCACGGGGCCGCGGTGGCTGAGTGGTTAGCCTGTTCGCCGCCCACCGAGGCGAACCGGGTTCAGTCCCCGGCCGAGTCACTCCCGGACTTTCGCACGTGGGAGCCGATGCCCCGGGCTTCCTCGGGGATCTCCCGCTTCCCTCGCCCCTTCATTCCGCCACTCCTCCGTACTCACCTCGCTACACCCTCATCAGCTCTCAAGATCCGCCTAGATCTCCTCACACTCTCACTCGCCCCTTTCCGCGTCCCGCCAAGGTTCAAACGAGACACGCACTTCCATGGAAAGAAAAGGATGACGATAGTTCGCTACTCGCCGCTGCGCACCGCCACTGCGGCGCACTACTGCGACCTCTGCCATATCTTGTCGATATTACACGGTACCTGCAGCCGTACTTTGTCTTGTACAAGCCCTGGTGCACGAGTCGGTATACCAGCCGCTATATTAGCTACCATGGAAGATTCATATTAGACGACAGCAGTTCGCGTACTAGCATTTGACATCCTCGGTGGGCGCGCAGCGCGTGGTTCATAAGTAGATATGAACCCCATTCGTAGAACTGCTACCAGCCAGTAACTTGCGTAAGCCTATGAAAAAAACTAGCTAGCACATCTTTATTTTGCTATATTACTGTTACACCTTTTTATATAAATTGGTTGCGTACTAGTATAGTTTATTTCATTTTCTTGAAAATTATATGAAGTGACTAGAGTGCGAGTGGGCTATTTTTGGTTTTGACGAAATTTGCAGGCCGGTCATTACTTACCGGGATATTATCCGCGTGTACAATATAATGATACAAGAAACTTGGATCCGGAGGAGTTTTGAACTCACGCCCATAAGTGAATACCGCGACTTTACCACTCAACTACCAGTTCACACACCAGGTAACGCCTTTATATATGTTGATATAATTAATCTTCCAATCAATTTTTGCATACAGTAAGTAATGTTCTTTAAGTATTTAGAACATATTTAAAAAGTAATCAAAAGTTGCTATCGCCAGTATTATTCGTGGTTGTCGCATTTTAAATATATTTGAAAGAGTTTCTACCTCACGGATCTGTAATCAATATGGAGGCGTCCTTTTCGGTTTCTTCATAAACTCGTTTCAAGTAGTGGCCATGGGGAGCGCCCTACGATCGGAAACTGCGATGTGATTGGCCAGGTTTGAAACCTGGTATGGGACCTGCCACGAAAAATAGGACGTGTCCAGTTACCAAACCTGGAACGAAATCTGGCCGTACAGGTTGGGAAATGCCATGACGGGTGCCATACTATCCCGTACACCGGCCGCTATGGCGGACCTTGCACAAGCTTTACGTGATCTGGTGTTGTATAATATCACATTCAGGCCAACTACTCAAATCAAGGTCCATAACCGCGATGGCATTCTTCTGTTCGATAGCGACTTTTATGTGTGGACGCCTGTAAAAAGAGTGGAACTGAACTCTACCAACAAACTTGGGCCGGTGATACCTCGTAAAAAATAGGTCTAAAATATATACACGACATGTAGCCCAAGTCTATTCCGAAGGGGTGAAGACCGCCCTTTAATGTATAGTTGAAACATATGTCTTGTGCTATTAACACAGACGCAATGAACGATAAAATATCTGAGTTTATGGATACTGCATTATTAAACGACTAAGTACAAAACACAAAACTATGGGCTCCAATATCAACCCCATCCATGAAAAGTGAGGTTTTGGCACCACACTTATGCAAAAAAAATGTAACTGTACCACTTTGTTGGTTGTTTCCTTTGGATCTGTAATCTACCGTACATGGTGAACAAGTTTCATGTTGTGTTTTTAAACTCTAAATGCCGCCGTTTTCTAGAAATTAATTCATGTCGACGAAGGTCGCGTGGGGTGGAGAGAGAGCAATGGCGAAATAACATGGCGGTGAAACTGGTGTGTCCCTAAAAAAAAAAAAACACTGGCCAATGGAAACACCTGCCAAGTTTCCCAGAGGCAAATATTCGTGTCGACCCCACCGGGAATCGAGCTCGACTCGCAGTGGTGGGAGGCGAGCAGTTTGGCCACTGTGCCACCACGGCCCCTGTAGAGACCTGAAAAATTCGCGAGTTCAACGACCTGCAGGCTAGACTCTACAGTATTATGTACAAATGTGCCGATATCAACTGCACGTTGGTGCTCTGCTGCCACGATGGAAGACAACGATTGGGCCAGCGTTCTCCAGGAGGTGTCGAACACTGCATGGACTAATGACTGCCATTGCATACACGAACGTATTTTGGATTCTAGCTTGTCCCAAAATGAATCCGCGAATTCTTCACGTCCCTGCATATCAGTGATAGTTTGTTAGGGTAGGCATGGATAACACGTGAAGCACGACTTGTTTCAACATTACAGAGGCGGGTCCTAGAAGACTGTGGCACGGGCAGGTCTCGAACCCAGAGCCCACCAGTCATCGCAGTGCAGACCTTGAGAGAGGCGTTCCGTAGTCGACTGCACACGTCCAGGGGGAGCGGACGACACGACGGGACAATGGGGTCGGCCATCACCACGTGTGCGGTGTGGGTGGTGCGACAGGATTCAGCAGAGGGAGGGGAGAGGGATAGGTGCTGATGTAGAGGCAATTTGCATTCCACCCGCTGTGTGAGCCCGGCTGCAGAAGGCCATAAACAAGGGGACGGCGGACATGCAAGCTCATCGATATTCTTCCCTGCGAGAGAGCTCCCACTGTCCTGCGCTTCCCTCCCACAGTCCACCATCACTCCAGCAGGTGGCACTGCCCTCGCACTGCTATGAAGCGCGCAGTCACCGGCTTTCCCTGCGGACCTCGGGAAAACCCACAGACTAAACACGAGGTAGACCGATCTCGCTGGCTGCGCACAAACAATCTCCATGTCCCAATATTGAACTGTATTTCTGCCTACACGTCTAGCAAAAACGGCGTGGATTTGGATTTGAGGTTAGAGCACTGATGACTAAACAAGAGCTTTTTGGGATGTTGCTATACTCCCTCTAACCAATTTGCAATGCTTTTTGATTAAATGCCAGATTGTAAAAGTATTTTATTAATATAACAGTACTTATCATTTAAAAATTAAGGAATAAACAAACACGTTTAAATTACCACGTGACTGGCAGTTGTGTAGGATCGCGGTAGGTCAATGTTGGGTACACGCGCAGAAGACGAATAAGCGGTCTACCCCATCTTTAGTCTACGGGAAAACCCACATGGAAAGGTAAAGGACTCGTGCTGGCAGTGGTGCTATCGTGCCCAGGAGGCAAACGAGTGACAGCATAAGTTCACAGTATAAATGTATTATATGAAATTCACCCATCCTGGGAGACAAGCCTCCGAACATCCGCATAAAGAACTGAGGCATAAACACAGGAGAACTGTGTTTTCTCGTGAGAAATGCGTGAGTAGATAACGCTCTGGGTACTATAATACAGCATAAGATAACACCCGAAGATCCAAATTTGACAGGAGGGGGCCAGAAGCATTACATTATACCCTCGCACTGCTATGAAGTGTGCCCTGTTTGCTGCCTCCAGAAGCTCTCCACGTCAACGCCTGCCCAAGGTTATTAAAAGAAAACATTTCTCTTCCACTCTTTTCTTTCTCATTATTGCAAGTTTAATATGACCTCCGTTGACCATGATCTGAGCACTCAGGACATCTACGTCAGGTTCTTCTTCAGTGTAAGGCGACCAGTGGCGTTAGCGGTTGATACTCGTTAGCGGTGCCCGAACCTCAACAAATCATGTGCTTACTTTATCTATGCAATTATAGGCTATTCACGGTATAGTGAACACTTTTGAAAGTCCCCTCATTTAGATTAACGTATATAAATACACTTCATTTCAGCCTTAGACCTAACTTCCGAGTGAGGTTGAATATACACACCATGTTTATTACCCACACGTCAATATTTATTTAAAAAGATTGTTAAAGGAAAAAATACAGCTGAAAGGAAAGCGTAACTAGGAACTCGAAAGCGTCCACTTTCCCGTGAACAACCTATATCGAGATTTACTATTTTTTATGTTGTAGAGTGACTATCTCTATTCGCGATTTCATTGCACTTTTGGAATCAAACCTTTGAAATATCACCCTATGTATGACGTGTTTTGTTGTTTCCTAAAAAATATGCCACGTGTTACAGGTGTTTTATTCTTGTGCTAACATAAACGTGCCTTATTTTTAGTAGAATTCGACTTATATATATATAATGCAACATTCCATTTTTTAAACTAATTTGTTTTTTTTTTTTAAATAGGTGTTTTGGTAATGAAAAGTAAGAAATATTTCTCATGCAAAATACAGTACTGTAACGGAGCAGTGACTCGGGACTTTATTCATCGCCTGAAACTATGCAACGCTACCTTCATCACTGCACGTCTTCCAGCCTACTAGCTTGGCGTTCTCTAATTTACCTCAGAAACTAACAGCAAAGGACTAAGGTATCAAAGAATTAAAAATGCAAGGTGAGTCCCGTTAAAAATGATGGAGATTGCGCCGGGTTGTAAGGCACCTGTTGGTACAAAAATATGTTGTTTAAAAAATATGGAAATTTAAAGAAAGTGCGGACGGAATTGTAAGGAATAAAACGTAGCTGTTCTGAAGCCGGTAGGGTGATAATTTAGAGACGTAACGATTTAAGGATAAAAGATTTGTGCGTAGCATAAGAATAAGGCTTAGAGTAATCTAGAAATTTACTGTAGCCTAAATAGTCACGTAAGTTGCCATATTGGACGCGAGTCGGAATAACGAGCAGTTGGCAGCACTTCAGACTGTCGAAATTCGCAAGCGCGCGAATGGTTGTAACTTGGTAGTGACAAAAGAAAAAAAAAAAAAAGATAAATTCTTTCGTAGGCAGGCGTCAGGTAGCGTGAAGGTGGTCTCCTGCCGATGTAAAGTACATCGATCAAGAAACGTAATTAAGGTTGAAGGAATTTTGCACGCCTGAGGCCTAAAAGCGCGGCAGCGCTAGGGGCGACCTGGACATGCGCATCAACTCCCTCATCGCCTCTACGCGCAAAGCACTGAACTGGCGTGCGGTCCTGCCGTCGATAACGCGCCTCTATGAGACTTTCAGCGAGGACCCTACCATTTTGTGACGTAATAATAAAAATAAAGGTTTCATGCTCATCCCTTTTCCTTTTTTTTAGTGTTTTGTACCGTGCTACGCCCTGCAGCGCTTTCAGGGCGACACAAAGAAGAGAGAAATACAAAAGCCAACAACAGCGTCTTAAAAACCGCAGAGTTAAATTTCTCTGGTGACTGTACATATACTGAGCCGCCGTCACTAGTATCACCGTTACTGACTTTGTCAGCGGCTTCAGGTGAATCGACTTTCTCTCTGGCGACTTCGTGTCCCCCTCCCCTCCTCTGCTTGCGTCATACTGGTCAGCTGAAATTATTTAAACGTGTGCGCAACTGTTTTTCGCCCTTGCTGAAATATCGTCGGCCATCAGCCACAGCTTTCTCCTGTCTCCGCGCGTGTCTGCTCGGGGTTTTCTCTACGGATATGATTTCGTGGTTTAAGGGGAGTGGTGCATGAAAGCAGCATGTTTACTCGATTCTCGATTTGGCTCGATAAGACGCAAATAATAATTCTCAACTCCTTTCTACGTTGTTAGTTATTGACTGCCGTCATTATTCTCGGAGCAGAGATGGAAGAAAATAAGCCTATAATGTACTGTAAAGGCTTTTTTTAACGACTCCCAGCTTTATGCATCAAAGCTTGGCAGGGGTCGGCTTACAGACTAACTTTTAACCTAAATTAAATTAACACCCACGCCTTACCCGGGATTCGAACCCAGAACCTCCCGTACCCCAGATCGATGGCACACCAACCGACTGTGCCACTGGAGGTCAGCCCCAGATTGCTGTCCACGTGATTGAAACAAGGTGTTTTTAGAAGACTTTAAATTATTCAATCAACTACATTGTTGTTTACATTCTAAATTTAGTCAATTTGTCACGTCGTAAACGACGGTAATTTTAATAGGGCTTATGCACGAATGGTTAACTGGAAAGGGAATTGAATGCTTAGGCAGTTTGGTCAACGTAACCTTGAAACTTCTGAGTTTGTAATGCGTGACTCACTTTGGTCGCCGACGTACGAATAAAATTAAATGTAAAAGGGGCGAAACTTTTCAAATAGGTTTCTTTGCCTAAGGATAAAACTTACGCTGTAAAGTGTTTGCAGTTTTTTTTTCATACAACCTTTGTGGCGCCCTCTGTTCCCAGAGGACGCGACAAGGCGGCTATACAAAGCCCTAAGTTGCCCAGAAGTGAGTGGTGCTGAGAAAACACAAAGAGGCACCACTGCAAAGCTAAATTATAGCACTGTAACTGAGCTGTGATTGGAAAATTCAAAACAATTTGAATTTACCAGAAATCCATTTCCCAAACTCCACTGTGCTTAAAAAATAATAGTGGTATGTATTACCAAGTAAGACTGTAAATGACTTGTCATTAGTTTGTTTGTCGTTGTTTTATAGAATTGCAGTATGTTGTCCTAAAGTTCATCACAACCTTAATTATCATTTGTTTTGGATCAGAAAATGCATGTAGGTTAACTCTTAAGTGCGCCATAAATAGGAAACACCATTAGTTATTAGAAATGCATGCAAGCAGTACTATTTTGGAAGTTTTATTAAAAAATACACAATGGCACATGATTAAGTTTACACAATATTGAGCTGAGCATCACAACCTTGATTGTAAAATATCATAGAAAAAGTACAAAAAATCCAGAACACTACCACGGCTGTTCTTGTCTAAAAACAGGGCATTTTCAATTATCATCTAAAGTCTTATGAAAATATTTCTATGGGTATCTGTGAACATAACAGAAAAGGCCACAAACCCAATACTATTATATATAAGTATACAAGCAATATTTTAATTTTAAACTGACAGGTTATTTACTTGGCAATAGCCTATATGCGGAAGGCCAATATTTACTTTCATCAACCTAGATGCCTTCAACCAAACCATATCTGGAATAGACTAAATATTTAGTAGAATAAATATCAAGATTAAATTGGATTTTTCTCATTAACCAAATACTGAAACATACGAAGTGGTGAGTATTGCACAATATTTAAAATTGTCTTTTCTCAACCTGGCCATAGCCACAAAGCGCTAAATTAGACAATAAATCTTTAACTTACATTAAAAGGTCAAATGTAGTTACTTGTCTATCGCCACAAAGCTAGAAAGCACATTTTCATTTAATTCTCTTAAAAACTTCCCAAATCAATTTAAAAACTCCTTTTAAAATTTGACAGGAGTTTCATTATATTATCACCACTTTAAGACAAGGAGATATTTTAGGTGGTTTATAAAAACAGTAAACGTGGCAAAAAATTATCTGTCCCAATTCCATTATTACAAATTTTTAGAAGTTACCACCAAAATTTTCATGAATTTCTCAAAAAAAAAAAAACCCTTAAGAACATGCCTTCTATTAAAAAGCAAAAACAAAGTTCCTAGCTATAAAAACTTCTACCAGGACTTCGTGCCATACGGGCTTAAAGTTCACATTTTAAAAACTCTCAAAGTACCAAACTCGTGACGGTGCTGTCTGTTTCTTTTGGAGTAGCCATCTCTCCCGGCTGGCTCTCCTCGGCCGATATTTATACATAAATACCAAAATTCTTAACCTCTAAAGCTCGGCCAATATAAATAAGTCTCATAGGTGCGCGTCCAATAACAAGCACCAAGCACACAAACATCATCATGGTGGGGTGAACTCAGCATGCGCTGCCAATGACCGGCGATTTCTTCTTTCCCTCCACTCGGGCTTGTAGTTGCTTCGCAAATCACAAGACGCCTGGGGAGGCGGCAACCAGTGTAACCACCGTAGAGCTCCGAGCTCACCAGACAACTGGACGACTTAGGGCACGGCGCATGCGCCAGAACCCCTCGCGACGCCGCAAACATCCTCGCTCAGTCCGGCCTCGCAAGGCCTGCTGGGCGTTGTTTTCACGCCGCTCTCCCCGCTGATCGAGCAGACTTCACGGCCAACGGAATCTTCAGCTGATTTCCACGCTTCTTTCGGCGTGTTCCACGCTTCTTTCGGCGTGGAATCCTCGCAGAAATCAACCAGATCCCACCGAAATGCAAGTAAGTGAGGAAAATCGACGTGGCATAGTTAGCGAAAATATATGAAGATATCACCAGACTTCATAGCCCGCGTCGACCCTGTCCAATGGGGCAGTCGAATCTTGTATTTTTCATAACAGTAACTTTCTAATAAATGTATTTACACCCATATTTCAGAACGAAAATAACAATTTCAAATAGTAAACGTGTATCAGGATTATATTTTTCGGTATGTACCACATAAATGCGGTCCAAAACTTCCTGTCAATAGTAGGTTGCGTTTTACTCGTAACATCAGAACAAAGAAAAACTGTAGATTTAGTTCATGATCCAGAAAAATTCAATATTTTTCAAATCTAAAGTAATTGTATCAGAAAAATAGGGGGGGGGGGGAGAGGTAGGGTAAAATTTAGACACTCCGTCTCACCTTGATATATTTCAATTTGGTAATCAAATGCACTAACGAGTTGAGCATTTTTCTGGTCATGATTATGACTGTTGTAAGAGACATTTCATGACAATGAAGGTCTTCTTTCCTGAATGATTATTCATTGCAACTGAAATATTGAAACTATAGTGTGGCTCTTAAACATAGTGGTCAGAAGTAATTAAATTGATTGGATTTCCAAGTAATGTTTATATTGTCATATTATCATGCCTATGTATGCATGTTGGTGTATAGTTATTTTTTATAGTGTTGTTGGTATTCACTATTCTCTAATTACCAAATTGTTTATGAATATTCATCACAATTTAATTGTGTGTCACGATAAAGAAACATTTTATGATACCTATTTGAATATTTTTTTGGTGACCAAACACTTGCAAACTTTTTGTGTAACTATTTATTGAATTAAAGAGATCGAAGTGTAACAAACGTATGATATTAGTTTAATGTACGTGCCTGATTATGTTAAGTACGTTTGAAAACCGTTTGTATTCACAGCACTATTTAATACAAGAATTGTTTTTGATATTTGTGCTGATCTTAAAGAAATTATTTTAAGCTGATCAAGTGTTGGTAGCTGATATTTAACTAAGCTCTGTTCACATGTTGTCTTATGAAAGAATATATTATGCAGACCAACATAACATGTTTGTAATATTGTGTGAAATATTTAAATTGTCAAAATAAACGAACTTAGACATGGTGTTGTGTACTATTGTACCCTGGACCCGGTACAAAACATGAGTCAGTTTGAAAGACACCTTATATTTTGGAAACTTCAAAATGCAGTAAATACAAACTTGGTTACTATAAATACATTAACTATAAAATATTCCTAGCCCATCTTTAGCACCTTTGCATTAAACCTTTCATTAAAGTTTGTCTGTTTGATTCTACAGATGCTCAGTCAATTAATACTGATTATGCTTGACTGATAGTAATTGGGCTAAATGCATACAGAGACTCAAAAATTCCCATAAAACATCTTAAATATTCGGGAATAATACTTGCAAAATTTGGTAGATTTCCTTGCCAACGTAAAGTTTATAGCTTAATGATTCTTAACAACTTTAACAAACATTCCTTGTGGTTAATCAATGAGCCATTAAACTTTACCAGTCTTATCATGTTAGAATTTTTCATTTCTCACGGTTGACAATAAAAACCACAATAAATTTAAAAACAGCCGGTACCATCAAAAATCTATCATAATTTTTATTTTGTAAATGTTTTTAACTAGCGTCTCCATTTAGACTTTAACATTTTAAGTTTTCTAAAGCTGATAATATTTTCAAACACTTTAGCTTCCAACAGTACAAAGCCAATCCAGTTTTATGAAAACTACCATTCCAAAGTTATTACTTCTGCTACGGGACAACAAAGATCCCTTTCGTTCATAATGATCAGAAGGGTCTGAATAATCCAAAGTTTATATGTATCTCATGGAGAGTCCCAGAAGTTTCTTCTCCCCGAGCTAGCAGCAACTATGGGTATATGCACACAATGTTCTCCCTACTCCCCTCCACAATCCGGGGCTCAAACAACATAGTTTTGAAGTCCACCAATGAGGTAGGTCTGTATTTAATTTTTATAATCAATTTCCGGGGAATAATCAACTTCCGTGGGGCTGCCATCTTTTCAACACTGGCGCTCTTAAGAGCCGTAGGCGATCCTAGTGCCACGCTGCGCCATCCCGGAGAACACAAGCCGCCTCGTCTATAGTCCATTCACGACTGGAACAAAATTATGAAAATCAACCTTTGAAAAAAACCCTATTCATTAGTATCCGCAACCGCCATTTTTTTTTACTAACTAGGCGTGCAGCTAATGGCTAGGGTGTAAGTCTGTTCCATTCGTGAATGGACTATAGTATTATATAAGCGCGCGTCGCTGCTTGCTGCCTTGCCGAGCTCGTCCCGACCTACCGCAACGCCGTCAGCTGTTCACCCCCGCCGGCCTCCTTCCACCAGGCGATCGACCGGAGTGAAGATTTCTCTGGTATGCAGCCAAAGGTAAGGAATCTTCATTTTCACCAACTACGTTGATCTTTCGCAAGGATTTTTCGAAAAAGTATTGTCGTACAGAAGCTGCATACTTCTCGGTGTGAAATGGAACATGGCAAGGAGTAGTGGTATTGGACTAGTCAGGTTGGGTAGGTGGAAAATCGCAATTTTGAGACGACCCGTCTCAACCGGAATGTTCATACCTAAAAAGCATCGCGAAAACACCCGTCTGAGCAATATTCACTATCACAAGATCATGCTTTAGAGAGAAATGGAGGAACTGAAAAATGTATAAAGACGCGTAACGTTTCTGAAATCTTATTCCTACGCAAACCTCATTCAGACACGTTGGATGGTTTTTTAATAAAAACGTTTTTCTGCTGGAGCTCTGCTCACCGTTCGGCGGCCTACCCAGGCGGCCACCTTAAGAATAACTTAATAATTAATTACAGAGAAATAAAGTTCAGTTACTTCCAGTTGATTAGTGTCAATATTGTATTTTAACATGTTTTAAGATAGACAGAGACAGAAGGAATTTGTGTTGGCTTTGACACGCACCTTTTCCAAGGTTCATTCTAATAGCTTCACCGCCCCCACACAAACGGAGGGAGTGTTGATCTTGTGGACAGCAGGGGCACCTGACAGCCTATTGCCCATAATATCAGTATAAACATAAGAAATAACAGCGAGATGAACAAATGGCTTCGATGAGCACATGCAAGCACTTGCGTGAAGAACTGTGTAAGCTTCGTGCTTAGGCCCAACAACTGAGAAACCGCATCGAAGAGCTGACGCTGTAAGCTGCACATCTCACAAAGCAGTTGGAAAATGCACACGATAACTTGCGAGTATTGTCGCGATGCCATTTGGCACACTGTGCCACTTAGCAGCGATAGAAGCCCATGACATGGAGCGAATGATGTTATGGTCCCCTTCAGTAGTTGCTCTGAGGATAGTAGTCGTATTAAGTAAGTGGTTCGGGGAGCAACGAACTAGCTGCATGAACTCGAGAAAGGGAGTGGAGTAGTCGACAGAAGCTACCAGTGCTTCAGGGTTATGTCGGGATGTGGATCCAGCCACAACCTACAGCATACACCGCAAGTAGCAGCACTTTTCAGATTGGTAGACATGGCCTAAAGAAATATGCAAGGGGAAATTTTGTTGTTACTTCATCTTTTCAAACCGGTGATAAAATGACCATATAGCGACAGGATGAAGACCCGGTATGAGAGGAGAATATCGGGAAATGTATTTTAAGGAGGACAACTGGTGTGACTATATAACTCACAGAGGAGAAAAGGGTACTGTCAGAATCTCCAGAAATTTTGGGAAGGTCCCTACAAGATTCTGAAAAATATCAGTGATGTGGTTGTTCTTATTTGTCGTCAAGGCTCTTGGGCGGAACCGAAGGTAGTCTACATCGACTAACTGGCAATGTATTATGGTTATGCTGTTGCAGAGTCTGTTCGGGACGAACATGCTTGAGGAGGGGGCAGTGTTAAGTGTCACTGGTCCATGCAGCTGAACTTGGCCCACCCCGCAGGAGGACAGAGTGTCGTGACATGAAAATGGGTGGCGAGTAAATTGAATTTTTGGAATGGCAAGCGAGCGATAATACTATCCACGTTTTGGGTCATGAAGGCATTCTGCCACGATAACCCTTTGGTGGCTTACCGCTCCAGACCTTCAGCGGATAGGATTTCTGCGTTAATCTGAAGAATGCTCTGCATTACTGACCAAGTTTCTATCAGCGTGACTCGGGGTGCGTCGAACCTTCCAGATGGTCAGGGCGACCGATGTAAAAGTGTGACAGGCCTCCGAGCCTGCAGTTGTTGAATGTCTGAGTTTCAGCGATAGACGACTAGCGAGGAGAGAAGCTCGCGGAGAGAGATGTTACCAGAGGGAGGAAAATCTGCGACTGCGACCATCAGAACAGCGAAGAGTACGACTGGCAGGCGGGATTATTGGACTGGATGCGTGAGTGAAAGACATAATAGGTTGTTCACGGTATAATGAGCACTTTTGAAAGCCCTGCTTAGGATATAGTTGTATGCACGCTGTTGATTTTCCGCCTTATGTAAGATTAACATTGTCGTGGTCCTCATCATTTTATTCATGCGTCGGTCAAATGAAACTATGAAATTATTAAATAAATTATATTTTACAAATCTGCCCATTTTTATACTTTGTTGCATTAAATAAAAACAGAAAGGGAAATAAATAATTTAAAATATCAGAAGTTATTACATAACCCTTTTTATTTGACATTAAGTAACAGAACTACTTTCCCATCTACCGTTACCAACTTTACTGGGCGCATGTCCCTCAGGGTGACCGTTAAAATATATGCTGGCAGGAGCAGTGACTTTTTTCTAAGGTTGATTTCAAAAGTGCTCTCTTTATCGTGAACAGTCTTTACAAATCACGACAACAGACAGACTGGAAGTGTGTTAATAATGAGTATGAGTTAATTGAATATAAACAAAAATAGACATAAAGAAGGACGTCAGTTAGAGCAAAAATAGGCATTAAATATTACGCTCATTGAGAAATAAAAATGGTAATAGTGGAGATAGATAGATTAATGTTGTAAAAAGTAGTTGTGTGAATACATTAAGGGAAAATGTAGTTCTATATTGTTACTAAGATCTCCGCGCTTGCAAGCGGATGGTGTCGAGTGGGAGGGAGGATGTCACTTGTGAGTGACGTCGCTGGCTGCTGCCTGTCGGGATCGGACGAGCGAGCGAGCGAGCCCCGGAGAGCAATTGAGACCACGCTAACCGCACAAGTTCTCTCCCGGCTTTACTTCAAAGGACTAGTGATGCGTTCTCCTCCACTAGCGTGATCACAGGCGCGCTCTCAGCAGCGAGATGGAGTTGCGGTCTCCTTGACGCAAGAAGCGCGCGCTCTCCACCCGTTAACTGCGATCTACTGCGGGACGATTCTCAGGGCGGTCCAGTTACAAACCACAGCTCTGGAACGCTGGAAATATGTGTCTATAGTATCGATGAATTTCTAAATGTCGTTTAACGTCACTATATTACGTCGATTGCTCTTATGGTACTCCCATAACATTCTTGCCTTTTTTTTTTACTGCGATCAAAATATAATAAATAGTTTGATCTGCAGGTGAAGATTGCGCTAACAGATAGTAGGCCTATGTGATAGTAAGCATTGTGAATTGATTTACTGTATTTTATATATCGTCGTTGTGTGTCACTTAGTAACTTACGTATTGTGTTGAATTGTTCTGACAAGTTCCTTATTCTGAGCGATTAATCTCGACGGAATACCTGTTATAAAAAAAATGCTAAACATTTTTCTAGATTATAATTACATTTTATGGTTTCGTAACAAGACATTGGCGATGAATTAATGAAAAATATTATTTATCACGTATTTTAGCGTAAACATGTGAATTTTAAATTAAGACATTAATTCGTAAAGATTTTTTAATGTTTTCTTAAACACAGAGTGTGTTTCAGCTAAAAATGTTATTACAGTCATAGGAGGGGTAGGTTGCAATTTAAAAACCAGGAGCCCCGGTGGTGTAGGGTTAAGACTACTCGCCTCATATCTACGCGAACTGGGTTCGACTACTGCCGGGGTAGGCTCTCATATTTCCGCGAGTAGGAATTGTGCCGGATGATGTCACTGAAGTGCGGGTTTTCTCGGGGATCTCCCGTTCTCCCCGCTCTTACATTCCGGCACTACTGCATACCCGCCTCGCTTCACCCTCGTTGGCTCTCAAGACCTCGATGTCGTGGGTCGTTCAAATCTCTTCACTCACTCACTTACCCTAACACTTGCAATCCAACTGTGCGACATTTTTCAAGGGGTGACATTAAATGTGCTCACTTTACCGTGAACAGCCTTTAGGAGGCTGTACTGAACATTACCACTGACTTCACACCAATAAAATGAGACTTATAAGCGCACGCAATGCAACGGAAACATTGTACGTTGCTTCAGAACGTAGCGCGTAGCGGCGATGGCGCACTTTATGATCGCAGCATTGTCGCCCTTATCACTCGACTTCTGAGCCTCAGACACGAATACAGCTCCAGAGGCGACCGCCTTTGAATCAGCGAAACACAGCCTTAGTAGAAAAAAAAAAAAAAAGTAATAATTTGCCACTGATTTCCAGAGGGGAATGTTTCACTACTGAATGTGAGCATTTTAATTTCTTCATGTTTAGAGTATACAGGATTTATCAAAATTAGACCAACGAACTTCGGCTGTGGGTTAGTCACGAAAAAAGTAGTAAACATGCGTACGACTTATGATCTAAAGTGAACCGCAAGGTTGGTACACGTTGTTTTAAATATTACTTTAGTATTTATACATCTTCTAAGTGCATCAGTTCACGTCTGGGGTATGTAATAGTCACGTCTAAAATCCTATTTCAAAAATGCTACGCCGCAGTTGAAGCGCAAGGTAGGTGACCGGCTTAAAAGTTATCTCCACCAAAGACAAGTAAATTCCATCACTCCGAGCTACAGTTCCCGATTCTTTCGGCTGATTTTCCAGGTGGTACGATTATCCTAATTTGAATTACAAATCGTGTGCCATTAATTAATTACTTTTGAAACCAAACTGCGAAAGAAAAATTCCCAGCCTCGTTAATTGCATATCTTAGAGAACATGCTGAATGGCATTCTACCAGTAAAGTTAGCAAAGATGTCGGAAAAGTAATGGAATCTCTTTCAAGTCAGATTAATCTAAATTTATAGCCATCGAATTTACTTAGATAATTTTTGGCCTGTTTTGTACGCATAGTAGTTAGAATTAGCATTTCGGTAACACGTTTATGATCCTTACGTTTTTGCAGTTAAAACTGATTAACACTTACATAATTTTCGGGGCAGTAATACTGTAAATTTTATATAAGGTGCAAGGGTAGGAAGTAAGCAAACACACATAGGCCTATTAAACAAGGCTTTAAAAATTTTCAACCGTGGACAGCATAAAATGTTATAAATTTATTAAATATGGGGTAGAAAGGTAATAAAAACACAAATACATTAACTTTGAACTGTTAAACTTACTTGGCAAGTAAGAGAACGAGAGGAGGGATCTGTAGGGATCGAACCTGTGGCTTAGTCATTTACAATAATATACTTTGAACTGTTAGACTTACTTGGCAAGTAAGAGAACGAGAGGAGGGATCTGTAGGGATCGAACCTGTAGCGTAGTCATTTACAGTAATATACTTTGAACTGTTAGACTTACTTGGCAAGTAAAAGAACGAGAGGAGGGATCTGTAGGGATCGAACCTGTGGCTTAGTCATTTACAATAATATACTTTGAACTGTTAGACTTACTTGGCAAGTAAACGAACGAGAGGAGGGATCTGTAGGGATCGAAACTGTGGCTTAGTCATTTACAATAATATACTTTGAACTGTTAGACTTACTTGGCAAGTAAGAGAACGAGAGTAGGGATCTGTAGGGATCGAACCTGTGGCTTAGTCATTTACAGTAATATACTTTGAACTGTTAGACTTACTTGGCAAGTAAAAGAACGAGAGGAGGGATCTGTAGGGATCGAAACTGTGGCTTAGTCATTTACAATAATATACTTTGAACTGTTAGACTTACTTGGCAAGTAAGAGAACGAGAGGAGGGATCTGTAGGGATCGAACCTGTGGCTTAGTCATTTACAGTAATATACTTTGGTAACGGAGGAGAATGTATTATGAAAACTCAACTAAACGTTAGAAATAAGATGCAAATATTTCACTATTTAGTAAGTTGGGGGAAAATAGAGGCGGCGAACGGAAATCTCGTGTTTATTATCAAATAATGATGCTACAAATATTTATGATGAATGAGAAACTTCAGGAAAGTAAATTAAGAATAATAGAAATGTATAAAGAAACATCACTGAAGGGTTACGAAATCTTTTCGACGCCAAAATTGGATTTATGTGTGATTATCTCATATTCCGAATATTCCTCAATAAATTTTTGTGACTATATATTGCATGTTCTTAAGATAAACGATACTCTAGCGGCCCAGCATTCCTGCCCCCAGATATTGACTCCGCCTTCACAATGCAAGGACGTATTGTTATGGTTGTATGAAGAGGGGTTTAATGAAACATCCTCGTCTGAACCTGGCCTCGCACCTTCAGAAACCAGGACGTCAGAATTGCAAGAGCCCCCCCCCCCCACCCTCACTAACCAGCGATCGGGGACATGGACGCCTAAACAACGCGCCAATACGGGCCAACACGAGGCGCAGCGCGTCATCTTTCCACCTCCGGCCAGAGTCCAGGGAAGATCACAGTATGGGCATGTCCGACCGCCGTCAACAGATCAGCGAGATACAGCCTCCGGCATCAAGTTTAAGTTGGGGATTGACAAATTCAGTCATATAAAAGAGACGTGAGTTAAACATAATAATATAGGCTATTCGCGTTAAAGTGAGCACCTTTTAAGGCCCTTACAATAGGCATTAACAACTAATAAATATATATTATGGTGACTTCAGACGTAAAATTCCGGGAGTGGTGGTATGTATATACTGTGTTTATTGGCCACATGGCAATGTTTATATTAGAAAGTTGCGGAAAGATAGAAACTAGTTAAAAAGGAAACATTTAGCATGGCCTTAAAAAGTGCTCACTTTACCGTGAGTAGACTATAATGTTATTTAATGTAATATATCAGTCAATAGTGCTCCCCGGAGTATTTAACATTTCACTACCAAGTCACTGTAAGTACCTTGTTGTTATATATGTCTCATAATATAAAATGAACCCCCTCAGTGTCAGTAAAAGCTCTACCATCATCTCGTCATTCAGATACGCCCGTGAAACCCATCATGTATGAACATGACCAAGAGTCATTACTGATGACAGTGCGTAGAACAGGCACGACGTCGAACTCGCGGGCCGCCAAACTGAAGTGTCCGTACAACGAGAGAAGAAACTTAGAAATGCTACATCCATCTCGTCTATCTGCCGCTTTCGACGTTCGTATCCCTCCCTCTAGAGAGAGAAGGAGAGAGAGAGAGAGCGCAAGCTACCCTCTCCTAGACGAAGTACGCTTGTACTTGCAGTCGCATATGCTCTGTTCGGTCGGAAGTCTAATCTCTCTCTTCAAAGCCTTCGAATACCAATAAATTATCATTATTTTTTATAATTGTACCAAACTTTGTTCAGTTTGGTCGCATTATATGTAATACCACATTCCTCTAAATAAAACAATTTTACATTTAATATTTTTGAAATAATTTTACCTGTATGTTATCATTAAATAATAGTTCATGAATTCTTGCAAAAATATTAAAACTATGCGAATATTCCTGGTGATTACATATTAATGTCACGTGGTAGCCTACAACAATATTTTATAGTGTAAATATTTTCATTTGTGTGACTTTAGTACTTGTTATAGCTAAAGCAATACCGAGAAATGTTGGCTTTGGCATCAAATTATTCTATATATATATATATATATATATATATATATATATATATATATATATGCATTGCTTGCAAGTTGAACATCGTTTGGTATCAATATAAAATAAATAATTATTTTTCTATCCCACTTCCTTGACCTAGAAACTGGGTCTTATAACTAGGGATAGGAAAATTTCGCGAATTCATTTCTGAACGAGATATACGTCAAACACATGGTAACTGAAGCCACTTTTGCAATAGGATCACAGTATATTAGGCACGCCCTGGGCGACTCTGAAACAATAGCAGACTTGCAAGGAAACAAGTAGCGAACCCCATACTGCAGGTGTGATGTAACACTGGCTACTCCGTGAGGCAGCAGCCAATGAACAAACATCTGAGGCTTGAGTATGCACAGGACTGTGGAGTCTAGCCTACAGGTAATTGAACCCACGAAGTTTTTCTATCCCTACTTATAAGACACTCGTTCACAGCGCCGAGAACAGAGAAAAACGTTTACGATGGCAAGCTATCGAGGACTTATGGATACGTAAAGTGGGTTAAACGGTGGCGTTTATTGAAAACGCGAGCAGTGCGCACTCTACCTAAATGGCTTCACAGGCCAGCAACAAGACTGAACGTCGTTAACCACTCAGCTAATTGATCGCGATCAATTATTCAGGCTTAAAGTGTAGCTTCAATATCAATTTTGTCCCGTGTTTTTCTTAGCGTCGTAAAACTCTCTCTCCTAATGTTCCCAGCTCACCCCGTAACAAACTTTAAAAGGCTATTCACTACAAAATGAGCACTTTTGAAATCAACCTTAGAGAAGAAATAAACTCCTCCAGCTACATAATATTTCTCGGGTGCACTGAGTGACATGCGCCCAGTAAGTTTGGTAACGATGGAAGGAAAGTAGTTCCATATCTTAACGTAAAATAAAAAATGTTAGGTAACTATTTGTAATAACTTAAACCATTTATTTTGCTTCCTGTGATTTTTAATACGTCAAAGTGTAAAAATGACCAGATTTGTAAAATATTTACTTGTCTAATAATTTCACAGTTTCACTTGACGGACGCATGAATAAAGTGGCGAGGTCCATGGCAATGATGACTTTACATAAGGCGGAAGAATACACAACATGCATACAAGTAGAGGATAAGCAGGGCTTTCAAAAGTGGCCAGTTTACCGTGAACAGCCAATACCCAAAATAGTTTCGTTGCGATCCTTTGGTTTATCATTTTTTCTTCTTCCGCGTACGCTATAGTCTGGAGTAGTAATGTTCCATCTACCCTGAAAATAACAAATATTCCGGTGGAACGGAAGTAAAAAGTGACTGAACGACGACAAGTAGCTCACATTTCATTTCTCGTCTCAGGTTTGGGTCAAAGAGAGAACGTGCTGGACAAAGAAGAAAGCAATATAATTATAGTTCTCCTGAAGAGATTTCTCACGTCCCATTTGCCGTAAGACCACGATTTTCTCCTAATGTAATTACTGAATGACTTGTGAACCCAGATAAAATTGAATCAACTGAATATAAGTGAAACGAGTGGATACTGGGAGACGAGAGTATTTCATCGCACACAAATTGCTCTCGAAGAAGGCATGTCCCTGAGGGATCGATCCTTGATCGAAGTAATCTGACGGTGAGATAGGTTCAGATGAGGGTGAAGAGATGGATAACCGGGAGCCTCTCCCCCCCCCTTTTTTTTTGCAACTCGCCACACGGGATTGGCCAATACGCCGACAGGAGAATAAAATCAATTCAAGGTTCTCAGTTTTTACCATGTTCAAGCATCTGTAGGGAGTGATTTATGATGATCGTTTATCATCCGGGCTGCCATTTACCGGCCAATGAGCGGACGAGTCCAAGATTATGTATGACATAGAAGCAAAATGGATAACGGTTTCTGAAATATGCACATGTTTTTGTTACATCACCAGGTGAAATGTTCTTACTGTGTGCAGTTCAGATCATAAATACGCATCCTATGTAGAAATTATATCTATAAAATGTTCTGTGACACAAATATTTTAAATAATTACAAATTTACTGCATTTCATTTACTTGGAGCGTCATGCACTAGGATTTGGGCATTAGTTCCAATTACTGAAATTCACGTGTGGCTGAAATTTCAGTTAAATTGTAAGTGCAGGGTGGCAATTCAATGAAACGTGCTGATAAAGAAAATATTTCTGTAAAATTATGTTATGTTGTTTGTACTTGATAATGTGTGAACGACCCTCTTTTTTTTTCACTTGTTGCTGTGTTTTTTTTAAAAGTAGTTATACAGTCGATCGGTATGCATGTGATTCTATGCCCTACGGCTGGTGAACTGTATTCTAGTTACAAAGGGCAAACAAAGCCATTACACATCTCCATCTGAACACGAAAACATTAATTGGTCTCCATTAACTGACCAGCTACAAAATTTGTGAGATACAGTCTTTGGAGTAATAAGTAATAAGAAGGTTTTACCAATTTTACGGCATGACTTTTAATTTTTTTAGCGAACTTTTGACGTGAATACGTCTTTAAATTTGCAACCATAGTGGGAAGCAATCCAGAAAATCCGATGATAACAAAATCGAGGCGTACAGTTTGCTACTGAAGCTCCAAATCTATCGTCTACATTAAAAATTCAATTACGCCACTCGATTGCCAAAGGATCAATGAAAATGTTACGTTCAGTGACGGCTTATGAAGCATCGCACGCTGTTGGGGGGGGGGGGGGGGGAGGGGCAATTTTGAGTTCGTTTCGTTGCGTCTCATAATTTCGGTGTCGTATAACTTTTGACTAGGAGAAGCTACGACGCTCATTTAGGTTTCAATCGACAGCTCTCGTAAAGATCAATCGATTGTGTGTATAAAAACATTTGTGTGGTGTGGTTATTGTGAAATTGTATGCGTTTAATGTAAAAAATAAGAAAACGTAACACAATTTCAGTCTATACTCGTCAAAAGCCAAGTCGAAATACAGAAATCGTATACGGTTGGAAAGAGCATCTCAAAGGCAATACAGTGATACCCATAAAACCATATATGATCGAGTGAAGCGGTGCGGGGAACGTAAAAAAAAAAACGTCAAGGCGTCCGAGCGCGTCAAAGTAGTCGTGTTCACGCAAAACAAACGGCAGTGTCCCCAACACAGCCACGCCCCATGCTTCCTTACTTTTGTAGTTTTTACTCACTCAGCTAGGTCTGTAGACGAGAACGCTCAGAAAGGTTAGCAGCACACGGCTCAGATTTGATCCCAGAGTGGATTTCTAAGTTTCAGTCCTTCCGTGTTGCTTACCCTCGCATTTGCCAGGCAGATTTCATCAGGTCGGGTTCCTTCCCCGCCCTGAAACCCCCTTACCACCTGCCACGACCCACGAGGAATGTCACGGAGGGGGGGGGGGGGAACGAGTCGAGCAGATTCAGGGAGTTGAGAATCTCGTCAACCGGAGCGGCGCCACCCGACCCCTGCTCTTCACCCGGGGAATCTAATGGATGTGTCGTCAATGTTTCAAGTGCAGTGCGCCCCAGCCACTCACAGCCCTCGCACGTAACCGTGGACGATGGTTGGGGGGGGGGGGGGGTGCTGCGCGAGCAACTCGTGGGAACACGGGGACACTAATTGCTAATAAAACGCTAGAGCCTGAGAGGGTCAAAGAGAATGTATCGCTACTGTAGGTCCGCGCGTCTGCTGCGATGCAGCAGCGCCCGACCGGATGTTACAATCTCAAGGTCGTGGACTTGTGTTATTTGCTCTCTCGCATTCGCGATAACGTTATGAATGGAAGTATATGCATAAAACCAGATTGCGTTTTGTAATTAATCTGTGTTTGCTGTGTCATTAGAGTAGTTAAAATTTATTCGTTGTAAGTCATGTGTTTCAACGTTTAATGGAAGTATATTTATTTTTATAGAAAATGTCATTAGTGATTACAGGTCTCCGACAGGTAAGGTCGGCGATTGTTAAAATCGGTTATGGTATTAAGATACTTTCGCATATAACTGGTATATCTAATATTCTTCTGTTGGTATAGTTCTTGTTCTTATAGATTGACGTTTACACGGTTCGTGTTGTTAAGGAGATTGGTTATATCGATTTTCCGTCATAGTATCATGATATAATTATTAATTTTATAAGTACTGGTGCCGCCATATTTTGTCAGGTTGTGGTTTGCCGAGTCTATTTTTTTTAGAACAGTGGCTGGAACGTACGTTAGAATCTCAAAGTCCTGGACTTGTGTTGAGATTTGGTGTTATCATTATTACGTTGGTACTACAAGTATGTTCTTCTTCATATGCAATGTCTTTCGATACGTAGTGTTTGCAAGACAGACACACTGAGCTATAGTCTATTCTCAGTTTCCTTGCACGTTTTAAAATCAAATCGATGGAAAAAATAGTTACGTTTGGCTGTGTTGGGAACACGGCCGTTTGTTTTGCGTGAATACGATTACGTTGACGCGCTCGGAAGTCTTGATGTGTTTTTTACGTTCCCGGCACCGCTTCACTCTATCTATATTTATGGATATCACTGGATTGCTTTAGAGATGATCTTTCCAAACGTACACGAATTTTGTATTTAGACTTGGTTTTTTGACGAGTATAGGTCGAAATCGTGTTACGTTTTCTTATTTCTTTACAGTAAACTCATACAGTTTCACCATAACCACGCCACGCAGATGTTTTTGTACACGCAATCGATTGATCATGACGAGAGTGGTCGATTGAAGCGTAAACGAGCGTCGTAGCTTCTCCTAGTCAAAAGTTATACTATGCGGAAGTAATGAGACGCGGCGAAACGAACTAAAAATTTCCACCACCACCCCCCCCCCCTTTTTTTTCCACGCGTGCTTCACAGTCCTCATTCACCGTAACATATTCGTTGATCCTTTGGCAATCGAGTGGTGTGATTGAATTTTGAATGTAGACGATGGATTTGGAGCTGCAAAGCTAAACTGTATCCCCCAATTTTGTTATCACCGGATTTTCTTGATTGTTTCCCACTATGGTCGCAAATTATTATAGACGTATTCATGCCAAAACACACCATGTATAACGTGTTTGGTTGTTTCCTAAATATACCATGCATCACAAACGTTTTGTATTTTTGTTAACATAAAATTACCCCCCCCCCCTTTTTTTTTTGGCTAAACTGAACTTTTACATATATTTTTTGTATAAATTATTATAAATAATTTATAGCTAATTTGAATAAAGACAGCGTGGAAATATCTGTGCGTTGGTAACGCCTAGAAAGAAATAGTTCTCATGCAAAATATTATTACACTGAGTGCGCACGAATGCAGTGCGTTGGTCCTACGGTGTCATTTTGACGGAGAAATATTCTGGAAATAGAACTTCTGCAGGACTACAGAAATGTTGGAACCTTGCTCGCTGTCACAGAGCGACCCCGTCGGCATTCTTGACTAACCGGGTATATGTGGTTTTGCAATTAAGGCGAACATTTCCCCACTGCATCTCTCCCCCCCCCCCCCAACCCTCATAATATTAGGTTCCTGGTAGTTCTAACTTTATTTTCAAAATAAACAATTCCGAAATGCCCCTATACGCAGTTAGCTATTGACCTTACATTACGGTACAGACAAGACAAGGAGACTACAAACTCGTAATTAATTCACAACACTAATTCTTTCAAAATTTAGGGAAATCAATATTGCAACATTAATACGAGGCCGTAGTTCCATCATTATGTCTGTATAGGGTATTCACAATAACGTGTGCACTTTTGAAATCAACCCATGAAAAATGTCACTGTCCCTACCTGCGTGTATGTTCAACGGGCACACACAGTAACGTGCGCCCAGTAAAGTTGGTAACAAATAAAAGAAAGTAGTTCCATGTCTCAACGTCGAATTAAAAGTGTTCGGTAAACTTTCGTCAGTACTACAACGATCTGTTTTTCTTTCTGATGCTTTAAATGCACATAAGTGTATGAAATAGAAAATGGGTAAAATATTTGCTTTTTATAATAATTATTTTACAGTTTTCCTTTACTGCCGCGAGAACAAAGTGATAAGGTTTCCGGCAATGTTGATTTTACATATGGCGGAAGGATAAACAATGTGCTTACAAGTAGAGCTTAAGCAGGACTTTCAAAAGTGCTTATTTTACCGTGAACAGCCTATACCCCGTTTCGTGCAGAGAAGCACGTGGAAGCGATAATAACGAGACAGCGACACTCATCAAGTGCGCCATCGTTGATATGCGCAAAGTTACGAACTTGCGTGTAGTGTTGTATAGGCTACTCACGATAAAGTGAGCACTTTTTGAGGCCCTGCTAAAATTTTTCCTCTCGGTGAATTTCTATCTTTCCGCCACTATTTGATATAAACATTGCCATGGGAGCAATAAACAGAGTGTATATATTTCACCACTCTCAATAGTCAACGCCCGAGGCTGCAATGGAATACACTTATTAGGGGTTAATGCTTGTTGGTAGGGCCTTAAAAAGTTATCAGTCTATCGTGAACCGTTTATAGTCGTGCTGCAACTACCTGTAGGACTTAAGGTGGTGATCATGTCAGTTAATTAGTGGGAAGTCTGTGGCATAGTACACTACAGGCTTCTATCGTAGTTCTGATCGGATCCGGGGCGTGTAGTGTGGGTTTACGATTAAAGACTGAAGAATAATTAATTGTTATTTTCCGTGTACTTAACGAGCCATCAGTTTGCAGAAGGTCAAATAAAGCGAATTCAATAACCTCTTTTGAGAAATGAAACCTGACCTCGAACGCTTATTTAAATAAAGAGGCATATAATTCACTGCATACTACAGTAACATATAAACAAAGATGGCTGCCTCCAGTAGCATGTAAACAAATGACAAAACAAAACATCAAGATGTCGGAATTAGTAAATGTGAGGGGAGTGGGAACGAGGGAGTACAGTCGTCTGCCATATTTGTTTGTTTTTTTCGTACATCATTTGTTTATATATGTTACTGGAGGCTGCCATGTTGGGAGGCAGCCATATTGCTAGGTGCAGTCATCCACGTTTTTTACTGTCATTTATTTTATAGGTTGCATCTCACCTGCGTCCGACAGCCATATTATATTTCATATGTTTACATCACCTATGTATAGCCAGGTGACAGCCATATTTGTGTATGTGTTTAAAGTATAGGTTGCGCTAATTAGCCGCATTCGCTCCATCAATTACTGACTTTAGTTCGACTCCCTCCATATTGGATTACATTCTCAACACATATGTAGTATCGATTATGCCACCTGCTATCTGCCTGTACCGAATGGTGGCATTGATCATTCCTGCAAAGTACTTAGAATACCATATTAAATTGTTTAATTGTTTTATTCTTAAATGCAAGTATTTATTAATTTGAAATAATTGTTTATATAAAGTGGATGGGATTTTTTTATAAAAAAATACAACATATTTAATAAAATAATATATGTTTTAATTATAAAATTTATTAAGGTCCCCCAGCACCACAATTAGTTTCATTCATTACATCAATTACTCACTTAGTTCTACTCCCAGCAGACGAGTGAGTGGCATCTGCCATCTGCCCAAGCTCTGTAATGGCTCTAGCACTTTGAGGCTGAGGGATGGAGAACAGGTACAAGTTTTTTCTCACTCCCACTCCCCCTCCCCCCCGGGCAACGCTTGACATCGACCTGGCAGACACACTGGCACCATGCTTCAACGCTGCTGCTATCTAGTGGAAGATAGCTGAACTACTTGCAGGTAAATCCAGGCATAGGTGTCTCATCCTCAATTTCCTAACTATACAGCGTCTCACTCTTAGATTGCAGTGTGCGGTGTAGTGGACATTCATTCTCTCTTGTCAATACACGATTTCTGTCCTTAGCACTGTCCTTGTTCCTGCGGGCGCTGTTGCCTGATTAGTCATTTCTCTGCAACTTCAAAAAGAAAATTATCTACGTTGTGCGCGCCTTCCAGTCTCAATGATCGGGTTTATCACAGGCTTCAGCTTCAAAGGAGCCGCTTAGCTTTGCGTCGCAGGATTGGATTCCTTTACGAGTCGGCAGGGGAGGTAAACAGATAAAAATTATCTTAATCAGGCCGTTTCCTTCACCGCCCATTTGTTTCTCAGCTTGCCAGTTACGCCAGCGTGAGACGGAATATAGCACTCCACCTTAATTCGCATGACACGAAGGCGTACTGATGCGCAGGCGTTGCTGCACGCGGCAATCGGCGCCGCTTGTCGGTCGGGCGGGTTGCCACTGTCCCCTACACAGACGTCAGCGCAGTGGTAGATGATCTTGCGGGGTGTCACGGTGGCCTATGTACAGGCGCTGGCCGCAGATCGCCGCACCGCTGTTCGCCTTCGTGTCATGCAACTTGTTGTGAACGCAGGTACATACGGCTGCGCGCACCAGGCATCGTTTGCCGCCGAAATTCAAATTCCATTTGAATATACTAAATGGCTTTACGGAACATTTTGTGACTAGAGTTTCTGGTTTCTATTCGCCCACAGATGCTGTGGTTTGAATTTTGACAGGTATTTTCCAAACATCTACTACAGTACGTTTTGCTTTCGCAATTAACATACCGGAGACTTGTTTAATAGTTTAGTCATAAAATCCGTATTTTGGAACACTCTGCAACACAGTTCAGAGCCAGAGAGGCGACCGCCTTAAATTGGCAGCAATGCAAAGTGTTCCGATGTCATAACGACTTATTAAAAGTGTAAGGGATTATTTACAACGACCCGTCGCGTCCTCCTGTCAACTGTCTGTCAATCACGTGACCAACGGCCAATCAGAGGTGGCTATTAATTATATGCGTCCATCAATATCCTTCTAAATTTGCACGTTTTGTTACTCGTTCATCTCAAGTTCTTTACAAAGGCTGTATAGTGTTGGCTGTCTTTTGTTTCCATATGTTTGTTTATGTTATTGTAAAATGAAATTAAGTAACATTTTTCCTGAAGATTAATGGATAATTACGTCTGGAAACACGAGCTCCTTTAGAGCAATCAAAATAATAATAAAATCATGCTTTAAATTATATTTAATTTTTTTACATCGATCAATTGTCGTTATGCACTTGTATTGTTGTTTTGATACTTAGAAACACTTTTCTGGATAGTGTTTTTTCCTATTTGTAAACAGTTTTGTTTTTATTAGTTTGCATCGCTGAACTTACCATGGACGTACAAAGTTTGGTTGTAAATCGCTCGGATGGGATACGGACGAACGTATGACGGACAGTTGGATGATCGACGGACGTAACGGGTTGTTGTAAATCCTGCCTAATGTTTAAGTTTCTGGCGTTTGAAATTATATCCTTTCAATTCTGTTTGATTTGTGCTCAAAGGAAAAAGAAATGGCGTATTAGTAGGTTCAACATTTACGTTTATAACACACACTGTAAGATCGCTTTCTTTGCCGCAAGGAAGAAAATTTTGTATAGTAATGACTGAGATAACCTTGCATTGTTTTCATAGTAGTTCAGCAGACGCTTTTGTGGTAACGTTATTTACACCGTAAATAAAATGTGTGTTCAGACAAATACACGTGACTTGTAAATAAGAGAGAAGTAACAAATATTCTAAAATAACACTCACAAAAAAATAGTATGACCCCGAGATTCGAACCCACACGCCACGTGTTAGTCGCCCATCGTCCTGCACCACACGACAACTTCGTCTCTTTGCGTTTGTTTGACTTTCGATAGGCATGTTCTTTGAGGTAGTAAAATGGGCCGGAATACAATGCCGACTCCTGGAAAGAATCGAGGTTAGTGGTGTGGAGGATCACCGAACTTCATGATGACATTAAACGTCTGCAGGAGGACTATAAATTTTCTCAGCTGCAGTTTCGTAACTGCAACATATACTTATTGATTTATGAACGTTCGCGTTGGGGCAACAGTCACGTAAAGAAAACCTTTCAACCGTTACCTTTGGCACAATATAATATTTATATACTGCGAACGAAAGCAGCTCAAATAATGCTTATTTCTTTGCTATAGATGAAGGTACTATTGTCCTAAAACAAAACCCAGTAAATATAACATTTATTGCCCCCAGACATATGTTTCTGTAACCTTCCCTTCGAATTAAAGCTACATTGTGTTGCTGTAAACAAAACGATATAAAAGAAATGGTCTTCTTTGCCGTACAGAAAACTATGTAAGGATTTTTTTTAGAGTGTAGTTTTCGCTTGGCCGTCGCCATAGTACAAGTCACCAGGTCGGAGACAAGATAATTTTACATGTGGTGGAAGGATGCGAAATGGACAGGAAAGTAGATCCTTTGGACGACTCTCGCTGGCGATTGCGTCCAGGCTCTAACTCGCGTCGGCATGGCCGTAATTATATGTCCCATGTTCTCGTGTTACACCCAGTGTTCTGTTCAAACTAGTTTGTGGCGAGGCCATCGTGGCGGCACGATTTCCACCATTTCCGTTCCAAAAATATCTTCAGGGATGGCAGCGGAAATCTAAATATTTCATTTCAGGTGGAATTTTTCTTGTTATTTTTGTGTGCGGGGGGGGGGGGGGGAATGATTTAAAATTCCTTAGCAGCCTCAGATAACATTCGTATTACCAAACCACTGCGTACCACTGTGCTATCTAATTATGCGCAGCCTTTTTTAATGTCCCGTTGGGTCCGGGGCAGTATCGTGGGAATTGTGCCATCTGCACGTGTAAGTGGAGAGGATCAATTAAGGTCGACGTTTGCGCGAAGATCGATAGCACTTTCGCATTGCAAACGTCGGACACGGACAGGAAAAATATGCACCTGTGAAACCGTGTGGTACACAGGAAAACGTCTAAGAACGTTGTGCCAGCAATATTAATCTTACTACAGCAGTAATTGTTTTGTTATCTGTGAGCCGTCAGCACCTAATGTTGCGGTTAATGTTACATTAAATACTTTTGTGAGAACGTTTCCTCCCTACTGTATGTAAACATTAAGGTGGTGTTTATGTCGGTGCAAAACAAATATCATTGTTGAATTGATGTCAACATTTGTGTTAAAAATTTTCTTGTATTTCCTCTGCTTTAAAAAAAAATTTACGATGTAAAATAAATTAAGGACAATGAGGAATCGAACCCGCTCCCTGCCCGCGTGACGTTTTCCACTTTACGAATCCTCACGCCCTACCCACTGCTCCGTTTTAACGTGTGTAACTGTGTTTCGTATTGCGAGTATTCAGCGCAGTATGATGACAAACTGCAGTTCTGTATCGTTATGCGGAAATATGATATACATATTTGGAACACGTAAACCGCTTTGCAATGCTTGATAGCTGGTCTAAACTATGTTTATTTCTCATACTATGCTTTAACGGCCCCACCTATCAATCCGGCAGTCAAAAAATTCAGATTGGGAATAAATTTTAAACGAAATTACTTCTCATTGTCTCAATTTTAAAGATAACCATTTCAAACAAAAATTTTTCTACGTCAAATTTCTTAAGGAATGAATCTATGTCAAGACATATTGCCGACTTTTTTGTTTAATATATTTTTCTAAAATGTAATATTGAAATGTAATATTGAAATTCAAATATAACAAAAAAAAAAAAAAAAAATCACAAAATAATTTTTATAGCAATTTTTTTCAGAGAAAGTCGCTTCGAAACTTTTTTTGTTTGAATTAATAATTTGTAAAATTGACGCAATGAGAAGGAGTTTCTTTCAACATAGATTCCCCACTTGAAGTTCGTGGCAGCCGGTTTCGTGGGCATGGCCGTTAAAATTTAAATATATTGGTTTAATTTTACAATGTTATTGCTGTTCTCTACTATCCGCCATTTTACAGCGCCAAGTCACTGTAAACTTGTGTTGGCTGGACTGTACTTTAATGTCGCAATAACACAATATTGTGCTCTTCTTGTTAATTTTAGCGTAATACAGCATTCTGTTGCAGCTACATTACTTAGCAGTGGCATTAACATGAACAAGTAAACAGTATATTTACATTATAGTAACATAAGACTTTGTAAATGGTTAACATGTAACAGCAATATTAATTTTACTACAACATAAATGGTTTAAAAAACGCCTCAAGAGTAATTCTTTTGTTGCAACAAAATTAGACTTTTTTCTGTGTAACTGCAGGACTTTGTATTTAGTGAAAATTAAAATAATAAACAAATAATGTGGCACAACAATTGTGGTCTTTTGGCACTAGATATCTAAGTTTTCTTTACAGCTTCGTTAAGTCGAATAATCTGGAGCAAGAAATCTGAATATTTGCCCTATTAAAAGAATCTTCAATAAATATCTCGTGTAAGATTGCCGAGAATATAATATGAAGAAATATTATTTAAGAGTTTTCAACATAATATAATTATAGTAATCATATCATAGTTAAAGAAGCCAGTGAGGTTGATAAAATCTGGATAAAAAATACAGCACGGAACGACGTGTAATTTGTAAAATTAGAAATATTTTAAACTTAAACTTAAATGAATAAACAACCAATTTATTCATCAGTCTTTGACTTCAGTTTTAAGATGGGGTCCTTCTATCTTATTCAGAATCTATTTGGCTTAATTGCGCAGTTAAATTAAATTTAGTGTAAGTAATCAGATTATGATAATCGACTCTCCGTAATTTTGACTAATGTTCAACTACATATATCTTCGCGACTTAAATATTTCTTGTACTAAATTGTTGCTCAACTGGTTAACTCTTAACAAGATTGTCCTGTACCATAATAGGTATAGCTTAAATTAAATAATAACTAATATAAATGTAATAAATATTTCGTCAGACCATGACAACGCGTTTATAAGAAGTGATATTTTGTCTGATTTCGAACACGTTCATCAACTTAAAACCAGCTGGATTGCTTGAGATATAATCCAGAAGTAGGTTTCTTGGGACTCCCGACATCACAGCGCTGTTTTGTCGGTGAGAAAGTTGGTGTCAATGTGTAAACTTGGGAAGGGAGGAAGCGTGCTTCAGGCGAGGCATCGCGAACAGCTCGGAATCAGTGGAAGCAGAAGTATTGTACTCGATAGAGAGAGAGAGAGTGAG
Organism: Dryococelus australis; assembly: GCA_029891345.1. Lineage (NCBI taxonomy): Eukaryota > Metazoa > Arthropoda > Insecta > Phasmatodea > Phasmatidae > Dryococelus > Dryococelus australis. The sequence continues at coordinate 30,113,456 of CM056997.1, forward strand.
AGTGAGTGTATGTGGCAGACTCGGAGGGAGCCCTGGTAAGACTAAAGAAGGAAGGGAAAGGGGAGATGCCGGTGTCTCGACAGACAGAAACTCCTCGAGGCATACAGCGATACCCGAGGAGTGCGCCTGACTCCTTCGTTAGTGGGGCTCGCCGCTCATTATGACTACGCCCCCGGGCCGCAAGCGAGGAGAGTTTTTCTTTGTCTTGTTAACGCCGGCTCGGCACGGGGGGGGGGGGGGAGGGATGCGATCTGAGATCGTTACAGATCGCCCGCCATATTCTGGGTCCCTTCCTTACTCTGCGGTCGTGCCTTGGCACAGAAGCGCCTTCCACTCTCCCATCGTCGTCATTTTCCATTACGATTCACAACCTTAGACCGCGACTCTGCAGAGATCACGGGTTGGTCCGACTTGGGCGTGAAGTCATGCGTGAGCGTGATGCGTGCCAAATGAGCGTCAGAAATCAATAGTGAACTTCAGGCCAATATCCAGGAATTTGTTTAGTAGGATTAGCAGAAGCATAGTTGTGGCAGAAAAAAAATAAAGAGGGTTGTGGGGGGTGGGGTTAACATGTCTTTCTACAAAAGAGAAGGAACAGTGAAACTAAAAAATTCCCACGTGTGCAGTGCCGGGCAGTAAAAATAGGGCACCACAAAGAAATAATCCGACACCCAAGAAACGATGTATATATAGAGTACGAGCTGGTATGCACATGATCCCATATTGATGTGTTTGCGTTTGACTTCACACATCGGCTGCAAGCAAGCACCCACCAGCGGTCGTAGACAATTTTGTGTTGTCAAAGCCTCATTAACGCGAGACACGCCAGACGATACCAAGCAAGCATGCAGAGTGAACAATAATGCTGGGAAGACGCCAAAGACTTCGCGTTACACGACTGACGGTCTTCAAGAAGGGACTCGCAGTAGGTCTGAAGACCATCGGGGGGTCGTATCGCTGTATAGACCACCACGTGGATCATTTGGAGCATACTGTTCGATTCTGTTGGAAAAAGTTATTGCTGTACATGAAGGAACCCATACACGGAGGACCGACTTAGGACGGATAGGGTCGACTGCTAGTCGAGAGGACCAAGGTGCGTAGGAATCCAGGTCGACGATACTGGTTAGTGTTGTTCCAGTGTGCCCACATACCATTTCCTGACGCCTTACGGAGGTGAATCTGCAATCCCAGGGCCCATTACATGTGCTGCCATTAACTCTGCAACAACAGCAATTCTATTTACAGTGGTGCCAGGTCAGAGCAATGTGAAACGCCAGAGACTGGCGATGCGAGATATTTAGTGATGAGTGCCGCTTCGTTTTGGGAACTGAAGATCATCGCCCCCGGGCGTGGAGGGTTCCTGGTGAATGCCACACCCCAACCTCTACATCGAGCAGCAAAATTCCCGCATTACAGGGATTATTATCTGCAGAGATCTAGACTAAGTAGCCTATCCGCTGTCTTCGTGTTACACTCTACACCCTATCTGCTCCCATTTCTGGCCAGGATTCCAGGTGAGATATTTCAGCAGAGTAACGCCCGGCCGCACGTGGCACGGGTCACCCAAGTTTGTCTCCGCCATGCCCAAACACTACCATGGCCTCTCTGCTTCCCTGGCATTTCACCAATCGTTTGAGACATTAAAAATTCGCGGATTAATTTTGGGACAAGCTTTACGTTTGTGTCATTTTTTGCAATTGTTCCACGCGTTATTTGACACCTCCTGGAGAAGCCTGGGCCAATGATAAACATACAACAAAATGCACGCCCATCATCGCCCTCTACTGCGACAGCAAGCAACCAATTGGCAATTGATGTATTCACGATTGCACATAAGATCGCGGAGTTCAACCTGGAGGTCGTTGAACTCACTAATTTTTCAGATCCCTACCAATCGTGCATTCGTCGGATCAATGGAAACGCCAGCTGCCGCCATGCCGCAATATCCGGGATGATAACACGCCCTGCAACAACTGTGGGCGCAGTCTGCCTTAGGACAACATCCAGCGTTTGCCGGACTCCATGCCAGACCATGCTGCAGCATGTATCGCAGGGTGAGAAGGCACAGCGCACTACTGAATATGACCGGACGGCGTACAACAGGGCCATATGTTGATATCCGGCTGCTCTGTTTTTTGATGCGTATTACTCATCACTAGGGACCAGAAAAATGCGCGTTATTTTTTGGCGTCAAGCTGAAATTCACAGTAGTGTATATACTTGAGTCGGCGTCGTTTTTCCATTGGCTGCTGTTTAGGTGTTAAATCACTCCCATTCTGAGTGAATTGCACGTGATTGGAGCACACGATTGTGAAGTATTCATTTATTGGTGCATAGTTACCCGGGACGTGTCAACTAAAGAATGGGCCAATGACTAACGTATTAGTGTTTAAAGCTTAAAATGTCCTGAGAAAATAACACAAATGTTGCAGGTCTCTACTCGTGGTTACTGAGTGAAAATGGGCGCAGTTAATACAACAACAAATAAATAAATTTTTCTTCAGAAGTTAGTGTTTGCACCCGTCTGACTGAAAGTACAGATATGCCCCTGGACGTCAGCTTTTATTCATACACTGGTGGAGAATGAAAAATGAACACCACTAAAGCGGTACCTAGAAAAGCCATATCGTTTAAGAAGAAAATGTTGGTGGTTTCACGGTTGTGGGATATACTAGTGGATCCTACTATGTATCTACTACACACCACTAAAAAGTTCAGCACCACCAGCATTTCAGAGTTACTCGGTTGCACACGACCCAAGCGAAAGTGCGGAATGAAAATACGAACTGTCTGTTCAGAATACTGCGTCTAACTTGAGGAATGTATTTTTGTATAGGCTGTTCGCGGTAAAATGGCCACTTTTAAAAGTCCTCCTTAAGATCTTCTTGTATTCACGTTGTGTAGGCCAATTCTTCCGCATTATGAAAAATTAACATTGCCATGGACCTCATAACTTTATTCATGCGTCGGTCAAGTAAAACTGGGAAATTATTAGAAAAGTAAACCTTTTATAAATCTGCTGATTGCTATACATTGATGCATTAAAAAAACAGAAAGCGAAATAAATCATCTAAATGATCAGAAATGGTTACCTAACACTATTTACTCGGCGTTAAGATATGGAACTACTTTCCGTTTATCGATACCAACTTTACCGGACGCATGCCACTCAGTGCGCTCATTAAATATATGTATGCATGGAGAGTGACTTTTTTTTTAAGGTTGATTTCAAAAGTATTCACTTTATCGTGAACATCCTTCACGTGCAATTTTATTATAAGTTGAGCAAGAAAAATGTTTCGCGTGTATAATTGCCGGGAAAAAACGCCAATTTTGTCTTAATCTCACTCAAATATCAACACAGCGCTTTATGATCCAAAGCGCTAGTGATAAGATATCCATATGGCACGCGCTTAGTAACATGCTAATAACTGCATAATTCACAAGGCGAACATCACGAATAATATACTTCCTAGTCTTATCTCTACTCAGAGCTTTATTATTTGTCCATTGGTTGTTGTCACACAACCAAGTCAAGTTTAACCCCAAACGACATAAAATTTTCCGGTCTGTACAAATTGGCACTGTTGTATGCTTACTTGCAGCACTTTATCCCATATTTCAAGTACATTTATTTTACTAGAACTATCCTTAATAGGGATAGACAGGAGCCAGTTTATATTCGAAGACAGTCTAAACTTATTGCTTAAAACTACACATGCTTCATGAGCTCATGTCCGGCTCTTGATTTCTGAGCACTTTTGAAATAAACCTTTGAAAAAAAAAATGCCCTGCAAGAATCTGCAGATAAATATATTTAACAAAAACACTGAATGGCATACTCCCTGTAAATTTGGCAGTAAATAAAACGAAAAGTAGTTATACATGTTAACATATTTTATAAAGTATAACTTTTTAAATTGTGGCCGCTCGATCTGCTTTAACTAGTTCATTTAATTTTATGTGCGTGCGTTTGTTTAGTAAGTAGAAAAAATGTTTACATATGTATTACATTTCTAACAATTCCGAAGTTATAATTTACCAACGCAATAATAATGCGAGAAAGTAATTGTAATGGTAATTTCAAGTTAGGCGGAAGGATACGTAACAGGCAGGGAAGTGGACCCTTAACAGGGCTGTAAAAATTGACAAATTAACCGTTAAAAGTGTATATTTATTATATGAGCCGTGAAACTAGCAATTGACGATAGCGCCTTAGCTACCTTTGCCACCGATGTCGCCGTTTTAGACACAATCCGCCACTAACAGATCCTCCCACCCCGTACAACCCCTGTAAATTAATGTGTGTGTGTTGGCGTGTGTGTGTGAGAGAGAGAGAGAGTCTGTGGGGTGGCTGCCATGCCTGGATGCACTTTCTATTACACGCGCTGTTAGGAGACTCCGCAATCATGCATCGTCGGCACACCTGCGGGTGATTCCAAACTGTGCTAGCGCCTATCGGTGACTACAAAATACCAGCGCACATCTCACTGACCAATAAGCCAGAAGAAGGAGCTGGAAGAGGCTGAAATGATTTCAACCACGCATGAGAAAGCGGTCAGGCACCAACTTCACGCGCAGATGCTAGGAAAATATTGGGTGTGGCTGTGTTGGGGACACGGCCGTTTGTTTTGCGTGAATACGTCTACGTTGACGCGCGCTCGGACGCCTTGATGTTTATTTTAAGTTCCCGGCACCGCTTCACTCGATCATATGGGGTTTTATGGGTATCGCTGGATTGCTTTTGAGATGCTCTTTCCAACCGTGTTCGATTTATGAATTTCGACTTAGCTTTTTAACGAGTATAGGCCGAAATTGTGTTAAGTTTTCTTCATTTTTTTTACATTAAAAGCGTGCAAGCTTACTATAACCACGCCACACAAATGTTTTTTACGCGCATGCGATAGACCTTGACAAGAGATGTCGATTGAAACTTAAATGAGCGTCGTAGCTTCTTGTAGTCAAAAGTTATACTACGCGGAAGTTATGAGACCCGGTGAAACGAACTCAAAGAACTCACAATTGCCCCCTCCCTCGACCCCCTCCCCCGGACACGCACGATGCTTCTTCGCAGTACTCGCTGGACGTAACATAATCTTTGATCCTCTCGCAATCGAGTGGTGTAATTTAATTTTGAATGTAGACGATATATTCGGAGCTGGAACGCCAAACTGTATCCCTCATTTTGCTATCGTCGGATTTTCTGGATTGCCTCCCACTATTGTTGCAAATTTAAAGACGTTTTCACGTTAAACACGCTAATTTATTTCACGTTATAACACGCTAATTAATTTTCCTGCATATCAGACGTCATTATATTCTGTATACCTATTGGAGCCCATTGGCTGCCGTATTTGCCGGAAAATAATTTGCTCTTAAGTAGGGTAGACTTGTGAGTTTTTCGAGGTTTCCGCCATTTGTCCTGAAAACATTTTGCTGTTTTGAAACTACACTGCAGGCTGTTAAAATTTCAACACCGTTAAAGGGCGTGAGCTATCACTACCATATTCATTGGAGAGAATATTCATCATAAACAGGTGAAATAATTTATACTGCAACTCAGTATGGCATAAAGAACATAGGGAAGTCTGCACTGTGTTGTGCCGCCAGGGACAAAAATAACCGATGTTAAATGATGCGGCCTTTTGAGGTAGAGATATTGGAGTTACGCAACTTCATTGGGTTGTAATTATTGCTCACTCATTGGCACATTATAATTATTTTATCTTATATAAATATGTTGAAGTTATGTAATTTTTTCTAATTTATGCCAATTTTCTATTACTTTTTAAGAGTTTTACTTTCTAGAAATGTCTATGTTGGTATAATTATAATAGCCGGTGTTTATAAAGTGTATTATTCATGCATATGTGTCAAGGATTAAGCCATAATGTATCATATAAGTGCAATTAAAAATAATATAGCATTTACAAAATGTCTGGAAAGAATTTTTTTCCAGAACAGCCTTTATTTGGGGGGGGGGGGGGGTCATCCAATTTTGGGGGAGTTTTGTTCAGCCATCTGGCAACATTGCAGGCCAGTCATCATCCGACCACGGACCACACGTTTTCGATGGGCGAGGGATCCGATGAAAGCACAAGTCAAGGAGGCGGTGTGACATGGTGGCCAGTTAGGATTCGGAAGAATGCCACATACGGTGGCGCATTGCCCTATTAGTAAAGGGTCACAGGTCGGCGCTGAAGACAGGGGACAACACTAGACTTCCTCCGCGATGTAATGGTTGCTGGTCAGCGACGAGGGCTAGGCGCGAGCGGGACGGGGGTCCGACAACACCCCACGCTGTGACTCGGGAGGGTTGGGCCGGAATGCTGATGCATAATGTAGGACTCGGCCAGGAGTGAGCCACGGGGCCGCCACACACAGATGGAGCCATCGTGGTGCTTCATCGTCGGAGAAGACGATGACATATAATTCGTCCTTCCAGGCCCGACGTTCCACACACCATCGCAGCCGCAGACACCCGTGGGTAGAAGTGAGTGTCAGACGCAGTAATGGGCGCCGAACACAGATTGGTGTGTCGCATGCCTGAACTCCTGAGCGGAGGTGTTTGGCGTGGCTGTACGGTCCGTGAGCACCTTGTGCTCCAGGACATCTGCCCTCGTAGTCGTCGGTGCTATTGTGCCGTTGGTTTCATGCACGTCATGAAGCTTGTCGGTCCTCGACCCACTGATCACATATCCGATTCACTGTGGCTGCATTTCTTTCAACATTTCGCGGCAAGGATATCCGCAATCATGACAGGCCACGATTGTCCCTCGGCCAAAACCTGAAACCTGTTCGTATGGTTTTCGGGATCTTCGAGGCCGGCATGCTCACACCGTCTGTGCAAAGTAACAGTGGAGGATCACAATGCCACTACCTCTCGCCCTCCCGGTATCTCATATGCCCCCGGAAGGCCGTACTGTCACGAGACCATGGAATCACAGTTTGCCTCTCAGCGGCTCTCGACCTCCACTTAGGCCTATATACCACTTATCAGTGTTGTGTATGTCCTACCCTGCTCTACGCATTCCCCTAATGTGGAGTCCTTCAGGTTCGACTTTCTTGGTGTTGCAATTATAATGGCCAGCAGTGTATTTTTACCCAATATTTTAGGCAAAGTGACACGCGCCCATTTCTCATCCCTTTCATAATCATACTGAGCTTGCCAAGATGTCTAGTAACATATTACTAAAGTCCAGAACGCGACTGTGGTAGATAGGTACATCGGGGGTGCAGCAGAATACCTAAAACAGTTTCGTTTACGCAATCCTGTTTCGTGTAGAAGTCAGTTAACCTACACGCTGTAGACCTGCAGTCGCCTCACTCAGAATGAACTTCGACGAATGCCTTTCTCCTGCATTAGTTCCAGATAAAATTATTTCAGTGTTTCTTTAGAGACATTTTCTTATCTCCTGCAATTTCGGTAGGTATAGGCTGTTCACGGTAAAATGAGTACTTATGAAAGCCCTACTTATGATCTACTTATATGCACGTTGTGTATTCTTCCGCCTTATGTAAGGTTAAAATCGTCGTGGGTCTCATCATTTTATTCATGCGTTGATAAAATATAAAATTATCATAAAAGTAAATATTTTATAAATCTGCTCATTTTTACATTTCTATGCATTAAAAGAAAACATAAATCGAAATAAATAATTTAAGTCGTCGCAATTGGTTACCTAGCACTTTTTATTTGACGTTAAGATATGGAACTACTTTCCCTCCATCGTTACCAACTTTACTGAGCGCATGTCACTCAGTACGCCCGTTGAAATATATGCAGGCAGGAGCAGTGACTTTTTTCTCAGGTTGATTTAAAAAGTGCTCTTTTTATCGTGAACAGCCTTTAGTATGGAATATTTGTAAAGCATATTACTTGATGGGCGACGTCTGCTGTAGAAGAGCAACGGAATGGGAACAAGAGGCGAACGGTTTGTGAGTAACAAAATGCAGGCATTGCGTGGAGTAGTTGGTAGCAGGTGGTGTTTTTGTTTAAATTACTGGCGACGTTTACTCCCGCGGCCAAGCGACGTGCAGCCAGCCTGCCCTTAATTATTGGTAGTTAAGGCGAAGTCGCCCGAAGGGAGGCGAGATGAAAATAAAAACAGTTAGTGGAGGCACCGCAGCGTGAAGTAGATTAGAGGCTGGAAGTCGCCGCGGTGTAATTAGCGCTTGGTAATGGCGTTGTGATGAGCGCACGTGGGGAACGAGCTTGGGGACTCAGATAATTGCAGGCGTGTGCCTTCCGACTCCCACCCCCTGCCTCCCCTCGTGCATTCAACCACGTGACCTCGCTTAGGACCAGGGTGGAGTTGCACTCGTGTCATGCGCACGTGTCGAGTTTCCTAACGTGCTGTGTGTTTATGGGAGCTTCGCGGTCCCCCGAGCACTTTTGAAAACAACCTTTGAAATACGTCACTGCCACTACCTGCATATATAATAACAGGCGCACTAAGTGACGTACGCCCAGTAAAGTTGGTAACAATGGAAGGAAAATAGTTCCCTGTTTTAAAGTGGAAATGTAAGGGTTTCAGGTAAACATCTTTGAAAACTGAAATTATTTCTTTTGTTGTCATACAAAAATACCAATGACCAAATCTGTAATATATGTAGTCAATAATATCACAGTTCTGTTTTACAGGCGCTTGAAAAAAGTGGTCAGGCACATTGCAATGTTAATTTTACATAAGGCGACAGAATAGACAATGTGCATGCAAGTAGCTCTTCAGCAGAGATAACAAAAGTTATGAGTTTACCGTTAACAGCCTATAAGGATTTCTATCATTTGATTAAACTTACCATTTCATATATATATCATATATTTAAATAATTAAATCCCCCCCTCCCAAGACGATTAAGGGGGATCAGTCCCCGCCATCTTGGATTTTTTAAATTTTTGTCGTAAATTACAGTACAGATTTTGCATTTTATTTTGGGCTTCAACAAAGCGCAAGGTATTACATTGCACATGTTCCAAAACAAGTATTGCTAGGCTATTGTTTCCAGGTCCATTTCTGTAACCGAAAGCATGAAAAAAAAATTATCTATTTCTTGCCTTTAATCACTAGTGAAAAAGTTATAAATTATATTGAAATGTAATATGTTAATTAATCTTATGGAGCTATTATTTATGTCATTAAATGTTCTTAAATGGAATTTATGGCAAACATAGTGAAAATGCAAAATGGCGGGGACTGAGCGACCTCAAGGTTAGACTGTAATAATGAGGTACAGTACGTTAATTTCGCGAATTTTTTTTTTTTTTTATGGTGACAGCACAGACTTCTCGTTCCTTTACATACTCAGGCCACAACTTTTGATTCATGGCCCACCAGTGCGTGCGATAGGCTCGACATTTTATTCCTCTTGGCTGCACGTGGTGTGTCACGACTTTTTTTTTTTTTTTTTCAGATTTTTACTGGCCGAAGAACCGTCCAGGTAGTTTCCAAAAAATTGGCGTGCCAATCGCAAGAGAAGCTCACGAGTATACTTTCCTGAAGCCAGACCTGACACAGAAAGAATGCGCAAAAAATCACGGACCTCGTAATAATAATTTACGTGTGTGCTCGTCTACGCCAACGATTCAATTAGGCTACTTTTTCATTCATAGTTCACAGCAGGTCGCGAGTCATAACCGACTGCTTGTCAGGCGATATAGGTATTATAGCCCATTCGAGGTAGAAAAGAGGGGAACAAATGCGAAGTGAAGTGGGCTGATGAAAAATATGCCTTGCCGAATGGCAGTAAGATCGCTGATTATCTCCATTATATATGCATGCGTCTGATTATACCAGAAGTTGTGTGAAAAATGTTTACAGAATTAGCAGAGAAGGTGTCGGCGCTTTTAGCCATTTGCGATCAAAGCTGTGAAAATACCAAAAATATACATATAAAAAAAGTTTCAGGCTATCGTTTCCAGAATTTTATAACGCGATGGCGGAAGAAATGCAGATTCGTATACTGTCAACACGACAGTCTGTGCATACGCCTGCTGTATGCGTGTGTATCTCTATAGATACGCATCTCTCGTGAAAAAAATGTTTTTTCCTCGCGAACTAATATTTTCAAAACCGGTGATATGCGCGGGAATTAACGGTGATGACCTTGCAGCCTGCTTGCTGTCGCCCCACTGCACGCATTCAGGAGCCGAGATCTCTCGTCGTCTCCGGAGAATAGCGGGCATTGTAATTTTACTGGGATCGAGTGTACGAATGTAATATCGAGTTCGGCAATACAGTAGGAAAACAGAGGGAAGGTCTCAAAGATTTTCGAACACAAATTTCGGATCTGGATTTCTTAGTGGCGGCTGATCAGGCTTGAACAGCACGTCCCATATTGTGGCGGAATTCCTGAGAGGGTACCAGACGACAGTGATTACTAAGACGTCACGCAGACACGATGCACGGAGAATACCGAACAAGAATGTCCTATCGCAATTCCCGGGCTTGACTCAAACACTTCTGAGCACCGATTCCATACCCGAGTGGTTCAAAGCCCGCTATGACATGGATGTCCTGAAATGTTTAGTATGTGTGAATATTTGGGCGATGTAAACCCCATACTATTATTTCGAATGCTAGTGCAAGCGAGGAGTGGAATGAGATAGTTCGCAAGGGTTACCCGGCAATAGCTCAAAAGTTTTTTTCGCTCGTTATATTATAGCGAATGACAGAACTATTTAATTTATAGTTACCGTATTTTAAGCCTACTTCATATGGAGCAAGAGACAGTCTGCCGTCTGTGGTTTTACTGATGAGATTGCTGGAGGACTGCTGGCCCATGAAACTGTGACGGTGTTTGCCAACACACACAGGACGAGGACATTGTCTCAGTACTTCTTTAATGCAGGTGTTTTAGGTTTGAAAACAGCGAGAAACCCCCCCCCCCCCCCAATGACGTCGTCAAAAAAAGGGATTTGGGTTGGTTCCAGCCATAAGGTTAGAATTATTCGTTGCCTTGGTTTTTATATTATCGTTTGCATCATTTTCCCACTGATTACATTTGGTATAAAATAATTATTTCCCCAAGTATTTGCATGATATATATAAAATATGGCTTTATCAATTACTTACGTGATACTTAACATAAAATGGCAGCAAGCCTCCGCCCCCTTTAAATTGTTGACGGAACAGCAGTTCCTGCCTAAGTGAATACCCTGTGCTGTCTCCCCGAACCTGGGCGAGACACCTGTATTTATATTTTATTCAAAACCATCGAGAACATTACAAAATGATCTTCACTCAGTCGGAAGTCCTGGAAGGGCAACTTGGTGCTACGTGACTGGCTGACTGGCGTCACGTGGCCAAGGTGACTACAAGGGAGTGGAAGGCAGTCCAAGTTTTCGCGGGCTGCAACGGCCCCGCGGCACCCACACTTGCGGACCGGTAGGCCCGCTCAGTGGATGCGAGGAGCGGAGATCGTCAAACGAACCCCCGTCGCAGCGAAGGTAAGCCGTCCAACATTTTCTCAACTTCATCCGGTTCTGTCGGTTTAGCTTTCGTTCGATGTGCAGGAATAGGTGCCACAAAACATATGGACCATGCAATAGTTAACTGCTGGCAACATTACTGTCGGCATGTTATTTACGGTGCACTGATGGAATGTTGATGGAAATTAAACTGATGGTTGAGAGTAGGTGAACTACTAATGGTCCATAAACGGCAACTTTGTGCCTGCTTGGCATCCGATTCTAAACCATTTATAGGCCATGTGTTTTGCTGCATGTGTGGTGTAGTACTAATAACTTAAGAGCTGCTCATTTTCGGACTTCTCAGAGTTTTGGGTAGGATAAAATTTAAGGGCTAGTATCCTAAAGAGTAGTGATTTTCAGGCTATCTTGTTTTTGGAGTAGTCACTTCATAATGGTAACATCAGGGTTTCTCGTTTAGATCTCGCGACTTCACAGCTAGGTAATAGCTGAAGTGAAATAAGTTGGGACTTGAATGCACGAGTGATGCCGACTTTAATGTAAATACTGAAACTGTCAGACAGCAAACGTATAATATAAATATAAATTCAACAGGTGCCAGAAAACTGTTTGTAAAGACTGGTTTTCAGGGTTTGATCGTGTTCATTTCTGTGAGATGAGGTGCTGCATTATGGTTTCGCTTAAGTGAGCACTTTTGAAATGAACGTTGGGAAAAATTGCCTGGCACTAACTGCATAAATATTTGATGGGCTCACTGGCCGACGTGTTCCGAGTTTTGGTTTACAGCAGCGTATAAAACAAGTTCCATGTCCCAACCTCGCGTAAAAACTATGGCATTTAAATTTCTGGACACAGAAAATATTTATTTTAGTTTAGTCTTGTTTTAAGCACACAAGAGTGAGCATTGTAATGTTGCGTGTTTACAATGCTAACAATGTCAGTTACACTTGATCGACGGATGAAAAACCACCGGGCCCGTGACAGTATTAGATGTACATAGAACGGAAGGTTACAATAGAGAGCAAAAATCTATCTCCTATGCATGACTTTGAAAAACGCTCAATTAGCCATGCGACAACATCATACACATACATTATTAGCTTCAGGATTTTTGTATACAATTATTCATTCTAATAGTTATTTTTCTAGAACCCAGTTGGCAGAAGTTGCATTAATTATTTGCTATTTTACGATGAATACGAATTTACCACGTCACTAGTAGTCAATGCGTTTCACTCATTCGCATGCCAAGGAGAGAAAAACAAGTGATATTTCCCATTGCAATAAAGCGAGTTCGAAGTTCAACAGCATGAAGTTAGCTAAACGATTACTTTAACTGCATGTAAGCTAGAATTAATTTTTTACTATAGATGTAGTGAAATTTATAGCATTTATGGCCATAAATGAGAATACGATAATACTATACCTACAGGATACACGACAAGCGAATATATTTTAAACTGTATGTGTGCGCGCCCAAGAGAAGATCGCTTTCGTTTCAGAGTTCTGCAACTAAGAGAATCGGTTGTACTTATTTTCTAACTAGTTGCCTTTACATTGCTTATATTAACTAAACGATATATACTTACTTATAGAAAACAGTCCTCAATTTGTGTAAATTTCTTATGTAATGAGTGATTTTCTTATTTAATATACCTCATAAATCACTCCACCCGTGTTGTTACATCATCATTAAAATTTTTTGTTTTTGGTTTATTTTTTACGTTAAACCCTGAAAATTTACTTTGTTACTTTCAACATGTCAAATGTGAAGTCGAGTTATTGTTTATTGTATGCAAGTTGGTAAATGATTCGAAGTAATTCTTTTTTGCATTGAAGGATAGCCTTAAGAGGGCACGGGACATAAATTAATGCCACTGAGGTTTATCGTATTTTTCTAATTTTATGGAAGCCAATAGAGAAAACAAAGAAAGGACAACCGTACAGTATAGTTTTTACTAACTACGAGAGCAAATATTTTACCTGAGTGACGTTATTCTGCCGAGATATTTCTGAAACCGTCAATTTTTGTGTGTGTGTTGCAAGCACTATGCTAAATTGATACAGTAATACTGCAAAATACTTGGTCGTTAAGTTGGCAAAACCTATTATCTAGGATTGCCATTTTTACTGTTCCTATGCTGGCTTTCAAAAACCAGTAAACATCAGTTTACGTACTTGGTGATAATTTATGTCCCACGCCCCCTTAATTACTATGCGCGTAAAACTATTTCTTGTATTCCCCCCTCCCCTTCAGAGAAACAAAATAAACAAAATAATTGTTTTTTTTCGTCGCCTTCAGAGAACAGACTTCGAGAAAGCCAAGTCGAGTCGACGATGATTATAGAATCTCCTCATCCCCTTCAATTTTTATTACAGCTTGTATGTCAAATGTTGAGAGCCCTTGGTGGTACACGAGTGTTTCGGAGCTACTGTAATCATAAAGTTACTTCGTGTTGAGCTGTCTATAAGTGGCCGGAAATCGTGGGTTTATTTGCCGGCATTCACCCGTGAATGAACCTCCGACAGCTGATCGATCATTCACGTCGACAAGGAGCAACGATCTCGATCTCTCGACGTGCCCTTGTTAGCTCTCGATATCCGTCCAGACTGCGGAGGCAGTGGTAAGGACAACAGGGCTGCAAGAGGCGGAGGAGGGTTAATTGAGCCCCTGCGCAGATAGAGTGGAACAGGGGTTTGGGAATGGGGTGCGGGGAAGGGAGGAGAGTTGGTGACGACCCCTATTAATTAGTCAGGGCGTACGGGATCGCGGAAGATGGAGTGGGCGGAGGGGTGGTAAGCGGGGATCGGAGCCTAATTTAAAACCTTGACTAGGGGAGGAATTTAGGGGGGGGGGGTGAGAGTGCACGGGCCACCCCGCGTTCGTCAATCAGACTGGAATATTTATAGGGACGCGGCATGCCGCCCCCTTTCCCGGCCCGTGGTCGGACTCTGTCGGAAATATCTCGCTGCAGTCCCGGAGAGCTGCTGGGCGTCTGCCTGGCGCCAATATTGCACGATGTTTGCTTTTCTGGCACGCCGGGTCGTCTACACACATCGCCGCCCCTTCCCTTAATGTTAGACAAACTCAAGTGCAACCCCGGGAAACATACCCCATCCCGCAGCCCCTCTCGCAATTTCTTACGACTCAGCAACTTCAAAGTAGCATAGACAGTTCGGACAAAACATGTACGATCGAGTCACATCCAAAACTAAGACTTTCCTATTTACTTGTTGTCAGTAATAACAGCTGAGGGACTATGCAAGCTGCGCTTTCAAGGTCAAGAAGCGAATTCAGAGTAGCACGAAACTTGTATCATAGCACATGTAATCTCGTGGCAGCTTTCGTGAAGAAATTTCGGAAGTCGTTTTGTTTTGTCGTTAACTACCTCAGGATGGATCATTCTGATGGTGGCAATCCATATTCGGTTGCGTTTAGTTGTAGAGACGTCATTAAATGTGTACTCTCAGAATGTTGAATCGTACATAATTCCGTTATTTCCTGATGGAATTGTGTTTACAATATCCCATTTTAAAGAATACTTTGAGCTCTACAAAAGTGTTCTTGAACTTTATGCTAGAACGTATGGTTTCTAGTATAAAATAAAATTATAGCACTTCACATCAATTGTGTGATTATAAGGCAAATCACTACAACTTTATGACAATTTAAGTGAAGAAAAGTTACCATGGGTTTTTAATAATCAAGCACTACGTGTAGATTAACGACTCCAACAGTTCACTCGCCTACAGGGTGGTGCAAAGTTTTAGCGGTGTTATAAAAATTGCATCATTGCAATGACAGCTTCTGTAAAAGTTAGCCATAAATAATTTGGTTATTTATTGACTGAAGTCAAAACCTAAAGTCGTATTTTAAAGACAATGATGTGAACTACATAAAAGCCAATTGAGTTGAAATATTTCAGGGGCTCTTAACAACGAGGTCTTGAGAGTCAATGAGGCTAAAATAAGGTGAGAATTGAGCAGTGCCTGAATGTAAGGAAGAGGGAAACTGGAGATCCCCGAGAAAACTCGTCGATCAGCGGCATCGTCCGGTACGATTCCCACGTGCGAAAAGCCGAGAGGGACCCGGCCAGGATTGAACCCGGTTCAGCTTGGTGGGAGGCGAGCAGTTTAACCGCTCACCCACCGTGGCTTCTGAAAATATATGTAGTTTGCCCTGCGGGGTTTGTCAATTATCAATTATTGTCACTGCATAATGTAAAGTAAAGTTTCAGAGTCATTTAGTAAGTAGCTTTTCCCTGTTTGTATAACTTAGGGGGTTCAATGTAAAAGTTTTGTAAATTTTAAGTATTTTGCTATATAACCAATTTTTATGTAAATTTGGGTTTATTGTAAAATATATGTCCACCTGTTTTAGATGACCTTTGATAGTCTATATTGTAGCCTAACTTCTGCGGTGCGGGAGGTTCTGGGTTCGAATCCTAGGTAAGGCATGGGTGTTAGTTTAAGTTAGGTCACATGCTAGTTTGTAAGTCGTCCCATAACAAGCAATCAGGCGTAACTCTGGGGGGGGGGGGGGCGTTAAAATTCCCTATCCAATGCAATCGGAAAAATGTCAAATATTCCTAACACCAAATGTCGGTGAGGGGTCTATATTTCTTTTGGAAACTGTATCCAGCTGAAGGAGGTAGAGATGAAGTTACTGGCTCATGAGCCCCCCCCCCCCCATTTATATATATATATATATATATATATTTATATATATATATATATATATATATATATATATATATATATATATATATGGGGGGGGGGGGCTCATGAGCCATTTATATATATATATATATAAACACACACACACAATTATTCACTATATAATCGTGGAGTCTGGTCATTTCCACTACATAATACTATTATACTTGCAGCTATTGAATACTTTTTTTTTTTTTTTTTACAAAGTGTTGCAATGATATTTGTTTGCATGTTATGGATTAGTATTACTTGCCATAAAATGTATTTATTTTATTTGAAATTTGAAATCACAGCACTTTAAATTGAAATTTACAGTTCTGAAATTGGTTAGTAAATTACAATTATTTATAGTTGCCATTATGCAATGCATCATCGAAACGGTACTACCTTCATGACACCACCAAAACTATACTCCATTCTGAATCAGGTGTCACAACAAAAGTACTTAATCTAAAGGCAATGCAGGATTACTAAATACCAGTCACGCTATTTTTCCACTAAATTTGTCATTAATATATTTCGGTGAATATCTGTATTTTATGTTATCATGGCAACTATTAGTTTTAGCGTAAAAACCCCAAAAACGCGTTTTATAAAGCTCAAGTTATTCTTTAAAACAAGACCTTGCAATTTAACACCAACACAAATAAAGGATTTGACAATCATTTTAACATTTTGAGGCAGCCGTTTTGATTATGTCATAGAAATTAAACGCAACGGAGTGTAAAGTCCCAGCATTGAAATTATTCATCCAAAGATGGTTTATGATGAAACAAAACCATTGCCAACATATCTTCACGAAAACTGCCACGGAGCACATTCTTCTACTATGTTGCCCTACTATCACGTATAACGTCCAGAAGCAACTTCTACAAAACGGTAGAATCCGACTGGGCATATGAGATATTATATTCCACCCTGCTCGAGTATTATTTTCTTTGGAAATAAATTGGCTCTCCCTCTAAATAAAATGAGTAATTTTTGAATTCTACTTCGAGCTGTTTTAACAGAAGGTATAAGATTCCAGGTCCTCCTAACTACAGCGGGTTCCAAGCCACCTGGATACTGATGTCTATGGAACTTCTTGACTCATACTGAGGAACTGGACTCGTACATTTGGCTGTCCAGTCCTTGCCAAGCGAGCACCTGTTAAAATTATGAGTTTGTCACGTATGCGTTTTATTTATTTATTTTACGCGAATTCGTCTTGAAATTTGCGACAGTAGCGGGAGGCAATCCAGAAAATCCAATGATAACAAAATCGGGGCATTGTAGCTCCGAATATATAGTCTACATTCAAAATTAAATTATACCACTCGAATGCCAAAGGATTAAAGAATACGTTACGTTGAGTGAGGGCTGCTAAGCATCGCGCGTGGTGTGAATGGGACAAGAGAGGACCGCAGTTTTGAGTTCGTTTCGCCGCGTCTCATAAATTCCGCGTAATATAACTTTAGACTGGGAGAAGCTACGACGCTCGTTTGAGTTTCAATCGACAGCTCTCGTCAAGATCAATCTATCGCGTCTATAAAAAACATTTGTTGGAGGGGTTATGGCGAAATTGTACGAGTTTAACGTAAAAAATTAATAAAACTTTACACAATGTCAGCCTGGCCTATACTCGTCAAAAAGCCAAGTCGAAATATCGATATCGTATACGGTTGGAAAGAGCATCTTAAAAGCAATCAACTGATACCCATAAAACCCCATATGATCGAGTGAAGTGGTACTGGAAACGTAAACAAAACATCAAGTCGTCCGAGCGCGTCAACGTAGACGTATTCACGAAAAACAAACGGCCGTGTCCCCAACACAGCCACATCCCATATTTTTTTTACTCTGTGAATTTGTGTTCCCTACTATATATAACGTCTCTGCTCTGAAGAATACGAAGAAATATCTTTTAGTTACTTCCCCACTAGTTTTCACAATTCGATAAGTATCCCAGATAACTTCATATTCGCTTACCACTGTATTAGGAACTTTCCAGCTTCCGCTTTGCTTGTTTGCATATTATTACTGTAAGTCTGAAATTGCGGCTCCAAACTGAAAGCCAAGATAGCAATGCATATTATAATCAATTCGCGGTTACTTACAAATTTTCTGAAGACCTGCTGGAGTTCTACTTGCAGCCTGTTCCTCCACCCCATGCAAACAAATCGTAAGTACGACTAGACAGTTAGACCAAAGGGAAAACGTACAGCATTTCTGCGCCCTCTATTCGACAATGCTTTGCATGAGAACTATTTCTCACTGAGCATTACCAACACAACTATTTTGTTTTTTTTTTATTTCGCAATAATTATAAATGACAATTCTAATTTATAGATAAATTAATATAAATAAAAGTTCATTTTAACCAAAAACCAAGGTACTCTTGTGTAAACACAATCGCAAAACGCTTGTGATAAATATCGTATTTACGAAACAATTAAACACGTCATACACGGGGTGGCTTTTCAAAGGTTAGAATATAAGAAAGTGTAAAGTCACTGCTAATAGAATATATAGTAGATTATTCTCATTGAGGGTTTATTGCTTGCATGGAGCGTATAAAAAAGTTTGGTCTGTTACGGCTTACAAGCGCATCGATAAGATACCAGGTGAAAAATTTTAAATTGGAATCTCCCGGTTCCTGCTTATCATTATCTGATTTTAATTATAGAACTCAGAATTCGGTCGATTTGAAATATTATGTACGTACTGGAGCTGTGCTGAAGGCCCGACTTCAAACTGCAGAAAATTATTATGGACAAACAAGTATTGTGAGTGTCTGCGTGTTCCTTGATTTGCTGATGAAATGCTCAGACGGGACTGTTCCAGCCGCCTGTAACAGGCAGTGAACAGCTGGCTAATCCCACCCCCCCTCCCCCTCCCTTCCGCAGAGAACAGCTGAGCGCGTACGTGCAGGATTGTCGTTAATGAGTCATTGCGATGGAAGCGGGTCGGGACCTCTCGGTCCTGCCCTATAAGATATTAAAAGACGTCCTACTGTGTACCGCGCGATTTGCTTAAGGCGGATCAGTCCCCGCCATCTTGGATTCTCGGGATTCCCGTCGTAAATCGCATTACAGATTTGGTATTCTATTTTGGGCTTCGACAAAGCGTAGGGCATTACATTACTCATGTTCTACAACATGTATTCCTAGATTACTGTTCCAGGACCATTTCTGTAAGCGAAAGAAAGAAAAAATACTTATTTCTTGCCTTCAAACACTAGTGGAACAACAATCAATTCTATAGAGACGAAATAGTTTTATTAAACTTAAGGAGCTATTATTTATGTCATGTCATACGAGAAATCTCATTAAACGTTCTTAAATGGAACTTACGGGGAAAATAGTAAAAATCCAAGATGGCGGGACTGACCCCCCTTAAAGGCTGTTCACGATAAAGTGGGCACTTTCCAAATCGACATTAGAAAAAATCACTGTCCCTGCCTGCATATATTTCAACGGGCGCACTGAGTGACATTTGTCCAGTAAAGTTGGTAACGATGGGTGGAAAGTAGATCCATATCTTTACGTCGAATAAAATGTGTTATATGTCCATTTGTGACAACTTGAATTATTTTTCGCTTCCTGTTGTCTGAATGCACCAGAGTGTAAAAAGAACACCAGATTTGTAAAATATTTTATTTTCTAATAACTTCACAGTTTCACCTGACCGACGCATGAATAAAGTGACGAAGCCCACGGCAATGTTAATGTTACATAAGGCGGAAGAATACACAACGTGCGTACAAGTAGATCTAATGCAGGGCTTCCAAAAGTGCTAATTTTGCCATGAACAGTCTATAATTGTGTGTATCAATTTTTTTTTCACACTTAACTACTACAGGTATTCCTTATTTATTTGAAAAAAAAAAAAAAAAATTAACGCCCATTTTACAAGTCTTACTAGAGCTCATAGTAAACTATGCGTATATGAAACATTGTTTGAAAGCTCATCAAACACAGTAAAGAACTGCCAGTTCATGCCGTTGAAAGGGCCATGGTGCTCTAGTGATAAGACGACTCGTCTCCCACAAAGGTGAAGCGGGTTCGATTCCCGGCGGGGTCGCCCCCGGATTTCGCATGTGGAAATCGTGCCGGACGTTGCCGCTGGTCCGCGAGTTTTCTCGGGGGTCTCCCGTTTCCCCCGCACTTGCATTCTGGTTCTACCCCATACTTGCTGATCTCTTGCAAAAGATCAGCAAGTATACTGCTGTACTTGGGCTTGTAAATTTCAATGAAATTTTTTTAAGGCTTTTGGTTGAACTGACAGTAATCTGTTTTGAATTAAAGATGAGCAATAGCTTTTATATGGCATAAATGTCATATATATATATATATAGAGAGAGAGAGAGAGAGAAAGGGAGAGAGTGTGTGTGTCTAAATGCCCACTACACAATGCAAGGGCTTGTAGTGGAGACCAAGACGGTTACGTTTTGCATAGGAACTTAGCTGCTGAATGGTACCGTTTCCCAGCGACAAACAAAACACCACCATACCACATGTGTTGTCCTCTCCCACCTCTGCAACAGACTGTACGTTGTTTATCTTCTACAAGGAGGGCTCGATGTGATGACCAGCGACGCCTACATAAACACGGTACCTAAGTACTATGTTCTAGTACACGCAGTCACCAATACCTGGAAGTCCAAGATCCACCGCAGCCATAGTCCGCGCCAACAGGTCTTCCCCTGATTCCACAGGAGTCTCGTAAATCACGCCCTTCATGTGGCTCCACAGGAAGTAGTCTAGGGAGTCAAGTTGGGTGAACGTGCAGGCCAAGCAATCGGGCCACCTTGACCTATCCACTGTTGGCCAAAACGTTGATCGAGATGACGAGACCTCGTTAGACTTCTTATATGTAGACTATATACATATGTATATGTATCTTATATAAATGCACATACACTACGTTACGCTTTATAATCAGGTAAATTACCAGGGGGCCTAATCTCGAGATCGTTCGGGTGCAGTTAGTATACGAGAAGTCTCACACAGTCCGCAACGTATACGAGACAATCTTTGTAAGCCCCAACCCCTGGAACGCGCATACGTTTCCAGTGTGCGAGGGGAGTGCCAGGAAAAGTGTATACGAGTGACATTTGGTCATGTTGGTGAACCTGCGGCGAGACGGGAACAAATATTAGCGGAACTCAGCCAATCAGAAGCGTCACTTGTATCGCGTGCGTTTGTTTATTTACATTGTACGCGGTTGGCTTCGAGTTACGGGGACGAACAATGCCGATTCCACACGAAGCTTTCTTCGCCACAGTAACATGAAAATTATCGTTTCTGAGGCATTTAAGGTTATCCACGCGACAATGATCTATTCTTCCAAACAAAAAATAGCATCAGGCATCTGTAACATTTGGCAACACTAAAAATACACTAAATTTAATAGAAACTGAATTTTTACTTTTATGTCTGAGTACAAATATAAAATTTATACTACCTTATTCAAGTAAAAATTGTAGGTGGATGGTTAGAATCGTGGACAGGAAAAATTTTGACTCTGGTTCAAACCTCACATAAGTACAAAATATTTTAACTTTTTTAATATCACTTTTTATACGCGGTAGAACACCCATATAACGAAAGTTTAAAGGCATTTTCATTATCTTATTTTTATTTTAAACAGAAAGTACAAAAAACTAACATGGAAATTAACGGAGAGGTTTTGTGAAATTTACGGAAAGTCCGTTTCTGAAAATCAATGTGTCCGTAATTTTACGGAGAGTTTTCGGACACTTCTGGATCAATTTTTACCAGCACTTTTCCGTAAAATGAAGGAAATTGTTTTTAACAGTGCAGGGATTGGTCGGTAAAATTCTTACTTGTGGAAATTACATACAATCTAATTAAGAGGACACAGTTGTGTATCATACATTGCCATAATGTTTACATTGCATTATAAATAATTAAATGTGAATGTATATGTTAAGTTGCCCATCGTTCGGAGATAATTAGCAGCTACATGATACTTTGCTAGACGTCGTGTTTGAGTAAGAGCAACTGTGAAGTCCATAGATACTTTTAGTGTAATAATCTTAACCTTTTGACACGTAGTTCAACTTCTTCCAATTCTTCTATTGCAATTATATTCATCCATTCTTCGGCCATGATGAATGCAATATTCGACTGAAGTTATTTAGGCTACTTATAACATGCTACACTGTTCAATCACTTGCCACATGAGTATCTAGGCTACTGCCTGTTATAGGCTAACCTAAGTACTTATACTTGAATGTGGTCTGTATTAACAACAAGTTTGTGCAATAATAATAACATATGTTATTTACAGCATTTTACATGCAAAACTGACTAAATAATAACTTATGACGTCTAACCACCCCACTACGATTCACTGAACAATTAATGAACGTCAGTAGTAGGCCTATGTAAATTACTTATTTACTCATAACCTCATTTGCACTCTCGACACAAATTTTACTTCTTGTCCGTTCAACAAGTTCTTAATTTGCATACGATTATACATTCGGCACGGCATAAATGATGTGTAAATTGAATTCACACAGCGTCAACAGTCACCTTATGTCAAATATTTCGTTTGTTCTGATGCGCTACTCATCTACGACTCCACATCTCGCACGGCGATGATCGAGATAGTGGCCACTCGCACGGTCGAGACGTATACGATGGCTCTCGTATGGTTCGATCTTACCGTTTTCTAAAATCGTGCGAGCTACAGCCGCAATTCGAAGATTTCGTATACGAGTGCAGTTCGAGCTTAGAGGGGGGCCACAAAAGTATGCGTTGCGGAATCTCCAGCTACCTTGACACCTAGCGCTCGTTTGGCAACCAGCATAATCTAAAGAAAATCGAATAGCCAACGATCACATGATCGCCGCTGAGGTGCGTTTACACGATCGTGAAGCCTAACCTGATGCCATGTTACGGCGCGAAATGAGTAGATCTCTAAATATCCGATATGCGGTTAGTTTTAAAAGGGAAATAAAGAATTTTCACGCAATGACTACAGCGTATGCTCGGTGAGTCTGTGATGCAACTTGTCTCCCACGAAGTCTACTTTTCTTCCTGTTATACGCTCGGGGGACGACCACGTACATTTCTGACTTCCACGACCTCACCCTTTCTTGGCACGAGATTTTTTTTTGGTGGGTGTAAATTGTCAGGGAATTGCAGGGGCAGTAAATTCCTCGGAGTATTTTAAATCCTTCTTTATCAAGTTGGCAGTATTTCAAGAGTGCATATCGCCACCGGACACTGTCGGATTATCAGTTCGGGGCGGGGAAGTCACTTTTTTTTCTTCTGGTTCTTCGCCAATAACTCGTGAAATTTCGAGAGCAGAGGAACGAAAAGTATAGTCCGGAGAATGCCAGACATACGCCCTCCCATACCTCTCAACCCTCCTCCCACCAAACTCACCCACGATAGCCAACTTTTGGCTTTATTTCTCTCTCTTGTGGGGGTGCTGTGTGCTAGGTTTGCCTAGAATATTGTGATTTTATTGATTAATAAATCGCCCTACACAAGTGAAAAACTAATATCGCCGGCAATTAAAATGTAAGTTTTGAGAAATAGGCCTAAGGAGGAAGAAATAAAATGCACCTGCTGTTTCCAGCTTGATTTGAAATCATCCGTAGGTTATATCGGCTAGCACTGAGAGCTTCCGGATTGCATCAAATATGAAAAATTTAGTTGGGAAAATAATACAGTGATGTGGGGATGGAACAGGGAAGGAATTGAAACACGAAAAATCTGGAGCACTCGGAGAACCCCACCCCCGGAAGCAAATACAACGTCAATCCGCAAGGGAATTTTTCCTAATCAAAACTGAAAACACAGATGAAAGACTTACCGATTAAACATCTAATGAGTCAAAGCTCTTGATGGATCAAATTGTACGAACATATATATATATATTCAATATTATTTATTGCTTATTTATTTACGAGGACTTCAATCTGTTGAGTATATTGTGAACAAGCATAGTAAATTGACTCCAGGCTTAAACTGAAATGGAAATGCAAAATAAAAAAATCTGCCAGATGCTATTGAACTCACGATCACCAGAATCCGAGCGCAGCATATTAACCGCGTACAATCTTGAAAAGTATGAAATATGATACTTATGTCATAGAAAGAGTGGAAACTAAATTGAAAGGTATTATTACTCATTGATGAGCGACAACTGCGCGTAAAGAACAAAATACGAATTAATTTTTAAATGATTGAGTACATTTAGAGGAAAGAATTTGCGAATACGAAAGTGTTCATGTAAAGATGTACATCTGAGGTGTTATTCACACCTTAACCATCATAGAAGCATAAGAGAAGAAAATAATTCTCAATCCTCCCGACCTTGTATGCGGCAAGCGTCATTTGATAGGAGACTGCTGCCTCTGTGGAAAGTAACGTTTATCCCTCATTATGTTAGACGATGTTCAAATATTTTCGAAGTAAATATTCGTATAGTGTGTCCCGAATGCGAGGATAACTGAAATATTCAAGTGACCGAAATCCGCCCTACACTGTGCACTGGCGTACCTGGCGGCAGTTTTGTGAAACTTCGTTTGTTTCGATCCTTATTTTAATTGTCGTACCGTAAATAATGCTGCAATATCTGTACATTTTAATTTAAAAAATAAACATGTGAATGTGCAAAAAGAATAGTAAAGAATCAGAATTCCATTCATGTTTTCATGCAACTCACCCTAGAATGCGTTAGTGAGTGTTATCTACAGGCTTCGCGATGCTTTAAAAAAAAAAAAAAAAAATCATCGTGCGTCTGGTATCGTATAAGTCAAAGCATTTGTACGTGGTTAAAATCTCAGTAACGTCTACAGTGGAAGTCGCCTTTTTGATGAAAACTTGGTTAAGTGTACGGTCTCGTGACTAAGTTGACTCTAGTCGTATTACACACTTCGGCCCCACCTACTACGAAATGTATTGGTTAACTTCTTTACTTCTTTTTATTCTCTGCCATTTTATCGAGTTGCAACATGGATGACTGCAGTGGCGAAAAGCGAAAACGGGCAAAACAGGAAGAAGAAAAAAAAAGACGAAACTTTTAAACGCTTGGTAGTTTGAACCAAGGGCATTGTCGTAGTTTCCACTTTCAGCCAGCAGCTGAGCAGAATTTTGTTCCCAGTAAATCCAGAAAGTGATTTTTTAGTAATCTGAAGTATTATCCAGATTAAGTACCATAGTAAAACTGTTTGAATTCTTGAAACAGCCACCGAGTACCGAAGCGAAGTGAAAAGCTCCTGCTTTCACGTGTTTCGTCGAGAACTGCTAGCGTATTTAGAAGCAAGGTTTTCACGTAAACGTAAACTGTATTTATTTACCAATATCGCTTTATTCTCAAAGGTGTTTGTCTTTGTTAGGTAATGATACGTGACAAATTAAAACTCCCAGAGTGAAAGCATTGCATATGAGATTTTTAATCGTATTTCTAATATGGAGAAGTAAAGTAATGGAAATGCCTGCAAACACTTAGAAAAAATACGTTCGCTGTGATAAAAAAACAAAGTAACTGTATTAAATAATTAGCCTGCTTACGCCCAAGGTCTGTCCTTGGGTTATGTCCACACGTACAGTTTTAGACAGCGTTTCTGAGGTGCTTGACGGCTGAGAGAATTATTAATTTTTTTGTTTCAAATTCAACCAATGTGTGTTCACACGCTGTTGTTTCCATTATAGTAAACCTTCTCTTGTAAAATCACAATCAATTAAGAGCACAAGGAAGAAGTTTTGGTAGTGAATTTTGTCTTCTTTTCATTCTCTTTTCTAAAACCAAATACCGCAAATTCTTAAGTTTCTCATTTAATAATATATTACTCTACGGCAATGAAATATCTCACTGTATTTAATTATATTTAACTGTTCGTGCAGTAAAATGTATTCACGACCAGTTAACCGTAGAAACTAAAGAAGCACCTTTTTGTGGGAACTATTTTGATTGGGAAGTTAAGTTTGAGGCGTACAGGCGAATTGGGCAGTGCGCTAAATAATAACGAGCTCAAGAGCAGTGCATTCCCTTCAAGGTTGCAGCGTAGAGTCATAATGCGAATGTGACGATGCCAGTGTGCGATACACGACCTTCTCACTATTACATACCACCCACGTGGATGGGTGGCTGACGTTTTACCGGGCACTCATGACTGTCTAGAAAGTTCTTGAGGGCACGCCAGATAAGCAGCTATCTAGTGATAGGGTGAAATTAACTCAGAAAAAATGTTTTATTCTTAGTTGTTTTCTAGCTTAATGCAGTGCCCATGCGCTTCTGTCAATGTCGCGTGTTCTATAATACGTGTGTCTTCTGTCTAACGATCCTTTTTATAAGGTGGCTTCGTCGATATAATGACGCGATTGGCTAGACTCAGACTACTGAATTTTTAATAATCTAGCTTAGCCCCCGTCAAGTAGTGTAAAATATTTTTAACAATATTTTTATCTGTGTCCTGAGAATAATAATTCTGAATCATTGATTGGATAAACAAGCTAACCCACTGACGCCATCATTGCGTTAAATATACCTACTCTGTACTTTTGCGTAAAATTTCTACTGAACATGGTAAATTGTACGTGTCGAGCTCAAAAGCCTGCAAAATATTCAGCACTTGTTAGGCACTTGGAGAGACAAGGTATGGGCACGTCTAAATTAATTGAGAAATATTACGATAGGTCATATACCAACTGGCCGAATCGCGGTGAAATCTCGGTGAGAAATATCATAACTGAGTTTGATAGCTGAAGATCCCAGGGTGAACAAATTTCGGCCACCAGAAAACAGGCATTAAAAGCTCGAAGTAAAATATTATATATATTTTTACTAATAAAGTAAATTTTTATAATTTAAAGGCTTATTTATTTCGAAGTAAAATGTTTCTTACCATTTATAGCTGGAAACTAAAACAGCAGGAATATAAATTTTAATTCTGCATCCCCTAGGCACAGGGCGGGTAGCATTGCAAATCTCTTCAGCCTTCTTATATGAGAGCTGCGTTGGGCCAGAAACCAGACTTTTGATCAAATTCTTCGAAGTTCCCTGAACGACTTTGTGACAAAGCGCAGACATACCCTTCCCGCAAACACCGTACAAAAGGAAGGGTCGTTATCCGGGCATTTATCTGCAAAGCAAACAGCACCGCGACCTTCTTCCATCATTAAAAAATTCAGTCTGTTACCTTCTGATAATCCAGAAAAAATTAGCAAAAAACTGAGGATGCATTTGAAGATTCATTACGAGTGTTTGCCTCGGTCTTTCTAACTGATAAAAATATAAGCCCTCTATACCAGCAATATATCGTATCAGATGGCCGAAACTTAGGTGGGAGCAAGTAAACTAACCTCGTTCTTGCAGGAATGAAATTTCAATTGACGAGTAGGAAAAATGTTTGATTGTGTTATCCTCTAATGGATTCTGGAAGTTACAAATATTCATAGCATTTTAGAAGATTTAAGGACACGCTTTCAATCATATTATTTATCATTCTTCCTAGTGTATGTGCCTTACAGATGACAGCTGTAAATAATTGTGACAGCAGAACACATAAGAGTCGAAAAGTGAAAGGTGAGGCTATCCCTTTAGATGTACAACGAAAGTAGTACATTGTTATAATGAAAGGAGTACATTGTTATAAAGAAAGTAGTAAATTGTTATAATGAAAGGAGTACATTTGTTATAAAGAAAGTAGTAAATTGTTATAATGAAAGGAGTACATTTGTTATAAAGAAAGTAGTGCATTATTAGAAACAACGCCTGAGGGGTGTACCCGAGCTCGTGAGGGATGATGGTCTTAGTAAAAAAAAAAGAAGTATTATTTGATTTTAATTTATTCACAGAGCTATTATTAACATCGTTAATCTATCTATCTCCGCTATTACTATTTTATTTCTCAATGAGTGTAGTATTAAATGTCTATATCAGCTCTAATTAAAGCCCTTTTCAATGTCTCTGTTTGACTATAGTCAATTAACTCACAGTCACCCTTAAAACATGTTCACACTGTTCACCCTGTCTGTTGCCATCACTTGTAATGACTTTCACTCAAGCATCCAGTCCAATAGCCCAGCCTGCCAGTCATACTATTCGCTGCGCCGTTGTTCACAGTCGCAGATTTTCTACCCGCTGGTCACTTTTCTCGTCACTCGCTGCTCTCGCTCGTCGTCTATCGCTTAACGTCACGCAATCAACCAGACTCCCGACTCTCATAAACTCCCTTCTTTGAAGCCCGACGCGCTTTTATAGTCGCTGGCCTTGACCTGGAGAGTTCGCCGCACCCCGAGTCATGCTGAGAGAAACTCGATCATTAATCCAGAACATTCTTCAGATAAACGCGGATATTCAACCTGCTAAAGGCCAGGAGCGCGCGAGCCGCAAAAATGCCTATCGCGGCGTGGCGGAAAGTCTTCGCCGCCCGTTATATTGTCACTACTCTGTCCTATTCCTCTCGCTCGTGCGAGACGGGCCAAGTCAACGACACAGACCAGCGACACGTAACAATGTGTATTCTTCACCATGTTCTGGGAAAGGGCGTGTGCTTCGCTAACGAAACTGTGGGATATAGTTCGGTTGGAGTCTGGCGTGTTTTGTTTGGGCGGGAAGAGGGTGTCGGATCGAATGAGGAACGACCCTGAGCTGTATTTCGCTTCCACGTGTGGCTGGCATTCGGAATATGTGTTGCAGAGTTCCACAAAGAATCACAGGTGTCATAGGCGGCCTTTCATATATTTCTGAAAAGAAAAATTAGAAATAGTCATGTCAAGAACTAGAAGCTCACGTGAAATAAACATTCGTCTTTCATTAAAAAAAGCATCCAACATGTTTATGTTGGAGAGATAATATGAGACCTACACTAAAATATTATACAGCAAAATTAAATCGTACATGTGGAATGAGTATTGCAGCCGTGAATCAAACTAAGCTCTAAAAGTGGATGCTAATATTTAAAACTGGTCAAGTAACGGTAGTTTGTGGATGAGCCTGTCTATAAATATTTTTTGAATCAGAGATAATAGTCATGGTATAAGTTGGGAAGGGCCTTCCACTGTAGCAGAGTAATAGATATATCAAAATAGAAATGAAGTAAAGGAAATTCCTTTTTTTAAATTTAAAAGCCATACAGATGATTGTGGATATACAAACAGTCCGATTTTAAGCTGGTGAGTTAGTCGCTTATTGAAACTACAGTTCTTACATTATACAATGTCGTATATAATCCAGCCTCCCTGGATGGAAACACCATTGATTGGTCGTCTCTCAGAAATTTTTCAACTAACGGCTGGCATGCAAAATTTCAGTGGTTTATTATTGGGATAGTTGTTACTATAGCCTGTTCACGGTATAGTGAGCACTCTTTAAGCCCCTTCCAACCGATTTTAACCACTAATAAATATATCTTATTGCAGCCTCAGGCATTACATTTGAGGGTGGTGTAATGTATACACTGTGAAAGGAAAAATTTAGAGGGGCCTTAAAAAGTGCTCACTTTACCGTGAACGGCCTGTAAGCATTTTTTCATACATTTCACACAGCACATGAACTTTTAAAATGATCTATGAAATATGAGAGGAATTCTTTTAGAGAAACCGAAGAGATAAATAAAAACAGTTATTGTGTACGACACATACGATACTAAATTTACCGTGTATTCAGAGCTTTTTTTTTTGCGAAAAATTATTGGCTGTTGAACGAGGTCCCTACGGTTGCAAACGAAGGTTTTCGAACGAGTGTAATCAAAATGATCGAATGCAGGTTTTTTTTGTTATGCAGATTCATTTACGGGCGGCGACTGTGTGGAGCCGTCAGCAGGTTTTAATGTCTCGCTCAGCAGCCATGTTACAGGGTGGTGTATGAGAGAGAGAGAGAGAGAGAGAGAGAGAGGAACAGAGAGAGAGAGAGAGAGAGAGAAAGTGGGAGAGAGAAAGAAGAGGTTTTTTTTTTAACAACGAACACCCCATGTTGAGCGGGTTGCCGTCCTACTCGTACGCAGGGAAAGCAAACACGGATCTCGTGTACAGGATCGAGGGTAGAACAGAGATTGGCCAGCTGCTAGTGTCGTAATAAATGACAGGAAATAAAAAAGGGATGGAGATAAAAACACGTTGGGTGAAGGTATGGTAGAGTGCGCGCACACGCTGTGTAATAACAAAGTAATGAGAAATCCCCATCAATTTAATCCCCCCCCCCCCCCCCCCATTTTTTCCAACAGAAGCTGCCGAAACCCCATATCTTCAAATACGATCAGCTTACTGTAAAGGAAAATTCCTGTTTTCAAATGCTACTATACTTTTTCTGACCACGTGTTAAGTTAAATGGGATAGATTCAATCTACGCTAAATAATTACTTCTATAAAAGTGTCATTCCATTTTTAAAAAAATGCGAACACGTGATTTTGACAGTCCTTTAGGCATTTCTTGAGTATATATTGTATTCATGCGTAGAAAATGAAAAATCAGTAGCGCGTGACCAGAAAAAAATCAGACTACAGATTTTTGATAGCAATTTGTTAAAACCAAACAAATTGAAAGAGAAATGTCTGTGTACGTCTAACGTGCGTTTCTTGTGCAGCATCTCAAATCGATTGAAGTATTAACCCGGAAATTTGGAGAAATTAAGTAGCTCAGTTGGTACCCCTGACAGTTCTTTAGGGCACGTAGTGCAAAATAAGTAACGAAAAAAGGAAACATTGACGACCCGCATGGAAAGCAAAGATCCACTCCCTTTGGTTTTAAATCTTTAAGTAAATGAACTTTTATCATAAAAGTCTTTGCTCCGACGTTTAATTTATTTATTTCGGAAAATGTAGGTGCAGCAGGATATCTAATGGCCTCACGAAAAAAAAAAAAAAAATTTCAAACACAGCCGTGCATACTCGTGCCCGACAAATCTGGCGTTTTCCTTTCTTGAAGAGCTTTAAATACGCCAGCTATCACCGAGTGTGGTCAACAAGACACTACCACGAGAAAATCTCACGGCTGAGAGAAAAATACGTTAGGCAGCTAAACGATAAACGGAATGTGCGTTTTCCGTGTTCCACAAATATTGAAACTTGTACGGGTTATAAGAGGAAGTTGCAAAAATAATAGTATTCCGGAAGAGAAACCCACTTATGCATTAAAGCGAGTTGTATTGTATTGTAAAGGGCTTTCTAACGTCTCCCGGTGTTATGCTTGAAAGCTTAGCAGGGGACGGCTTACGGACTAACTTATAACGTAACTTACAACCTAACTTAAATTAATACCCATGACTTACCCGGGATTCGAACCCAGATCCTCCCTCGCCCCAGGGGGCTTATTCTATGTTTCGTCGGTAATTGCCCACACCGTCATGAACCTACTGTCTCGCAGCCGACAGAATTATCGTCGGATCCAGAACGGCATTTGTTTAGCACGAGGGCGCAATCGGGCATCTTCGGCTTGCCGAATTTCCGCACTCCAAGCTAGACGAGCGTTTCTGTCTCTGCGCACGGTCGACAACGTACCAACTAAATATTACTAAAATTGCTTGTTTTAAAATTTCACAAATCTGTTGAAAAAATATTACTTTAAGACACGAATAGTAAGCTTTATATATTTTAGCTCGTAAACAATAGTATATGTTTACAAATACGTGTTTTATAAGAAAATAACAGTTCACAGTTTTTGTGGATTTTGTGAGCAGTTTGAGACACTGTGGTGGGTGGCCATGTTGGACAGTATTTTTTTCCCTTCCTGAGATATAGATATTTACGTGTTACGGACGAGGCCCGTGTGTTTAGCAAACTATTTGTGTATGTGGAAAAGAAAATATTTGGCCAAGGCTAAATGGAGGAATGTTAACACATGCTAATTATAGATTTCACGTAAATCTGTCCTGAATAATAAAGAAATGTACACGTCTTAAATCGATTATATTAATATTCCTAACTTTGGTGTCCGCCGAAGTGTACTGTAGAGCCATGGAAAACCTCGTGTTCAAGTGATTGCAAATTTTACAAACAATAAGTTTACGTGTTTTGTAAATGCATTTGTAAACGGTTAATATAATTATTGAATTGCACGTGGCCTGAAAAAGCCGCACTTTCCATATTTTTGTATTGAGTGAATAATATTTGTTTATTTGACTATATCGTAAATTCAACGGGTGTAAATTTAACTTCGATCAAGTGTGTGTGTGTGCGTGTATTTCTGCATCTATACGAATACGAACATCGATGTATATGAATCGCGTTTTGTTTTTCATTAAAGTTAAAATTTTCGAAGTTAAATAATTTGAATGTTATTTCCATACGAGCAAAATTTTCCACGGCTCTATCAAAATACCTACTATGCAAAACAAAATGCCGCACACTCGTGAGAACATCAAAATAATGTCGTCTCACTAAATACGTGAATATAAAGATGTTTCATTTTTTCCCTCTAACCAAAATAAACAGAACCCCAACATAATAGCTGGGCAATTATAAAAATAGATGAATTTGGAATGCCAACGTAGCTATAATATCCTACATTAATTACTGGACGGAAGTTAGATAACGTTAGTATTTCAGTGCCTGTCACGACAGGAAACACGAGGGAAGAGGAAAATGCAAGTATGCATTATACTCAAACGTTTCTTTACAATCGTCTTTTCCTTCACTGACAAAAACAGCTGTGGTGGAAGGATAAATTGTGTCCGTGCTACTTTTCTAGAAATGTCAAAATTTACCCCACTTACATGAAATAGACTAACAGAGCCAGCCCCAAAACATTTCAAACTGTAGGCTACTAGGGGCCAGAATACAAATGTACACAGCTTATAAGATTTCTTTTTTTTTAAATATTGTATTTCACATATTTAAACAAACTAAAAAGTAGACAGGAGAGGAGTTTCGCTCGCATACCATAGATACGCGTGTAAAACGAGGCACGCAACATAACCGCTAGACCACCGAACACATACTGTTTGAGGGGTGAATAAATGTTTATTTAAGATAAGGTAATAGTAATGTATTGAATAAATATTTACTATTGAGTATTTGTACATTTACACGCTTGTAGTAACATCCCACACGTAAAATAGAATGTATAATGTTATGCACAATGTTTATAAGGACAGACGTGTGTGATGCACGTTTGTAATAGTTATAACCAATCTTTTCATACTTATTCGTATTGTAAATGTACGTGTAGGAAAATTATAACTCCATACAACACAAACACATCCTGCACTGACTTTATACTACACAATATTTATTTCCGTATCATTGAAATACACGGCTACATTTCATACCGACGCCTGCCATATTGGTTTACCTGCGAAATTATAGCCTGCCAATTGCTCGTTAGCAGTTGAGAAGTTCCGACTCCACTCGTGACGTCACTTGACTTTCGTTTCAAGCTTAGAATACCGAACGGTGGTCTGAGCCGATATAGGCGGTTCACGGTAAAGTGAGCACTTTTTAAGGCCCCTGCTAAATTATTCTTTTCATAATATTTCTATCTTCCTGTCACTTTTTAATTTAAAAATTGCCATGAGACTAATAAATGCAGTGTATACATTTCGCCACTAACAAAAGTTAACGCCTGGAGTTTCACTAAATCCCATTTTTTAGTGGTTAGAGCATGTTGAAAGGGCCTTAAAAAGTGCTCACTTTACCGTGAACAGCCTATAGTAGTAAAGAATCTGTCGTTTTTCGTCGGAATGAGAGACTTAGATCGGTGGCGCACCAACCGACTCCGCCGCGGGAGCTCGGCTTAAAAGCGAGTGGTAAAAGAGGGATCGGCACCAACCCTCTGTTCCAAATAACTGGCGAGATCGTGGTATGCGAAAAATGCAACGGTATACCCGGCCGTCGCGAGTCGGGAATTGAGAGAGAGAGAGAGAGAGAGAGAGAGAGAGAGAGAGAGAGAGAGACCACAGTTGTTTAGCAGCACTGCTACCGAAGTGGTATGCAACACATACACCAATGGGCTGGAGGGGACGGAGAGGTGTGGTGTTGCAGACCGCCGCATTGAATTCAATACTCACGAATGAATAGCATATTTGTCAAGTGTCGAGGTAACGTGAATGCCGCGGCTCGATTGTACAGGGCGAGTCGTTTAAAAGAGGCTCCGTGGGACATGTGTGTAACGGGGCGAGGGAATGAGGAAATACAGGCCAGTGTGATAAACAAAATACCTAGAGTAGGTGCTGGAAGTGGCCGCCATTGACCTCGAGGCAGGTGTGCAGGCGATACGAAATGTTGTGAAAGGCACGGGCGAGGACGTGCTGCGGGATGGCATCGACACGGGGCCTCTTTTAAAGGACTCGCCCTGTAGATTGTGTGCCGTCGTTGTTGCCGTTGGTCGTCTCCCTATGATACACGCTCTTCAAAGGCTATTTCAGCACTTAACGATGGTCAGGTCAGTTAACGCCTTGCTATGGTAAAGGCGAACAAGACTAGCGAACAGCAGCGATGCGTCGGTATCCAGAGGCCTGGCGAAGAATCAAAAACACATTACAGCAATAATAGTTAGAGCCCCGAGTATTTCGCGGATTGAGTTGGCAGCAAGCTAGGCTGGACAGCCCTCTATACACTCGAGACATAATCGTTTGCTTATTGGTTGCTGTGATCAAGTGAGGTCTCTGTACAGGACTGTTAAACACTCACTCACACTACTGCTTCCTGCCTAATTACTGGATCACAGTTGAACGGGGCGTGTCTAAACAAATGTCGTCCAATTACAACAGTACGAGAAAAGAACAACAGTTTGGAGTCCACCTCGCCTCCGAATGAATTCCCGAAATACTCGTGGCTCTAATAATAGTTTATTAAACATATAAATAAAGTTCCAGCAGAGATCTCCCCCCCCCCCCCGGGTGACACGGTATTTGGGATAATTACGCCACCAGAAACCGTATAATACTTGGCAACACTTTGTACGGGATCCGTTTGTCTCCGGACTCGCCGATATGAAGCCATCGAGATGCAGCTTGGCGAGCTGCTCTTTGCTTTCCCACTCAACACTCAGCCTCCGGCGACTGTATCATTCATGTACTGTAACTGATTACGACCTCCCTAGCCAATATTTTATATTTAATGTGAATCGTAATAGTTCAATTAAATACCAGATCTATCTTCATAATTAACATCAGTTCTTCCCTCGTAATAGTATACACCTTCCACAGTCCCTCGCCACTAGTATAAAATATTTAACAGCCTGCTCCGTGTGTCAATTGTGGTAGTCAGCAATATCAACCCACTCTTCTGGCCAAAGAAAGAATTATAATAGTCTCGTGGTCTAACCCTCAGCTCGAGTACTGTTTACTGATGCGTGCGGTGGGTCTGTTAACATACTGTCTTCCTATTGATGTCTTTTGAACCACGATGAAAACTGTCAATTAATTATGTACCGTAGTGTACAGATTGCACGTTTAAGAAATGCTTTTTTTTTTCGGAGAGGTTTTTTCAGAAAAAAATTTCTAAACCGAACCAGTTTTAAGGTTTTAAGAGCAATAGTATTTTTTGTGCGTTTAAATTATAAAAGTTGTGCATATGAAAATCTTTTTTCTCCATGCATATCTAAGCAAGACGTTAAAATTTTTGAGAACGGACGTATCGTAGCGTTAATTTATCAACAAAAGTTTTCCTTTACTCGTCTTAGTACGTTGCCGTACAAAACTTTCTGAACGTTAAGTGTCTTTAGTGTCTCCCAATCCGCCAACAAACAATGAAGGGAAAACAACGCGGCTCTTGTAATGAGGCACAATTTACTGTACTCTTGAGTGTATGTTCTGTACTCTTGAGTGTATGCTCATTTCGGATAAATTTCGCTATTTGAACCGCTGAACCGAACAGTACATGGATCACCGCAGAATTCATGTTATTATTATCTGTGGTCTTTGAATATTTTACAAACTTAACCCCCATATTTACTAAGAATATAAAAATAAAAAAAAAACTCTCGATTCTTTGTTTAGGTGTATGTCTATATGTACTTACATAGGTGCATGTGTAAGCCTATAGAAATATTGATGTTCAGTGATGAAAGGTGGTATTGAACTAACCTTTTTATTGAGGAAAAATATTTATTTAAAGTGAAGGTTATATTATTATGGCATATTTTATAGTATAGTGAATGCATAAAGTGATATTCTGCTGGTTTGCAATACTTAATTCCTAGAAGTTAAGTTGATAAGATAGGGTACTTCATTTTTTTATTAAAATTTTATCTTGAAGTTTATTTCTTTTTCTCATGGTCTGTGTTGTAAAAAGACAAATTTGTGTTCGTAATGTACCACTGACGTCTCTGTAAAAATATTTCTATTGTTTTTATTCGCACATAAATAATGCAGACCGGGAAAGTGTCTGGTTTTCGTAACAATTATTGTAATTATCAGTGCATTTAGTATAATGATAAAATATGTGACCTAAATATATGAATATGATACAACATACTGCACTCAAAACAGATCCGAATTATATAGTTTAAAGTATAGCACTAATTTAATTGTTTTAACATAGTGATGTAATAAAATGCGTATTTTTAAAATTATTATTAAAGTTTATCAGCACCAACCCTTTAATAGATACTAGGGCACTGGCTCTATACTCTATCTTAGATACTAGGGCACTGACTCTATACTCTGTCTTAGATACTAGGGCACTGGCTCTATACTCTGTTTTAGATACTAGGCCACTGGCTCTATACTCTGTCTTAGCTAAAAGGGCCTCATTTCGACAGTTGGAAGGCAGGCAGAATTATACATTTTTTTAACAGTACCGAATTCGTCAAAACCATACTGTGTCAAATTGACTATAATAACGCGAAAATCATGGTTTCCTTGTGTCAAAAGAGCTCTGGTGTAAGAATATGTCATCGAAACCACAATGCTGGCGCTGCCTTAGAACTGTCAAAAAGGGCCTTTGTATGAAAGTCGAAGCATACAGCCATTCTCCAGGTATGAGTAGAAAAATTCCACTGCTTTGGCAGCGAATATTACCCAAGTCTCCACGAACTGTAGTGGGAAGGCTGTGCAGTACGTGGACTGGAAGATGAGCAGACAGCTGCTAATGTACTTCGGTGCGAAGAATATGGAAGGGAAGAAGAGATCGCACTGCCCATCTGAACCTCTTTGCTTATTACCGCTCTACGATCGGGCCGCTAACGCTTCTCTTGTGACCAACAAAAAAAAAAATCATTATTTTGTCGTGGCTATTTTAAAACATCAATATTGATAAAAAATATAATTTTAGATGACATGGTAAGGATTTTTTTAGCTTTAATAATGACCAAACTAATATAATTAACTTGGTTTGTATTTTTTTTTTGCTCTGCTGGGCGGTACATGTGTACCGAGATTCCCTGCAATCCAAAAAGTTAAGTTTCAAAAAAAATAATGTGTTTGTTTTTACAGTGAACTGTAGTATTTGAATCAAAAGAGACAAAAATTCAGACAAAGTATGGATTATAATTGGAAATAATTGAAAGTTCGTAACCAGATAAACAGCCCAAACCCAGATACCAGTCAAAACCAACATCACTGGTTTAGAAACTTACCTTTCTGGATTGCTGGGAAAGGTGAAGTATTTCACAAGTGTGTTTGGTTTCAAATTATCACAGTGAGGAACCCAACATCTTGTAACACAGTTCTTTTTTGTAATTTTTCCCATTTCAAAATTGAAATTCAGTTCAATTCACTTACGAAGCTCGTAAACAACTTGGTCAAGAACGCCAACTTTATGGAATAATTTCGACATAGACAATTGAAAACATTTTTAAAAATTTTTTCTTAGAGCTTAACGTGTGTACGATTAAAGTTGATTTAATCTTAAACGTAAAAAAGGATTACTCTGCCTGAACGGCAATCCGATGAATAAATTGTTTTTATAATTGGATAACTTTTCGATGTTGGTATAAAAGGAATTGTTAGTGCTCGATAAGAGCAGCAGAATCCCTATGTAGTGACTGGCCCCTGGGCGACACCTCAGCGGCAACGACAGTCTTGTCCGGGGCACCATTCCAGTCTGTGTTCAGCTAAATTCCAGTCTGTGTTCAGCTAAATTGCTCGGCAATGCCGCCACTGGTCCGCCGCTACAATCGTCGTTCGTGTGCATAACCAATTCTCGCCTCCCACCAAAATGCGGCAAAGCATCTTGACGAGTTGTGGGATCGGACAATGTCCGCAGAGAATTTGTTGGTAAGGGAGGTCCTGTATCCTAAACGCCATTCTCCTTACCAGAATAGCGTGGAGTTTTTCTTGTGTGTAGTGGTGGGGGTTCCTTGGCGACCCTATTCGCCAAGGCACGACACCCCCGGGTCTAGGACCCCACATCAGTAATTTGTTGACCTTAATACGTCTTTAAATTTGCAACCATCGTGGGAGGCAATCCAGAAAATCCTATGATAACAAAATCGGGGTATACAGTTTGGCATTGCAGCTCCGAATCTATCGTCTACATTCAAATTTCAATTACAGCACTCGATTGCCAAACGATCAAAGAATGTGTTACTTTGAGTGAGGACTGGGAAGCATCTTGATGTGCTGAGGGAAAAGGGGGGGGGGGGGGCGCTTTTTTGAGTTCGTTTCGCCGCGTCTCATAATTCCCGCGTAGTATATCTTTTGAATAGGGGACGCTAGGACACTCGTTTAAGTTTCATTCAACAGCTCTCGTCAAGCTCAATCGTTTGCGTGTATAAAAACATTTGAGGGGCGTGTTTATGGTGAAATTGTATGCGTTTAACGCAAAAAAAAAATAAAATTTAACACAATTTCGGCCTATACGAGTCAAAAAGTCAAGTCAAAATACAGAAATCGTATACGGTTAGAAAGAGCACCTCAAAAGCAATCCAATGGTGCCCATAAAACCTGATATGATCGAGTGAAGCGGTGCCGGGAACGTAAAATAAACATCAAGTTATCCGAGCGCGTCAACGTAGACGTATTCACGCAAAACAAACGGCCATTACCCCAACACAGCCAGACACAATTTTTACATCCTAAACTCGACATGACTTATTTTTGTGGGCGTCTGGTTACCAGGTGAACCTAAGCTTACTAAAATCAGAACATCTCGTCGTATTTTGGATTGCTACGCGTGACAGTTTGGCTTCAAGCACAAAGATTTAACCTGCTCTCTACAGGTGCACGCCCAATGAACGTGTTTTTTCAGCGCTTTGATCGCATCCAGAAATGGACGTCTGTACTTCACGTCTCACATCATGGAAACTACTTCCAGCCAGATGCTGTTCGAAAAGTGTGCGAACGGCTCGTTGAGATGAAAGCCGTTAGTTTTCAGAATGTTTTTGGCACTAACGTGTTTATCTGACACCTTGTTTTCTGTAAGATACGAATGGGTAAGATAAAAAAAAACGATATTGTCGCCTCTACGATTTCGGTTGGTGATGCCGTATTGATTCGAAATAAAGGGTTGTCCGCTGTGATATTGGCTGTTTACGATAAAGTGAGCACTTATGAGGTCCTGATTAGTTTTTCCCTTCAGCCAATTTTTATCATTTAACCACCTTTTTTTAAATAAATATAGCCATTGAAGTAATAAACACAGTTTGTTTATTACACCGCAATCAGGAGTTAAAGTTATTTATCGACTATTATTCCAAATTTGAAAGCTTTCAAAAGTGCTCACTCTACCCTGAATAGCCTATACCAGACATTATTTTGCCTCAGGTTTATAGGTTTGCCTGATGATCATATTGAAGTTACAACACTGTGTGCATAGAAACTCGAACAGCTAACTGAGCTCGTGTGTGTGTGCGTGTGTTGTACATCGTAGCGGGTATATGGTCGGAGCTGAAGGTAGTGAGCTGTGTAGACCCGTGGTGTTTACACTGGGAGACCAAGCAGACGGCCCGCGTGTACAAACGCACACGTCAGAAGCACGCACTTGTCCTCCCGTACATGAGAGAGCACAAGATGTCACCGCTTGGAGGCTGTGTCAACACGAATGGGTCGGGCGGGAGCTGAGGCAAGTGGAGCCAGCCTGAAGAATGTATTACATGAAGTCGGGACGGAGCACTGCCGGTAAAGGCTGTTCACAATAAAATGAGAAATTTTTAACTCAATATTAGAAAAACGTCGCTGCCCCTAGCTGCATATGTTTTAACGGGCGCATTGAGTGACATGCGTCCAGTAAAGTTGGTAACGATGTAGGGGAAGTAATTCTGTAACTTAACGTCGATTAAAAAGTGTTATGCAACAATTTTTCATAACTTAAATTATTTCTTTCGCTTTCTTTGTTTTTTAATGCATCGAAGTGTAAATATGAGCAGATTTGTTAAGTAATTACTTTTCTTGTAATTTCGCAGTTTCGCTTGACCAACGCATGAATAAAGTGATGAGGCCCATGACAATTTTCATCTTACATAAGGCGGAAGAATACACAACTTGCATACAAGTAGATCTTAAGCACAGGGCTGTCAAAAGTGCTCATTTTACTGTTTACAGCCTAAATGAATACGGCGGAGGAAAAAATGGAACACACATGTACATATTTATTAAGACTAATTCAGATCCCACAGGCCATTCTTTAAGACGGCTGTGTTGGCACAGATTTAGCATGGCTGACTGTCTATAACGGGGAGCAAAATGAATATATAAAAAAGCCAACGGATATTTATGAAATGCAGGAACATGACATTAACCCCCAAAAGTTCCTGCCCCATTTATGAGAAGATTTGTCAGAAAAATTCTTGATCGTTGTGGCTGGGGATTGAGTCACCTCCCATGCTTGCAAACTTCAAAAACAACTACTGAGATTTTTGGCATTAATTTTCTTACAACACGTTTCCGTTTATGGATCGGCAACAAGTGCGGCATGTAAATTCCCAGTTTTATGACAACTGGCAAAGTTTAAAGTTATGTTTTACCATTTCGACATGCGCCTGTGGGGAACAAACTAAGCCAAATTGTTACAAAGTACCACCTTCTTGGCCACACGTGTAATTAACGGCTAGGGGATATATGACGTTGAGATACATGACGGGTGGCTGTAGCCAGAGGTATAGCTTAGGGGTAGACAGACGGAAGACTACCTGGAATA
Organism: Dryococelus australis; assembly: GCA_029891345.1. Lineage (NCBI taxonomy): Eukaryota > Metazoa > Arthropoda > Insecta > Phasmatodea > Phasmatidae > Dryococelus > Dryococelus australis. The sequence continues at coordinate 30,154,589 of CM056997.1, forward strand.
AAGCTGGGCTATTATTGCGTTAACAGAACATTACAATTACAAGAAGCTATATATTATCGGCGGAGCACTTTGTATATAACCTAATGAGAGCCTGGGAGTAACTGGGCTTGTCCCACCTTGTGTACAGTTCCGAGGAGGCTGTTGTACATGATGCGTGGTTATGGCGAACGGCACTGCGAGCTCCTGAGGTCCTCCATCCTGGTCGGCGTCACGACGGAGAAAGACACCGCCCGCCACACAGTAATGCCAGATATTCGCGTCGCATCTTGCTATCCGCCCTGCTTCCAGGTTGGTAGTGGGGGTTCTCACTCATCAACGTTTGGCGAGCCACGCCCCGTGCAGCAGCAACCACCTCCCATGTTTGTACTTAAGTGAAAGGCCGGCTCAGACGACTATGGTACGTTCACGCCAACTTAACAGAATGAGTACCATGTTAGAATTTTATCATGGCGTTGATATTCAGTTTGTGGCTCGTGTGGTATCATGCATTATAATTCAGGTTTTCAGGCCAATTTCGTTGAATAGTTAATCTGTATTTCACAAATAACGATTAAATCTTTCCCTGTGTCTCGTTCTTCATACAAAATAATTGTAAATGCTTATTGGATATCACGCGCCAATGTATTATTTGAGCCATCCACAGATTGGCGATTTGGAAGACGATATTATAAGACTAAGTGTACAACACAAGTCATGAACACATTCATATGCATCAAACCTTCCATATGCGACTGACTTTAAACAACAGACATAGAAATATGTTTCGTTTCAGCGAGATTACAACCATCCAGATGGCAGCTAAATGTGTCTGCGATCGTTGAGATACAACTTAAAAACCTGCCTCACGAAGGAGAATGTTATCAGTATACTAGGTATGAGTGAAAGCTGTGTGCACCAAGCAAAATCCTGTCGTTCGCAATTGCAAAACGGCGTTAACTACTATTCAATTGCGTAAACTCCAACGAATTCTCGTGAATGATTTAGCCTTCCCGAAAACCAATCTGCTTTGATTAAAATTAAACCATCACACCTGGACCTGTTTTTGAAACACGGATTGTCATACAAAGGCTTAAAGTGTTGTCTAAATATTTAGCATAATTTACAGGCCCAGAGAAAAATTAACATCATAACAAAGTGAATTATCTGTTATACTTACTTGGAATTATAAGCGTTGACAATTAGTAAAATTTAATATCTGTAACAACATCCTTTCATAGGCTTCACCATCGTAACAGTCTTCTTTGACTATTAAATGCCGTGTTTTTTTGTTGTAATCGTGTTGAGATCAGTCATTCATTAATTTTTTTTCTTTAAATATACATTCCGAGTCTTATTTCTGTTACGTTTAGAGGACGGGAAAAGTATTTTAAAGTCATTCAGGGGATATTTTATGATCTCATTTTCAGTTATACACTTCTCCGACTCTATTGACTACTCAATCATTACAGGAACTCTACAGCCAATTTCACAATCCATAAGGCCCATCTACAACCGCGTTGACGCTGCAATAACTCGTTACAATAAGTCATTAATCAGTGAATCGTATACGCTCTAAATAAACCGACGTTAAACATTGCCATGACGCTAAACGTAAAACGCAGTGCGGTAGAAGTTGGCCTACTTTCAAGTCTTTGCGTTTTGCGTTTTACGGCATCCAATCGGAATTCAAGACGACATAAACAAGTGAAAACAAATGTTACAGACGATTTAAAACAGATAGCACCACTATCGCCGTACGTATTTTATTTATTAACATCATATGAAATCAATATACAAATAACGCAAAATGCATTAAAGAATAATTGAATATAACTATTAAGTCTGAGGAATCCCTATTTTTTCAAAATGTTCTTTTTAAATTCCAAACACAAAAAAAAAATATTTCTTCACGTACACTTACATTCTTTTTATTTTTATTCCTGTTAACGTTAGTAGTAGGAAAATGTATGTTTGGGCACAGAGGCGTGGGGCGTCGGAGCCAGAACCGGGGAGCCGCCATCTTGTGACGTCACCCTAGCGCCATCTTGAATGTCATTGGCCTTTCACCCCTGACCCATGTAACCTTTGACCTTGACCCCGTTGACCTTTGACCTCAAAAAACACTAAAAACTTTAGAAAAGTCCAAAAACTCTTTAAAAATTCCAAAAAATCTAAAAATCCTAAAAAAATCTGAAAAAAAATTATTATTACAAACCATTAAAAACTTATTTTAAAAATTACTAAAAGGATCCTCAGAAATGACCCATTTCCCCCCAAAATGGTATAAGCTCCCCTCCTGCAAAAACAAGCCCCCTAAATCAAATTTTCTCCAATTTAATTAAGTTCGAATTTTTTATTTTCATGGTCAAAGGTCAAGGGTCATAGGTCACCTGCATACAATATGGATGCAATATGGCTGACGCTTAGGTCTGAATTCGATCTATACCTTGCATCTATTTGGCATAGGTTATTACCTATAAAACCAGTATGGCTGGCACTGCTCTTTAGGTCCGAAGGAAGGGGGGCCCCCCAAATTAATTAAATTGGTGATAATTGGATTTCGGGGGCTTCTTTTTGTACGAGGGGGCTTATACCATTTTTAAAAGGAGTTATTGGAATTTTTTAAGATTTTTTGTGGTCAAAGGTCCACGGGGTCTATGCCAAGGTCAATGTCAAAGGTCGCATGGGTCAGGGATGAAAGGACAATTACATCCAAGATGGCGGTTCGGGTAACGTCACAAGATGTCGGCTCCCCGGTTCCGGCTCCGACGCCCCACGCCATTGTGCCCAAACATACATTTTCCTACTACTCACGTCGGTTGTAGACATGCCAGTGTACTTATGGCGACGCGATTGTAGACGAGCCTTTAGAGTTTTTCTCTGTATTTGACTTTCGAAAACTCCAGCCTTCCCTCGCCTGTCTTCTCAAGTGCCCGATTTATTTTCCGTAGTAGCTACGGTCGAAATAAAATGCTTCAATTTTAATTAATTTTGCAAATAAAAAACAATTTTCTTTTAAATGCTTGTTTATTATTGTTACAACTTTAACGAGGGTTACAAATTTCGGAGCTGTTCTGGAAGCACGTGAACCCTCGCCGAGTCTTGAATCATATTTTGTTTATGCGCCACGTAATTATGCAGCATAGATCCTCCACGCTTATTGCTGAACTAAACGACGAACTCTCTCCACGCCTCTCCTATTGGTCTCTGGGCGGGCCATGAAGTGCAATAACCGATTTGTCAACCTGACGTCGCCCCTACGGGTCGTGATCTCGCCGAAAGCGTCTCTCGCCGAACGTGACCGAAGTACCAGGTAGGTCCGCATCGCGCGGAGGTTGGGGTCGCAGCCTGTTTATTTACCTCTGGGGAGCGATAAAATTTTACAGCGCCCCTAGAGGCGAGTCCATGAAATAAACACGAGGCGCAGTTGGTTCGCCGCTCGGCACGGCAATTTAGGAAGGGAGGGCGAGAGAGAGTGTGTGTGTGTGTGGAATTTAGAGTGACAGGCCACCGATTACTGCTTGATAATCTCAGTAGATCAGTGTGTTGAGAGCAGGCGTGAGAGTACGAGAGATCGGCGATCCGAGGCGCCATGTTTCGTTGAAAAACGGCGGCTCGTGTACAGTCGCCGCTGCGAGCAAAACGCAGCGAGTCGCATTTCGCCTGAGTACCGTCGCTTACAAAAGTGTACGTAGCAGGCACTGAGACACGTGACGTAGTCCTGCGGCCACCTGCATTGTGATGATGTATACCTAGTCCCCACGTTTAACCTGCGGTTGTAGCTCGATATTTATATAATCAACCCTTTGAGGAGTATGCACTTATATACCCGGGCAACGTTTAATTGAAAGTTTAATTGCTCTTGAAGACAAATCTCACACTTCTATGGTTTTACTGTTTCGCTGGACTCTACGGGAAATTAAGTAAAAAATTACAACTAGTCAACATTTAAATTCATAAAAATAAAACTGTCAGTTTTAATCATTTCTCAAATGAACACGATGGATTCTGAAAATTTTACATCTGCCACGACACATTGGTTGGCACATAGTCAACAAGTGACTCCATTTTCTGATGGAAAGACAATAATAAACGTTGTGGAATACTGTAAGTGTGTCCGACGTAGCCAGGTCCAATAGGAAGAGGGTAGGTAGAAATACAGGGATCAACACAACTAGTATTGGTGTAGCGGAGAATATAGGCAGCTCATTTCAACAATGTATTAAATTACAGTCATATGTGCCTTCTTAAAGGGTTAATAATACGGGATGGGCAAAAGCAAACGAAAAATTGTTACACTCTCAACCATTATGTAAAAAAAATTGTATGCACTGTTTTTATTTAAATACCCTGCATTGATATTACGTTTACACAAGTCAAAAATACTGAAAACCGCTGTAAAACAGCTACACTTACATACTGGAAATTTAAAAAAGGTCGGCCGTCTATGGGATCGACATTGCAGTTGTCTATAAGCACGGGCCGTTACGATAAATTTTATTTGCTGTAGTTACATTAAAAATTTGGTTTCACTCTTAACTGGGATTAGCAGTATTTAGTCGTTATTTGGTTGACTGTTACCAATCCATCAGCAAGAAAACCCCTCTGTGTTTTGCGATCTCCTCCTATACTGTGTATACATATAGCGACAATAATCGCGCGTGCTCTGGACTCTAGATGTCGGCTGCCTAATAAGAAGGTTGTAGAACCCAATTCTGATCATTGTTGCAATTGCCACGTTTTTGTACTCAACTCTATCATAGGAGTTTCCAAGGGTTGCTCGAGTTTTCACAGGATCACCCAATATGAAGGCGTTCAATTACACTGATATTCTCGCTTGTGACATATTATCCCAAAATACGTTGTGTTTTAAGTGATTCTCATGATAATTTTAGTTTTATTCGTTTTTTTTTATCGTACCACAGATGCATCTATGCTACACTTGGGAACTACGCATGTCAAATAATATCGCGCATGTCCTTGGAATGGGAATACCCTATAGCAGAATACTAGCCAGCTCTGCCGACGCCTATGAACTCAGTACGTACAGGATAATTCGTAACCACAAGGTTGTTCCTGAAATTAAAACACGTATAACCACGCAATAAGTATCCCTGATCTCCCGAACATAGCAGTAGATGTGCACCTTGATAATTGTCATTAAATAGCGCACAGTCTGCGTGCTCACAGTATCAAGTAATTTATCCCAGCAATGTAAATGTATGGGTGAAACATTGCCAACGCGTTTAACGTAAACTAATTCACTGCACCAAAAAAAAAAACCACAACATTTATATCTGGGTTATGCAGAGGAGGAGGCCAAACATTGATTTGCATTATGAATTATATAGTTAGTTCACATTAATTTGCCAACATTTTGAAACCCTTAAACTATTTTCATTTTCATAAGAAATAACCGAGGCGTTTATAAATGACTATGTTCAATTAAGTGATCAAGATAATGGGGGATTTGCATTACAGCTAAATGATTGTTAGGAGCGGCCTCTTTGTCTTCATGACCTTCCCCTATCTCCTCGGAAGTGTGTAGCGGAGTCCACCAACACTAACGTGGACAAGGCGAGGAGAAGCAGCATGCCCCCGATAACACCAATACCTGCTGCGATAACGCTGTTGGGTCTGATGCCACACCCATCTCTGAAAGAACAAATGACTTATGCCCAGTTGCACCAACATCTTTTCCGATCCGAGATCGAATGGTCCTAGTTCCGAGACAGGACCCAGTTTGATCTTGGTTCCAATGTAAAAGTGTTGCGCCAACGAAATTTCGTGATTTTGGATCTCCGATTAGTCGATCTTGATTTCAAAGTGAGCGATCGGTATTAAGTGTGAGACAAATTTTGCTATTGGTTCGTAATATATGACGTAATGGAATTAGGCGTATTTTTAATTATAGATAGAGCTAGATGTGCGATGTTTCATCTGTTTTAAGTGAATAATGGTTGTACGAATTTTACTGAATAATATTCGAGTGCGTATAATGTTGTTTTAATTTCCCAAGAAAACAATCTAACGTAGTTCTATCTGTTGGAGTATTTTCAAACTACATTTGTTGACAATGGCTGCTGATCTCAGATCGAGATTTGGAACCGCCAATTTCGGCGGTTCGAAATGAACTTCATCTCGATCTCCAGTCCAGTTCTGAACTCGAATGGTGCAACAGTTTTCTGTGTCGATCTTAGATGCGATCTCGGATCGAGTTTCGAACCAGCCGGGTGCAGCCGGGCATTAGGAGTCGTCGCGCGGAGTTTCTGTTCACCGCCCGTCAGTCGCCCATCCGTCAGCCATCCGTCGGCTTTGTCGTCCGTCAATTGAAAGCGACTCACAACAGTCCGTCATCCGTCGAACAGTGTGTCCAGAAAATGTTCAGTGTCCCCACCCAACAACACGAACTTTCCCGTGCAGAGGCAAATGTTTTTAATGGATGTCATAAATATATTCTCTTTCCCTAACATAGTTTATCAGCATTTCCTCTGAAAATCTACAAGTCGTCTTCAGTTCTATTCAAAGGTGAAATGAAAAAAGTAAGCAACTTCACTGCCTTGTGTATTTAAAATGAAAAAAATCCAGACAAATAAACAAGTGACTGTTTTCCGACCACCATGTTCTATTAACGACATTACAAGGCGGTGTTCCAAACGTCGATCCGACGAAAGTTAGTGTGTGAGAAATATTTGAGGGATTGACGGATAGAAACAATTCTGCCGTGCGATTGGTTAAAGATCGCGTGACCGACGGACGGCCGACTGACGAAGGAAACGGATGGTTCTAGTGGCAGGGGTGTACAACCATCGGGGCGAGAGGCGATGACCCAGTGACCAGCTAGAGGAGTCTGCGCGCATCGGCAGAGTAGAGAGCGAGTCTGACCAGCTGGACTGCGGTCAAGTGGACTCGATGCCTGAGTGACAGACTTTTGGAATTATGTTGATGTATGGCCATGAACATTCTGATAGCATATGTGTGACTGATGTGTGAGGGTCGAGCGACTGTAGCCAATATAAAGATTCTGACAAGGACTTTAAACACAATTGAGATTGGTATAAATATTGCAAGCACTGATAGGTATAATAACTGTTGATAATAGAGGTAGGTAGCATAATGTTGTAAATAATAGAAGTGAGTATTTCGTAACATTGTAAATAAAATAAGAAATTAAATTTAGTAATTTTATATTGTGCAAGACCTCCCTCACAAAACCGGATAACCTCCCTAGTGACTTGCGACAGAATAAACAAAACTCTATAACTGTGATTAGCAAGAGACACAAGGAAAATAAAGCTCTAACTAAATATCTAATTTATTTCGGATTGATGCGAAAGTGTAATGCTGTGTGATTTCAGAGTATTATTGTTTTTCCGTGTAAGTTTTGAAGGGTGTTAAATATTTTAACGATTTTTATATGTGTTAGTAGAACACGGTTATATTTACTCGATGATTCACTCGGTATTAAAACTTATATTACCAAGTAGTGATTGCAGTCACTATTTCAATGAATTACCATTGTCCACGACAATTAATAATGACACGGAGACGATGATGAGATTGCATGATTCACTCGCTTCTTACGTTCAGCATATCTTATATAATAAGTTGTAATACTGGTTTGAATGACCACGTATATAAGACACTCGAATTCACTCGGATTCCAGAACTGTAGACATCGCAATAATTCACTTTCTGAAAGGAAATTCTTTAATAATCCATTTTCTTCAGGAATTTTATGGGCTACAAAAAGGTCACGCCTTTAACAGCGCGCGAGGTAACGTCAGCCAATGTCGGGCACGCGGGGACAAATCTGCAGCGTGTTGAGTGGAGTTCATAGTCTGCTTGCTGGCCAGTCTCTCACGCCAAATCCCGAGGCTAAGTCCCGGGACCACATAAGGTGCGATATTAAAAGGAGATTTTTGAGGGGACAGTTTGGTGCATCGTTTAAAATAAAATAATTCCGTTACCTTACGGAAAATCGCCAGTAAAAAACAATTATCTAGAACTTTCCGTAAAATTACGCACGCGCTTTTCCAATAAAGGACTTTCCGTTAACTTTACAATAATTCCCGTGAATTCACGGGATTTCTACATGTGCGTACTTCTTAAAGGCTGTTCACGGTAAAGTGAGCCCTTTTGAAAGCCCAGCTTAAGATCTACCTGTATACACGTTGTCTCTTATTACGCCTTATGTAAAATTAACATTGCCATGGGCCTCATCACTTTATTCATGCGTCGGACAAGTGAAAGTGTGGAAATCATTAGAAAACTAAATATTTTACAAATATGCAGATTTTCACACTTCGATGCATTAAAAAAACAGAAAGCAAAAAAATATATAATTATTTATATTAAGACATATGGATTCCTAAAACATTTTATTCAACGTTAATATATCGTCCTACTTTCCACCCATCGTTACCAAATTTACTGGGGGCATGTCACTCAGTGCACCCGTTAAAATATATGCAGAAAGGGCAGTGACATTTGTTCTAAGGATGGTTTCAAAGTGCTCACTTTATCGTGGACAGCTATTAGTTAGTATGTCTGTACTTCCAGCGCAATAACAAAAAGATATTGCAAAAAATAATACATTTTTGTTATGCGTATATTAATGGGTACAAAAATTTAATTTAAACTATTGTAATATTTTATTTTGGAGCAATAATTGAATACGAATCAAAATAATCGGAGTTGACGACTCTTAACACTCACGAACAGCTTTCTTGTGACCATGTGGGGTATAAATAAGTTATTTTAGAAATTTTACATACATAGCTTTTTCAGAATGTCTATGGTAATGTTTGAACATTTTATGTGATGTTAAAAGTTACAGACGTTTGATGCTAATTTTTCATGTTTAGAAAAATATCTCTCAGTGGCGTGACATCCTGGCGGCTGAAGAAAGGTTTTTTTTTTTTTTTTTTTTTTTTGCGAAGAAAGCTTCGTGTAAATTCGGCATTGTTCGTAATTGGGTGCGGGTGCCTGCCCACAATGTTTACTCGGTGGTTGTCACCCCGTTAGACTCTCGTAGGGCCATCTCTTGCGGATATAACAGCAGCCACCCTGTCTGGCATGATGTCTACGAGTGTTTGCAGGACATCCACGGGGATTCGTCACCATTCCTCTTGTAACCATTCCATGAGTTGAGCAATGGATTTTGGCCACCCCTGACGAGCCCTCACCCGGCTATCCAATTCGTCCCAAAGATGTTCTATAGGTTTGAGGTCGGGGCTCTGGGCGGGCCAGTCCAATCGGCGAACATTGTTGTCGGGGTACCACTGCATAGTAGCCCTTGAAACATGTAACCTAGCATAGTCATCCTGAAAGCAACACGGGTCCATTCCGTAACACGCCACAATGTTGGGAGCATTTCATTATCCAGAATGTTACAATAGGCTTCTGTGTTCATGCTACCACGGACAAACACCAGCTTTCCTACGCCTACGGCAGTGAAACAGCCCCACACCATCACTCCACCATCACCGAATTTCCTAGTTGGCACAATACACTCCGGCAGAAGCCGTTCCCCGGGTAGATGCCACACCCATACACGTCCATCGGACTGGAATAATGTAAACCTCGACTCATCGCTCCACAGAACCGATTTCCACTGTCCCAGTGTCCAGTTGCAACGGTCCAAACACTACTTGAATTGCCGAGCTTTATTGCTTGTCGTCATATGGGGCTTATATGCAGCTGCTCTTCCGAAATATCCAAGTCGATGGGCCTCTGTACGCAATGTTCCAATGGAAGCCGATACTCCTGTTGCTGCATGAAACACCTGTCTGATGGTAGCCATGGGCTGTTTCCTATTTTTGACAATTTCACCTATCAGGGTTCTGCGATTTCTGTCGGTCAAGATTGGAGGTCGCCCAGAACGTGCAGCATTGGCACAATGCCCATCGACCTCCCACTTACGCAGGACGAATGCGACCGTTGATTTGGGCCTGCTTACCTTCCGTGCAATCGCCCGGCTAGACAGCCCACTGTGATGGCAGCCCACAATCACGCCCTTATCGAATTCCGATAGCTCTCTACCTCGTGCCATCTCCTTGTCAACTTGTTCTCTACCGGCCTGCGGAGTATGGCGGCCACACAAGTCAACTAACGTACTGAATTAATTACCTATCTTCACGGGTCCCAATTACTTTTTGGTCGATAGTGTACAAAATACGATCGTATATTGTATTTCCAGAGCTCAGTGCCATTTTTTCGGTATTGCGGATAGCTTTTAGCAGATTAACTTGTATTGAAGAGGGCTTATTAACGTCCCCCAGTGTTATGCTTGAAGGCTTATAAGGGACCGGCTAACAAAATATTTTATTATAGGCTGTTCACGGTAAAATGAGCACTTTTTAAGGCCCTTATAAATTTTTCCTTTCATACAATTTCCATCTTCCTGCTGCTTTTTAATATAAACATTGCAATGTGACCAATAAACACAGTGTATACATTTCACCAGCACCAAAAGTTAATGCCTGAAACTGCAATAAGATATATTTATTAATAGTTAATGCCTGTTTGGAGGGCCTTAAAAAGTGCTCACTTTGAACAGCATATGCCTAACTTAAACTAACACTCACGCCATACCTGGGACTCGAACCCAGAGCCTCCCGCACTTCAGACCGGCGGCGCACCAACCGACTGCGTCACTGGAACTCGGCGCATATAAACTGTAAATTTCCGTACTATTTTTTTTGTGAATATACGGAAATTCTTAACAGTGTGCGGTATCCCCGTGTTATTCTATGCATAGTATTTAACAAAGTCGCCCGGCCGCATGCATGCATGTGTGTATTCGGCTAAGGCTTCTAAACTACGTGATGGATCTTGATGCGGTTTTCACCATCTTTTAGAGACTTTCTTGAGGAAGATTTAAGAGGGAGTGCGGAGATCTTGCCTTCCAACGTCGATAGTATTCTTCCTGGTCGTTGCAATGCCTCAGACGGCGACAGCGATGGCCAAACATTATGCCGTCATCTGTTTGAAGCATCTCGACCATAGACTAAAAATGAGTTAGATCGATTTTCGTCTTCTTCGCATGTTCCCAACACTATCTTGCCCATCGTTGATGAAACTGTCGCATGGGCGACAGTGACAAACGTGTTCTTGTTTATATGTGAATTTTCAACCCGCCAAATTTTATATGAATAAAACACTTTGGCTAAATGTGATGTATTTTAGTTACATTAAAACTAGGTTACAAAAAGATGGTTTGGTTATGTTGGGGACACGGCCGTTTGTTTTGCGTGAATACGTCTATGTTGACGCGCTGGAACGCCTTGATATTTTTTTTTTACGTTCCCGGCACCGCTTCACTCGATCATATGGGGGTTTTATGGGTATCACTGGATTACTTTTGAGATGCTATTTCCAAATGTATACGATTTCTGTATTTCGATCTGGCTTTTTGGCGAGTATAGGCCGAAATTGTGTTAAAGTTTTTTTAATTTTTTTTACACTAAACTCATACAATTTCACCATAACAACGCCACGCAATTTTTTTATAATCGCAATAGATTGATCTTGACGAGAGCTGTTGATTGAAACTTAAAAGAGCGTCGTAGTTTCTCCTAGTCGAATGTTATACTACTCGGAAGTTATGAGACACAGCGAAACGAACTCAAAAATTGTGGCGCTCCCCCCCCCCCCCCTTTATCCATCGGTGCATGCGATGATTCGCAGTTCTTACTCAACGTAACTTTTTTTTTATCCTTTGCCAATTGAGTGGTGTAATTGCATTACGGATGTAGGCGATAGATTCTGAGCTGTAATGCCAAACTGTATCCCCCCAATTTTGTTTCATCGGATTTTCTGGGTTGCCTCTCACTATGGTTGCAAATTTAAAGACGCATTCACGTCAAAAAGCATGAACGTCTAACAGCACTTACTTATATAAACATCCTTCTGGTCTCAAAACTCATGCACGTTGGTTCTGTTAGCGCTGTTGGCAGAGAAGTGGTCCAGCGGAGGAACCCGAGGAGTGACCGACTCGTGGCTCGCATGCGCGCTCTACCGTATTAGGTCTGGGACACTCGACCTGCAGCGCTGAGCAGGCGCCCAGCGGATATCACTTCTTCCCCGCTTCGAAGAAGGCGCTGGGCGGACAGCGTTTCTCCTTCACTGCGGAAGTTGAAGTCGGCCGTTCACATCACACTCAGTCGTGCCCTTAACAACATTTCCTTTCATCCATTTTTCAACTTCCTGCTGCTCTTTAATATAAAAATTGCAATGTGATCGTGCATTTAACCACCATCAAAATGTAATGCCTGAGGCTGCAATAAGATGTATTTATTATTGGTTAATGCCTTTTGGTAGGGCCTTAAAAAGTGCTCACTTTATCGTGAACAGCCTATACGACAATTGCATCGACGTTTTGGGGAGCGCGTCCCGAAAAATAAACGCAGTGCCAGCTTCCATCTATGTCATTTTATATCTCTCGGCAGATGGCAGACCAGGGAAACATTCTCTCCTGTCACACTTCGTATTTTGCAAACGGTGGCTCGGACAACCTGAAAGCAACAACAGTTATTCATTTTTTAACCATAATATTTATTCTGGGCGACGTAGAATATTTACTGAACTTTGCCTAACACTCGTACCTAAATTATTCATGCATAATTCCTAATTACTGAAAAACCAAAAAACAAAGGACGTCAAAAACGTGTTCACGTGAGCTTCAGTTCGCCAGACCGCTAATGAAATCACGAACTTTTTAATACCCCGGTCTGCGTTTCCAGTTTAAAGTATTTTTTTTAATGAAGCATTGTGTTACGCAAGATGCAACAGGGGGGCGTAGTGTTAAAATCCAGATAAACTGTTTTTCCGAGGGGGTAGGGGAGACGGGGAGAATCGTTGGTGCGGAATTTGCACAGTAGGGGCAACTCTCACCTACCTCCCCCCCCTCCCATTACCAACCCCTCTTTATTCCATTGCGGAAAGGAAATAAGAGCGGCCAGTAGCCACGGGGTGTAACGCTGTATGATAAATGTGGCTGGGCAACAAGCGATCTCCATTCATACGGAATTAATCCCCGCCTATTCCCAACCCCTCCACACAAGAGCGTTGTGTCCTGCACCATCCTCCCCTCCTTCCTCCCCCCCCCCCATCATAGATGGTCACACGAGCGCCCCTGGATTACACTTCCTCGCGCCGCTACGCCGCACCTCCAACCAGGTCCCTGCTTTGTTGTCGACCCGCCGGCCATTGTCCGGCTCAGTCCACGCGACCGGCCGCAGTCATGTTACGCGTACCATTTTCATCGTGCCTGTACCATAATTACACCATGTGTACCACACTGTAAAAAATAATGGTAAAATTACCTGGCAAGGATAAGGTAAAATTCGCGCAGTTGTGGGGCAAACATATTTTTCCTTACTTGTAAGATGAAATTGCCGCACTGTGGAATAAAATTAACCTACATGATAGTGAAGAATCCCATACATGGATGGGAAAATTACCATACGGCGAGTGGATCTCCTACTCGATTTGTAACTATTTGATAATTGTATAATATATATTTTCTACCTTAAAATTAATTTTTGTGTTCTAGTCATACAAGCTGTCCAACATGGCTCATTATATGTAAAGTATAATTACTGCACTCTGGAGTAAAATTCACGTACATAGCGGTGAGAAATCCCATAAATGGATGGGGAAATTATCTTACGACGCGAGCATCTCTTCAGCATTGTCTCAGCAGCTAAGTGGGAGAACGGGCTAATATTACACAATTTAACACGCTAATATTCACTTCTTATGTCATGTTGTCGTCGTGATGTAATAGCTAGCGCATCGACCTATCGTGAAAAAAGACCTGTGGTTTGCGCCCACCCTCCGGCAAGTGTCGAGGATTTTAGAGTTGAGATTTCGGTTACTATTTGTCAGAGGATATAGGTAATGATAATAATACCCCGTGTATTTCTAATATAGTTTAATTAAACAATATAGTTAATATTACCTTACTTGTATGGGGTTTTCCCCTTCTTTGTCAGGTACTTTTCCCTTACGATTAGGGAATAGTACCTTACTTGTAATTTAAATTTACTCCACATTTTGCAAGTAATTTTACCTTATATGTAGAGGAAATTAGCGTCCCTTACATATAAGGGAATTTTACTTCAATTGTTTTTTACAGTGCATGAACTATGACGACGTGCCATAATCTGCTAAAATAAAAATACGCAGTTAACGAATCAAAATTACAATAAAATATATCCAGTTTGTTGCCTGCTTGATTTAATACGAAAGCTGAACCCCTGTGATATATTTGCGAATTAGAGTTTAAAATTTTGGATGTTTCACGAACGAGATATTGAGATCGAAATGTATCAATATTCATCGTATATCTTGAGTTGTTGCCTCTTAGTTTACGAGTTAGTCGTTAATCGTTGTCAGTAGGTTGTGTTGTTTTTATATTTTTTACGGGCAATTTAATCTATTTTAGATAAACACATTCCATTGCTGTACTGGCAGAGGAGTTTGACTATCATATTTTTGAGGGTGAATGACTGACAACGGTGATGTTTCTGGCGTCACAGACCCTCCTCCTCCCCCTGCTGGAGGAGCCGACAACTGTAGAGGACGTGCAAGAATATTTTGGAAATTAGGACCCTCGGCGCAACGCGGGCATTTAGAGAAAATTTTGGGCGATGGCCTACGAACCTATAAATATTGCAGTGGTCGAATGGCTGGCAGTCATTGGTGAAAGCCATCTGGCCGAGTGCGGGGGCAAAGTCTAGTGTGGTGAAGGACGGACGACGACGGGAGATTGCGAGACGATGGTGGTCGAGGTGTTCGTGGTGTGAATGGATGAGAGAGCGTGTAACCCAACGAGTGAAAGCTATTTTGCGTGAGAGCGCTCGGAGAACTCTAGAACATTGCGAACTGGTGGGACATGGATTAAATTGAAGTGGGAGTGAATGGACGTGTAATACGGATTTTATTCTAAATATTGGAACTCTCAAATATGGACATACAACCTATAAAAATAATTTTATTAGGTTTTGATTCAGTGTCTATTGGGACTGATTTTTAATTGCTTAAGTACATTCATTTCCTTGAGATAATTGTAAATTGTATTGATTCAGTTCATTAATTGTAAACAGCAAGTGATGTCAATTTATTGTAAGAGTTTGTGTCGAGAGAATTGTGCTTTTAGTTATTGTAAATAGCATTAGGAAGATTTAATTAAACGTTTTATTTAATTTAGACCTCCATCCCTTTACGAACCTGATTTAACTCACTGACACTTTGAGAAAATCGTAACAATACAAAATCTGTGACGCAAGTTACAGCAAAATATTACATAAATCCAATATGGTGGGGACTGATTACACCCCCTCCCCCCCCCCCCCGGGATCCCTAACACCTGTCAATTGAACAGCGTTTCAGAGTGTTGGAAATACGTGCTTTTCCACGAAACTATTAAACGTGCTTCCAGTGTGCTGATCTACAAAAGGAGCGCACACTTAATACGAGGACTGTTGAGTAATTTCATGTGTCGCACATATTAGAAACACCATTTAAGAATACTCTTCTCCAAAATGGCTCAAATTTCTGTTTTTAAGCGCTTAATTTCAATATATACGTGTTAGATACATGCGCAACTATAGGCTGTTCACGGTAAAATGAGCATTTTGGAAGCCGTGGATGATGAGGAGCTACTTGTAAGTGCGTTGTATTTTCTTCCGTTGTGTATTCATTCGTCGATCATGTGATACTGTGGAAATAAGTAAATATGTCACAAATCTGGTAATCTTTACACTTCGATGCATAAAAAAAAAAATCAGAACGCGAAAGAAATAATTTAAGTTATCACAAATGGTTACCCAACACTTCTTATTTAAGTTCATATCTTAGTTAAGATATGGAACTACTTTCCACCCATAGTTACGAACTTTACTGGACACATGTCACTACTAGATGTATAAGGAGAGTTCTGGCTCACCCCATATTTTCATCGAAAATTGTGGTCTTTTGATCCAAAATCAAGGTTTTTGCTCTAAAATCAAGATTTTTGGTTCAAAATCATGGTTTGAAGTTTAAGAAACTAATCATTCTAAAAACAAGCAAATTTACCCCAAAATCAAGTAAACTTACCACTTTTTCAAAAATACCCGATCAGGATTTTCAATTTGAAAAACAAGCAATTTTCATCGAAAATCAAGCAATTTCACCACAAAATCAAGCGATTTCACCCCAAAATCAAGGCTTTTTCGTCCAATTTCAGCCCCCAAAAATCCTGCCTAAATAGTGAATACAAAATTTGACTCTAATTTCATGATTTTTTCCTCGAATGTCAAGCAATTTCACCCCAAAATCAAGCAAATTTATCGCTTTTCAAGCAAAATTTTTGTGTTTTCTAGAAATAGCAATTTTGCAAGTGAACAAGCAAATTCAAGACAAAATCAAATAAAAATATTAAAAAGATTCCAATCAATAGAAATTTTTATATATTTTTAAGATAACTCTATATCATGCACAGACTTTCCATTTTTCATTTCTTCTAAACCTTTATACAGTATAAAACCTGCTTCTCATTTATTAGTTTCAAAGACTTTTTATCAAGTATCCTGACATAGTGCTCTGGCAATGAAATTTTAAGTTTATCTTCATTAATTTTTTTCCCCAAATTTAGACTCGAAAATTTCAAAATCTGTAGCAGTAGACCATTTAATTGTTTATAGATCTTGTAGTTTGGTGAATTCAAGCGAATTGTTTGACTTGTTGAGGAGTGATTCCATTTTTGTGTTATTTACAAAGAAACAAATTATTAAAGGAAAATATTTTTTATTCTCTCATTAAATTATTTTTCTTGTTAAATAAAAAATGAAAAAATCAAGAAAAGCAATGGTGAAAGTGTGGCGAAGTATTAAACATTGCTTGTTTTTCGCCGCATAGACATACAAGAGATAAACATATTACCTGTAAAAAAATGTTTTCGAGAATATGTTAAAAATAAATATGTGATAAAAAAAGAGAAAATACTATGCGAATGAGGAAAATATGTTAATAGTGCATATTTCAAAGAGCATAAAAATACTAAAGCACACAAAATAAAATTAGATATTATAAATGAAATTCAAAATGGTAATTATCCGGCAAAAAATACACATTATGTAATGAGATTAAATCATTAAAAAAATTTTCTCCTCATAAAACCACTAAGGACAAACACGCGTCAATATGCAAAAAAAATGTTATAATGAAAAATATCACCACAACAAGAAATTATATAGTTAAAACAATTTCACTCATTATCAATAATTTAAACATTTTATAGACGTAATTTTCCAATATATTGATTTTTTTACAGCTCTTTATTGTATATAAAATTTTGGAAGTCTTCAATAATTTTTATCCATTCTAAATAAACAAAAAAAAAATACATCGCGCAATATCGCAGTTGAGTTGGGTGAGAATAGATTGATAGAGTTGAGAATTTTAAGTAGAGATTTAAAAATGAAATATTGATACAGGCTACAGAAAGGTGATCTAGTATTATTTATTGTACCATTTATTATAAATCAACAAAGAAAAAGAAACTTTGCAAATTTACCATTTTCATATGCCAATGTTAGAGATATATACACAAAGAAAAAAATGTATTTAAAGAAATGTTTCCATTATCTAATAATGCATTTTAAAAGCATAGAAATAAAAGCAAACAGATAACAGAATGGATAACACAGAATAATTTTACCAATTTACCGCTACCAGATGTCAATATCAATAAATAATATAAGCATGATAGAAAAAAATTAAAATACATATTCCCCTATTCTACTAATGTCTTTGTTAGCAAAAGAAGTAGAAGAACCAATGAAAATTACAGAGTTAATACAGTTTTTAAAAGTATAATATTAAGATATAACATTGCAAATTCTTTTAATTTAGTACAACCTTCTCATTTTTTTTTGGTTTCGATAAAAAATAAGTTACTTTAAAAAATATACGAACATCTTATAAAATTTAGGGGGTTGAAAACCAGCATTAAATTATATATCAACTGCCGTAAGCAAGAAAATAATCAAGTTGAATTATTTACATTTCAATCACCAAATTATACAATATTGAATGATGGAGATATTAAACGAATTTATAAATTCATAATACAAGAAATATTTACAAATTTTTCTGAATTCCAAAAAAGAGGTTCGGGGTGGACTTTAGATAGAATAATGGGGATACAATTAGCAACAAATAAGTATAATCCATTTAATAGTGGATCATATATTGATCTACCAGAATTCATTAAGAACACAAAAACATGCATTAATGTGAAGAATGACGATCAGAATGTTTTCCTTGGGCAATAAACTCTGCATTGTTTCCAGTAGAAAAAAAATTCAGAGTATAAATATAAATATAAAAATGCGGGGCTTATTATCTATAAAGTAATAGATAAATATTAATATCCAATTAAAATTGATGATACAAGAAAAATATAAAATCAAATTGACATATCCATAAATGTATATTCTATGGAAGATGAAGGTAAGAAATCCATGATATATCCACTAAAACTAACAAAAGTAAAAAGGATCAGCACACAAATTTACTTTATTTCAAAGATGATACAAACTCATAATATTATTGGATTAAATATTTATCAAGGTTAGTTTCAGCACAAAAAATAATAATAAGCATTGCAAAACTTATATATGTGATGTGTCTTCTATTATTTTATTCTCAAGAAAAATTTAACAAACATACTGAAAATTGCTCGAAAAATGAAGCTGTGAAAATCACTTTATCTCTGAAAGGAGAGCGAATAAAATTTAAAATATATAAAACACGCCACGAAAGACCCATTCACAATATATGCAGATTTTGAATCAATTCTAAATAAAATATTAACAACTAAACCAAATCCAAAAGAAATTTATAATTTTAAACTAATAAACAAATATCCAGTTTTAACAGAAGATGATATTTATAATGGCATTTATAAAGAAATACACACATAAACTTACAAATTCACAAATAAATAACATTGATTTAAAATTAAATGACGAATCATATTCAATGAAATATCAATTACATGACGCTTCTGGTTTTTGCTATTTTATTGTATCTAATTATGGCGAGTATAAGCCACCAGTTGTATATCGTGGTCCAGTTTCTCATAAAATATTTATTCAATCAATAAAAAGCAAAGTGGATGAAATTCGTGAAATATATTCACAAATTGAGACAATGCACCACTAACAAAAGAAGAAATATTATTATACAACAAATTTGAAAAATGCACTATATATGAGTGTAAATATTCTAAGGACAATAAAAAAAATACATCACCATGATTACATAAATGGAAATTTCATTATTCCAGCATACAACTATTGTAATTTACGATTAAAATTATCAAATTTTGTTCCAATTTGTTTTCATAATTTAGCCTGGTATGATGCACATTTATTTGTTAAAGAGCTAGGATATGATGATAAAAATATAGATTTAATAGCAAATAATGAAGAAAAGTTTGTAACTTTTTGGAAAGAAACAGAAAATTTGAAGATGCGATTCATGGTCATGTTCAAATTTATGGCCAGTTGTTTGGATACATTATCAGCTAATTTAAGTAAATATCAAATGAAACACACATGAAAAACATTTTCCAAAAGATCAAGTTGATTTAGTCATAAGAATGGGTGTTTACCCATATTATTAGATTGATAGTTGGAAAAAATTTGAAGAAACAGAACGCCCACCAAAGAGCTAATTTTTAATAAAGTAAATGAATATGATATAACTGACGCCGATTTTGAGCATACAAAAATGGTATGGAACCAATTTAATATAAAAAATCTTGGTGAATACCATGATATATATTTTAAAAGCGATGTATTATTGTTATCAGAAATATTCGAAAATTTTAGAAACACATGTATAAATTCATAGGATTTAGACCCCGCATGGTATTTTACAGCACTAGGTTAATCATGGGATGCAATGTTAAAAATAACTAAACAACCACTAGATTTATTGAATAACTATGATATGATTTTAGTTATTGAAAAAGGAATTCGAGGTGGAATATCACAACGTTTTAAGCGATATGCTAAAGCAAATAACAAATATTTGGAAGATTTTAATCGAAATCAAGAGTCAAATTATTTAGCTTATCTCGATGCGAATAATTTTTATGGTCGGGTAATGTCTCAGCATTTGCCATATGGAGGTTTCGAGTGGGTGTACTATGCATTAAATGATTTAGAGTATTGGAGTGAAAAAGTATTAAATTTGAAAGATGATTCTGAGTATGGCTAAATATTAGAAGTGATTTAGAATATCCACGAGAACATAATAATTTACATAAAGATTTACCTTTTTGTACAGAAATTAAGGTGCTTCCAAAGACAAATCAATCTAAATTATTAACAGCTTTAGATATAACAAACCAAAGTATGTAATTCACTATCGCAACTTGAAACAGTGTCTAAATAATGGATTAAAACTCACTAAAATATATAGAATATTGATGTTTGATCAGTCTGATTGGTTGAAGAAATATATCGATTTAAACACAACAATGAGAAATAATGCAAACAATGATTTCGAAAAATATTCTTATAAGCTCATGAATAATTCTGTGTTTGGCAAAACTATGGGAAATATAAGAAACAGAGTTCATATAAAACTAGTATCAGATGCTGAAAAATGTGGAAAATTAGTAGCGATACCAAATTTTAAAAGAAGTACTATATTTATTGAAAATCTAGCGGCTATTCACAGGAATAAAACAAATGTAAAATTTAATAAACCAATTTATGTGGGCATGTCAATTTTGGACATATCGAAAGAATTAATGAATGATTTCCATTATAAAGTTATGAAACCAAAATATATGATAAAATTGAATTATGCTATCAAGATACAGATAGCGATATTTATAACATAAAAACAGACTAATTTTACAAAGATATGAAGTTGATGATATAAAAAATTGATAGAAGTGATTATCCAAACAACAATATCTAGAACATGCCACAAATGTTATTAAATTGCTCATTATTAATTTTATAAGAAATTGGACATGGGGGCTCATAAATAACATAGTCTCTAAAACCAAACATAGTTTTTGTTGGAAAACTAGCAATAATATTATTCTTCAAATGGCTAGATTCATCATATTTCTTAAACTTGTCATATGTCAAGTTACAATGAACATTGATTGTTTCATATGGATTGAAATTAGGCAATTTAGTGCTCACGACAACTTTATCTTTTTCAGTAGTTAAATTTCTTTTAAAACCGAAAATATCAGACAAATGATCATCAAGTTTAATATCAAACTTGGTTTTAATTGTTATTCTATTTTACTCTGTTAATTCACTGTTTTTGTTGAAAATGGCTCAATCGAATTTATAGCTTCTTTCAAATATTCAACATCGTATTGGCCTCTGGGGATTGTGATACCTGTATTTTTATCAACAACAGTATTAATTTTTTCAACTGTAGTTATAGTACTATTCTCTACATTTGGAGTTAAAAATTTTGAATGAAAACTAATTAATGCTCTCGATTTATATTTATGAATTATATCATAAACAAGTTTCTTCTTAAGAATAGAACAAACTATCATGGCGATATAAATTATTATTCATTTTCGGGGCGAAGACCTTTAGATGTTATTGACTGCCTATATAGAAAACCAGCAGTAATTGAAGATAAAACAAATATAAAAATTAGTGTAGAATTTAAGAAAGCTGTTGAGGCTAATACAATTTGTAATGTTGTTTTACAATTAGCCAACGAAATTTAACTTATAATTATTGGAAAGAAAATGTCACTGAAGTTATATAAATATATTTTATTACATGGATAATGTAAACGATTTTACAGAAACAAGAAATTGTTTCGATATTTTAATACCATTTTTTAGACTCATAGTTGACTGGATGCATTTAAATTTTTAACAAATTGTGCTCATTGTAATTATTGTCCATAATTTTTCTTGTCCAGTTAGTTGTGCTTCGCTTGTTGGTTTGTATTTTCTTGATTACTTGGTTCTTCTGTATTTCTTTGCGTTTTAGTTTTCCGTTTTATGGGATTAGTTTGTTTTTTGGTTTTTCGTTTTTTGTTCTTAAGCTTTTATTGCATTACCATTGTCATTCAAATTTAAAGATAATCCTCATTTCTTTTAATGGTTTCCCGAAATATTTTCAGACAATGGTTGAATGGTTCCTTAATAAAGTCTATGGTATGTCCAGAATAGTGGTTTCCTCCTCTTACATCTTGGAGTTATTTCTGTTCAGCCATAGCTTACTTTTCAAATAATATATTTGAAAACGAGGTTTCTCACGGCATAAGGCATATCTCAAAAGATCTTATTAATTTCACAATAATTTGTTTATGTTCTTTTACATCTTCTATAACCGTAATAAAATTAACTTATTGCTTATCCTTTAAGCAGTAACCAGCAAACTATACAAACTTATGTATTGTGCATTCGTGAATCTGCAAAATTATGTGATTATACGCGAACGCGTCAATTCCAGGTAAAGAATTTGTTGTTATTATGCAGGCAAGCACCTTGAGTATCGCCTACCTATCTCATAATAGGTCTCTTTTTTATGTTACCTTGAGGAGAACGAGATCTGACATTTAATTATTTAATAATTATGAAGCAAACATTACAATAAATAATATTTCGACTCCTCTCTCAGTTTTTATGGTTTTGTTTGGGTAGTTACCCTCCTGGTCCATCCCCTCCCGCCCCCTCAAATTTTTACCTTCACACGAAAGGAATTTTTAATTTCTGGAACTTCTAAATTGACCATGAAATTATCTGCTTGCCAATATAATGTAAAAACTTACCAAGCGGTCTGGTGGCATTCTTTGCTTTGTCAGGGCATTCCTTTCCTCGTTTACGAATTCAGCCATGTCGAATAAAACCTGAACCAAGACGTACTCTGCAGATAAGTATGCGTCATCCGTCCGGGAACAAGCCTTGAATCCAGATAACCACAAAGCCTCAATTTAAAACTCCCCCGTCTCTCCCCATGAAAGAATAAGCGTGGGTTATTAAATATTTTACGTGGACCATTAATATCCTCCGCCGAGCCAGGATTCCGCTATAGGCGCGTGGCGAGCGAAGGTTCTTGGAGGGAATCGTGGAGAGAGGTCGTCGTTGTGAATTCTTCATAAGGCAGAGACACCGCTGCTCCGACGAGACCAGAATCGCAATGTTATAATTTTTTTTTTCTCGTATTCTGACCAGTTTTTCGCGCGAGCGTGCATGTTAAACATTAAAATCACCTCACCCCTCGGTGTGGATTCTGTCCCCGCGTCCGACCAAGTGCTGGCTTCCGCTCTGGGGACAGCGTGCCTTCGTAAAAGTTGATGAAACTTCCAGGGGAAAAATTTCCCCGAAACTCGTCGACAGCTGGTGAATAAATTAAAAGGTTGTAACTTCCGCTAGCACCGAACTAGACTTTATCTCCAGCGACACATTTGTAAAAAAAAAAAAAAAAAAAAAAAAAAAAAATGGTGTTTTCCTGTACATGGGATATTTCGTATGCATGTTGAGTATTTCGGTACCTCGCTCAGTGGTTTGCCGAAGGGGAAGTTCTGGTTTGTGCCTAATCTCGACAGAATAACAGTCGTCGCCATACCGTTCAGCTGAAAACTAAATTTAATTAAATTTAACCTTTCTGTATTTTCATTTTATTGAGTATTATTAGCGTTCCTACTGTTACACCGGTAAGTTAGTATTCCCATCTAAAATCAGCACGTGCGTCCAGGTTTTGCTCGGGTACCAGGCCTAAAGCACTGTCGCCTGAAGATAACGACACAGCTATCTCAACCTTTGAAAACTCTACTTTCTCCACGGAGCGGCCTCGCTCGCGTCTTTGACGCCGGCCAGTGAGATTCATTATCGCCTTTCTACAGGAAAGCATAGGGTTTACATTATGTGCGCTTTCTACGGGGAATGGAGGTTGCTCATTTTATTCACTGCACCAACTTGCTAACCGTGTTTGTTACAAGAAATAATGGTTTTACCAGGTAAACGTATCCCATTTGTAGAGAGAATAAACATGTATATTTTAATCACTCATGTGTTTCGCTCACTTTCAGTTCACACCTTCACTATGTACCAAGCCAGCTAAACTTTCAGACTGTCATTTGGGAGGACAAAATTATTTCTCGAATTAACTGTTTAGTTTAAGAGAATTGATGTGATTGTTATAGAATAGGAGACATATTTTGGAGTGCCGTGAAGATTTCCCGATCATAAAAATATTTATAACTGGATATTTTATTTTCATATATTTGCCTAAACAGATATATTTTTCTAATGTTTTGGAACCAACATCGTGTGCTATAATTTCTTCCGAGTGAGGCCATTATACGTTTACAGCCCATTTAATTCACACGAGTCCCTTCGAAAAGATTCCAGAAGGGTAGCAGCATCCACAAGATGAACTATCCATATGTGAGAAAATGACTAGTTATGACACTCATCGATTGATCAGAAGTATACAGCGTGTGTTGGAGTATCCTGGTCACATATTGTCAGTTGGCTTCATGGTTTTTACAATAATTATGTTTTACTCTATTTTCCTGTCATCTGTGGTGTTTTAATTCCATTTGCAGCAAGTTTGGCAGGATAATGTGAGAGCTATAGACCATTCACAGCTACTCCCAAATTTTTTGAAGCCCTGATAATGTTCTACTTCCAGGATATTCCTCCGGCTCATACAAACAAAGCTTAACCTAACCTAGAAAATTACGCTGAAGGGACATCGCACCACATTCATGGGCAATCGGTGTAATTATATTTTGCAAAAGAACTACTTCTTGCTGAGCATTACCAACACACGTCACTGTTTTAAGTCACATTAATTATAATTGAAATTTTATTATTGATAGATAAAATATATATAAAATTAAGAGTTCTACAAAAACAAAGTTAGGCTCCCTAATTTTGTATTTTTTTTTGTTAATACAAGTACAAAACGCTGGTGATGCGTAATATAATTATGAAACAACCAAACACTTAATAAATAGGATGTTTTTCAAAGGTTTGATTTAAAAAGTGCGAAGAAATCGTGAACAGGCCATACCTAAAGGATTCTACTTCCAAAAGCTGTACGCTGGAGATTCTTCATTGGTTATGAATCGCCGGGTTGCATATATTACTTGCGAAGTAGGACTGCTATGCGGGTTGCATAATTCGAGTTTCAAAGGCGATAAAAAGTACTGTAGAGTGAAATCCAAACATGCGCATAAAACGCTGAACGAAGGGGTGGGGTTGGCCAGTTCACTAGTGACTGCGGCCGAGTACAGCTAGGCGAGTTCTGCTCCGCGCTTGCATACTACCTCTTGAAAAAAAACTTAAGTCCCGACGGCGATATTTAACAGCGCGATGCTAGAGAGCGATGTTATAGGCTGTTCGCCGTTATAGGAGCGTTTTTAAAATCAACCTTTGAATAATGTCACAGCCCCTCCCCGCATACATTTTAATGCTCAGAATGACTGGCCTGCGCCCAGTAAAGTTGGTGATGACGGAGGGAGGGAAATTTGGTTCCGTGTTTTTAAGGTGAATATTCAGGGCTAAGTAAACATTTTTGTCTACTGAAATCATTTCTTTTGCTTTGTGTTTTTTATGCGTAAAAATGTAACAACTATTTAATTTGTGAAATATTTACGTTATTAATAATTTCACACTTGACCAACGGATTAAATACAGTAATAAGGTCCTTGGCAAAGTTAGTTCTACATATAGTGGAAGAATACTTAATGAGCATACAAGTAGATCTCAACCAGGGTTTAAAAGTTCTCATTTTACCTTGAAGCGCCAATATCCGTTTTGTATGTATAGCGCCAGCAGTATCATGCGGTTTCCCTCCCTCCAGCCGTCTCTGAAAATACAACACCAATAAATTACAACCACAATACACCGCAAGGGTGGATTGCCCCTAAATTACCCCTGTAGGGTAACTTGTTCACTGACAATGGTCACAGTCTTGTTGCACCATACAGAATATCTTTGGGACGAATTGGATCGCCGGGTGAGGGCTCGTCAGGGGCGGCCGAAATCCATTGCTCAACTCATGGAATAGTTGCAAGAGGAATGGCGACGAATCCCCGCGGATGTCCTGCAAACACTCGTAGACATCATGACAGACAGGGTGGCTGTTGTTACAGCCGCAAGAGGTGGACCTACGAGATTCTGACGGGGTGACAACCACCGAGCGAACATTGTGGACAGGTGCCCAATTACTTTTTGGTAGATAGTGTATTTACATTTTATCTCTTGTGGCTGTTACCATCAACGCACTGATATGAAAAATTCCCACGTTCATTACATCCCACTATTGGGCACTCTAGAAGACTAAATATTAGAAAAACTATTTCAAAATAGGCTGTGTAATTTATTTTGTTATATAATTTCTCAAGTAGAATTAAAATATTTATTAATGCAAATAATTTGTTAAGCGATATAATGCTAGTCCAGAAATTACATACAAACTAAAGTAATATGAATTTTCAAAAATATGTGTAAAAATTTAAATATCTGTGTTTATTGAAGATTTATATATATATATATATATATATATATATATATATATATATATATATATATATATATATATATATATAGACCTAAATAATTTGAGTGGGGAGAGAATTATCCAAATATTACGTACCTAGCCTTAATTTAATAGTAATATATGTTCACAGACTGTACTAAAGTGCAAAACTTGTATTTGCATTCCATCTGTAAAATTCCTATCGTTCGTAATATAACCGACTAAAAGTATCAAAAGAAAATCCCTCATTAAATTAAAGATAAATATGTTTTGGGCACATTTTGACAGATTGAAGTAATTCGTGCCCCAGTAAATCAAGTTCCCTTATTTTATGATCCTTGTTTACTACTTTTTAATTTGTAAATGATCACAATTAGACACGCAACATTTAGATTACAAATTTTTCCCGTGTTGCGTAATTCTCATGGTATTCGTTCTTTTAGGGACACAAAGATATTTTGAGATGTTGGAAAATGCAATAAAAACCCAAGCATAGATGTTGTATTATGTTAACACATACTAAACATATATTAATTGATTTCAAAATGGTGACAGTATAAATATTTTAGCTGTTAATGCCATAGCTAACAAATAATTTGACCATATTCAACCAAACATAACAGGCTGCTAGAACTCATTACGATTTTTAAATGCATTAATTGTATGCTTCTTTTGTCCGCCATTTTGGAAGATGGCATCATCTAACTAATAAAGCTTTTCCGTCCTATCTCGGAAACCACTCAACCGGTTTAGTCAAATTTGGCTGTAGTAACCCTAGCATATATGGTTTTAGTACATCAAATTCTTATTTTGAAAATGGCGGCTATAAAAATATTTTAGGCTTGAACAACATATCTTGCAAAGCAGCTGACCGATAAAAAATATTTCGTAGACTCATAGCACCTATCGCGACCATTTAATGTGATAATCCGCTCTTTCATTTTGCCAACACTTTGTAAAATAGTGTCATCTGAATAAATAAATATTTTTGCATCGTACTTACGAAACTTCTAAATCGAGTGCCATGAAATTTACTACACGAATAGTTCTGTGATACCACTATAGCCATATTTGAATTCAGTTGGTCAGTAGCTTCTCAACCTATTTACACTATATTTGCTTCCAAATACTACTATGGAAGGCCACCTATTATTTTCTAGAAGTAGTTTAACTGATTTAAACAAATCTTCGAATTGTAATGTAGTTGCTGTATGCACTAAAGTCACAATATAATAGCTTCGGTAGCTGTTCCCAAAATATTATTGTTACAGGATCTCGTCATATCTCACGAACCATTTGACCGATCACTACAAAATCTCGTAAAAAGATACTTGATCGTTCATTTTTAAGACGCGTGTTTCTTTGATCAATGTCTTGGAGTGGCCTACCTCGTGAAAATTACTTGCATAGACATGTAGAGAAAAGTAGGCTTATAACCGGTGGCTTCTTGCGTGTTTCCTATACTTGCATAGATATATGTAGAGAAAAGTAGGCTTATAACCGGTGGCTTCTTGTGTGTTTCCTAATAACGACCAACACGCGCTCGACATCCCTGCATCAATCGCATTATTCTCGCTGCAGTTCGTGCACCTGAAAGACTCGCTGCAGCAGTCTCCACGCTCAGGAAATGAACTTCAGGAATGGGGAGGGGGAAAACTGGAACCTATACTAAACTGGATAGGGAAGTTTTATTGAATGGAAGCTTTCCGAACGACGGCGGAGACAGAGAGCTTATTTCTATTATGAAATAGCTTACGGCTGTTGGCGCTCTGTTCCGCCTGCCGGCTACGCGGGCGCGGAAACTCCCGCTCTCTGCTTTCTTTTGCCGAAACACGTGGCCTCAGTCCGTCACTTCATTGCCAAGTTCTGCTTTTGCCAAAACACGTTGCCTCAGTGCGTCACTTCATTGCCAAGTTTCTGCTTTTTCACGTATTAATGGGTGTACGCTAGCAAAAAAATTAATCATTTAAAGCCGTTCAACACCAGGCTTCACACATTATATCGTTTCCTTTAAATACAATTTATGTACAATTCGAATTTCATATACTGTTATAAGGGTATCACAATTTTAAATTTTTACTAACGCAAGTGTAAGATAAAGCAAATGGTTTATTATGAAATGCAAAAACAAAAGCTAAACGGTTGTGCAACCTTTCATTTCCAAATTTGCTTAGCAAGAAGAGTTACTTTGAAAAAAAAAAAAAAAAAAAAAAACGCTAATTTCAAATATGTAAAATAATACTTACACTCAACATATTTAAAATGAAAATCTTATATCTCTGTAATAACATACTTTAAAGAAATGCATGACGATTTCCTCAGCGTAATGTATCTCGATTCTGTGCGGTGGTTTATTACTAGCGACTTTAAATTGTGATTTGTGTACGCGGTGATGCATAACCTGTGATAACGCTTTACTTTATGGAAATAATTTCACATGTGACATCAGAAAACTGAATGGTATTTGAAGTGAAGTGATTTTTCGCAGTGGAGCTATTTAGCATGATTGGGGCACTGCAACACCCATAAAAATAGTGTTTTTATGCATACAGTTAACTTATATTATTTTCCCTGTTCTTATTACTACACATATTGTCGTGCAAGATTTTATGTAATATTTTTCACGCGTCACTTATATGATTTCAAATGCCCATGTAAATTTTATTTATTTTTATTAGTTTTATTTTTCTTAACACTTAAGACTTTTAAAACTTAGATGCATGGTGGCAATAATATTTATGTGTAATTAGGATAGGCTAGTTCATTTTTCATTGTGTATTAATTTTTGTATGGTTAATATTTATTTTTGGTATGATCTCAATTTTGTAAGTGTTTATACTTTTTATTGTATTATATCTCAGTTCCGAGATCACGTATTCTTTCGTTTTTCGTCATTCAGGTCGTTAGAAGTTGTTCCTGTGGGTCGTTTGAATAGTTTTAATCCCCATTGGCCATCAGGTTTAAATCCTGATTTTCGATTGGCTGGCGCTATATGCCCCCTTAAGCTAGCGCCAACCTGCAGAGACCAACGCTCTCTTCGCTAGCAGCCTCCAACGACGTCAGACGCAGGGCAAGACCTCCCGTCTGAAGTGGAAGGAGACGCAGGACTTAAAATTAGTTTTAGGGTGTGTAGAAGAGTCCCTGGACCGACTTTTATCGTTGTTAGGATAGTGTGTTGTCTTTATAGCTTTTCTCATATTGCCATCAGGGTTTTTAATTATTCCTGATCCAAACAATTACAATACAAAAGGAAATGAAAAGTAAAATAAATGAAATATATTCAAAGAGCGTAACTATTTTGTCGTTTTCTCTGCTGTAGTGTCAAGTTAACATATCTCTTATCCAGTGTCTTACATATGTGGTTACTAGAGTTTTCAATTGTCTGTCTTATTTTGACGTACGTACACAAATGCTAGTTTCTAGAGGCTGATAATGGTAATAAACTTGTTCACCTACTGGCCCATGACTACACCGGGCAATTATACAGAGGCAGCCTAGGTAAGATCACATCCTTTCCCACTGATTTATTGCAAGTCGGCTGTGCAGCCTGGTCACTCAAGTGTTAAATGTGTTCTCCCATTGTTGCGTATGCGAATTCTACACCATACACAGCACATATATGTTTTAATATAATATGATTATATTTCGCATTGGCTATCCCAACGAAGAGGCCTCGTGTGTGTACTTCACAGCTCCCTACAAACTTTATTACATATTTATATGAAATATAAAGTTGTATTTCAGCACTGGAGCGTTAAGGGTGACACTCTCACGACGGTTAAATGCAATATCACTGAGTCTTTTACTCTTAAAAGCTCTAAGATGGTCTGCTATCTTGCAAACGTGCAATGTGCAGACGTTGCTATTTTATTCTTTCATGGCATAATGATACATTCTAAATTGAAACAGTGGATTATTTTAGTGGGTGAACAGATCATAATATTAATGTTCACGTTATAGGTGTGTTCTATGATTATACATGTGCTTTAATACCTACCTATTGTCGTTGTTCTTCCTTGAAGAGTCCGTTAAACAAAGGGCCTGGAGCGAAATCGTCTCGTGGTTAGGCGGACGTAAGGAGTAAATTTACTAAAGTAACACAATCTTATGTTATACATACGTAGGCCTGCTAACATGACTTGTCGCTGCGACCTCGCTTAGACACGCAGAAATGTTCAGACGGATCATCAAGTAACAAACAACCGTACAGTAAAATGATCATGATGGCCAAGGCATGCGTTTTTCTCACGGGGTTGGTCAGCTGCGGCAAACGTCCGACGATTGAGAGGTCACGTGGGTTGGATGTTTCTGTTTGTACAAAAGACATGCTCTCGGACCACTGCAGCCTGCCGCAACGCGCCTACATCAAACGCATGCCGGTCGATTCCTCCCACGTAAACCTCGGCCATGCTGTCTACACTGCAGTCCTACACACGTGCAAGCCCAGCACACGCCTACCTCGTTTCACTTGTGACGCTTTAGAGAATAGTCTCCCCATTAGCGGTTGCTTACGATTTGTTTACTTCTACGTGTTGAGGCGTATTGCCTACGTGACAGGCGATGTATCGTCACTGATGTGATATTTGCGTGTGTTTTAAAAGGAAACGGTGGATCCTAGGCACTTGTAATAAGGGGACCGTTTTTATTAAGTAGGACGTAGTGCTAAATACGACGGCATCAAAATTACACACAACTTCAAGGCAAAAAATGTTTACGCAGTAATACGGTAGGCACCCTAATTATTTGTATGAAGGCGTGAGGTGTTCGTAGGTGGAAGATTTTCGTAGGTGGAAGATCTCGATAACGCTAAACGTTACCCAGAGAATCATAGTTTGATTCCACGCCGTTTCTGATATTTTGTAACATTGCCATTTCTAAAGTCGATTTCAAGGGCGTATATATATCCCTTAGTACTTTAGCTAGATTATAAGTTGTACTGCATATATCTACCTCATTTTCACAAGGAATCGCCTCCAGAATATTTCGGGTCAGTTTCTGAACAACCTGTATATACATATGCATGCTCTTCACAGTAGACTGGCCACTGTATAATGCCCTGCCAGAGATCTAATTTTATGTACATTGCGCATTCTGCCACAATATGTACAATTAACATTATCAAGGGCCCTATCACGTTATCCATGCGTTGGCCATGTGAAACTGTGAATTTATTAGAAAAGTAAATATATTACGAATACTTTAATTCCCACATCTAAGTGAATTAAAAAAAAACGGGAAACGAAACAAAGATTTAACTAAAGACTGTTCACAATAAAGTGAGCACTTTCGAAATGAACCTGAGAATAAAGTCACTGCCCTTGAACGCATATATTTTAATGGGCGCAATGGGTGACATTTGCCCAGTAAAGTTGGTAACGATAGATGGAAAAATAGTTCAACATCTTAACGTCGAATTAAAAGTGTTAAGTAATCATTTGTGATAACTTAAATTATTTAATTCGCATCCTGTTATTTTTAATGCACTAAAGTGTGAAAATTAGCCGATTTGTATAATAATTACTTGCCTAAAATCTTCAGAGTTTTGCTTGACCGACGCATGAATAAAGTGATCAGGCCCATGGCAAAGTTAATTTTATATAAGGCGTAAGAATACATAACGTGCATACAAGTAGATCTTGAGCAGGGTTTTCAAAAGTGCTGCTGTGAACAGCCTATAACATTCTTAATTCAACTTTATGGTTTGGAACTGCTTTCATTTCGTCGTTAACCAACTTAAAATATATGCAGTTAGGAGCTGTTAAAAGTTTTCAAAGGTTGATTTCGGAGATGCTCAAATATCCAAGAACAACTTATAGGACACTGCGACTGAAAAGGTTAACCTCCCCTTACCCAATATTCACTACTGCCGTTTCCCCTACTACCCTCACCAACAACAAATCCTCCAGCCGCCACTGGGTCGTTTAACTTTGGCCGCGCGGGGGTTTGCGGTGTTTCGAGATACGCGGCAGGGCCAGGTTAACAGAGTTATCGGCTAGCTGCCGGGAGGAGGCCCTAACATCCGCGGTAATCCCGGGTAAGAAAGGCAAGTTGGGCGGGGCGCCATCTTGATAGCAGCTATGAACGCGCTCGCGTACCCGCGCCAACCTTGCGCTGGAAGAGAAGGCGGTTCCACGCGAGAGATCGCCGGACCCGGCGTTCGTCACTCTCCAGGGCGAAGATACGGCACGGAGACGTCTCAGGATTAACATTAGTTAGGTCCCGTACGCAATGCCCCTGGTAATCTTCAAAGTTCCGCCCTAAATCTCTACGCGAACCTCGAAAGTTTTGACGAGACTTCTGGGCGGATCTCAACATCGAGGTTTCAAGAGCTGAATGTTTTGTCGAGGAAGACAGAGACTGGATAACACACTTATTATTATTAATATTGTTATTATTTCAACCACTTAAGACATGTTGCCATGTCCAAACATCGGAAGTGCACTTCAAAAAGACTACGTCCAGTCAGCTCCTCGAGTGACATTCACCTCGCGATTACAAATGAACAGCCAGATCAAGCAAAATTATAATTAAAATTTAATACAGCCAAATAGCAATTAGACACCATCATGTCCACCCAAGCAACCATATATTCAAGGCCAGCCCATATCGCAATAATCCTGATGTCACACACAACAACGTCGTAAAGGCGCGCACATACACTAAAGATGAGGTAGACCGATCTCGCTGGCTGCGCAGAACCAATCTCCGTGTCCCAACATTGAACTGCCTACACGTCTAGCGGAAACGGCATGGCTTGAATGTTAGTTTTGAAAACTGATTTGTAAACAACTGCTTGATGATGATTTTATAATCCCGCTAACCAATTTATAATGCATTTTTTATTAAATTCGAATTAGTAAAAGGATTTTACTAATAAAATAATGTTTATCATTTAAAAATTAAGGTATAAACCAACACGTCCATCACTGTTGACCATGTGATTTTGATAGTTGTGTTGTTTGGAGTCGGTCAGTGTTGGGTACATGCGCAGATGACGAATAAGCGGTCTACCTCATCTTTGGTCTATGGGCGCGCACTTTCATTACGCAGTATCAGCATTAGCGCGTAACCCAGATCTCGAGTACATATGAAACGATATACGGGTAACCAGCAGTTCCCATATTTTACATACACCACTTACACTTACACTGCACCCGTCAGGCAACATAACAAACATAACATACTTACATAACAAACTTTACTTTAAAAAGTTTATGATTTCATGAAATAGATTAAAAAATTTAACATATTAAGATTACAGATATAAGACCACCAAAAAATATTTTTGAAATGTATTACGTATACTAAAAGGAAAATATTTAAACCAGTTTTGAGATACAAAAAATTTTGGAAACAAATGTCACATTCCAATGCTTGTAACTATAAAAAAAAATAATTTGAAAATTGACCTACTTAACTAACAATTTCTATCAATAAATTAATACATTTTAATAGTCACCATCATTAAATATAGATGTCTCATTTATAATACTTTATTTCATTGTGACGAAAAAAGACTTACTCTTTAAAACATTTATTGACTTTCTTATCACTGTAATTTAAGACTATTTTGTAAAAAAAAAATATTTTTTTTTGGAATTTATTGTAAAATACGTAACAATTTATTAGTTTCAATATTTGCTTTGCTATGCTAAGCTACTAGTATTCAATAGAGTAAATTTAATAATATCGTATTACTTTGCGTATCCTTTCCATTATCCTCTTGCATATTGAAACGCAGTTGTTAAAGCAGCTGCACCTTTGTTTTCTTTTCACGAGTGATGAAAGTTTAAATAACTAATTAAATAACATTATACATTTCGATACCATCCTATCACTATCCTAACCACCATGACGTCACATATCACTCATTGTGTAATATTATTACATCACTTATTTTATATTGTATGTACTAACAAGCATTTCATTTCCAAGAATTTTAGTTTTATGTACAAACACAAAAAAAAAAAACAATCAATGCACTGGGGAGAGGATTTAGGTTTTCCTTGTTCAGTACTTCCGCGTTTCAATTTGTTTGTTATTTAAATTATGAATACAGTAATTTTGAATTTTCAGTTCTTACAAATAAGTTGCTGCAATTAACGTTTCACGCCACAAAGCGGAAATCGTAGGGACTCACAACCTGAAGAAAGGCTGACGCTTTCACGTACCTCCACGGGGCGTCTTCGGCGCTCACATGTAAGACAACTTTGCACACCCCAGCGGAAATGAAGTTCGTGGCCCTCAAGGCCACTGGAAACACACAGCGCAGCGTCTGTTCGGCCCTCTTTGCCCGATGACTGCACGAAAGCAATTGGAAGTTCTTTAAACCAGCTTCTCCGTCTACAATAATTACTTTTCAAAAAATTTCCCTACCGTAGCGATAAGGACTTCAGCCCGATCCATAATCCTACTGCCACAAGAAGAACCCTGCCACCCCCAAATCATTTATACAATCCACGCGGACTCTTAGGGCGAGATGAGGGCATCTCGCTAGTTAACATTGGCGGAGAAGTTACGAGTTGTGATCAGGCCTTAGCTGAGCGGCCTGCCTGATCACACCTTCACATATTTGTCCAGTGTATCCAGTATATTTGTATAGTTCCCCCCACGCATATCCAAACAAGTTTATATTGAAATAATATTGTAGGCTACAACCTTAATGTTAAATAAACCCCTTTTATATGGTGTTCATTCATAACTCTTATCAATAACTTACTACGTTTATATAGTCCTGTTAACCCTTTCAGACCTGATTTAATTTTCTGGTTTTATTTAGTTCATTCTGACCCCCAGAGATAGCATTTTTATCTAAAACCATAGAGTAATGATACTAAAATGAGCAAAATAGGTCTTAGTTGCAGCAAATGTAATTATAAAAAAAAAACACTGTCTACCTTTAATGTCTGAAAGGGGTCTGAAAGGGTTAAGGTATGATGATTAACCATAAATCATATTATAACAGTGTGGTGTGGAATCGTTTCAGAACACGTCATAGGGCCATACTTTATTAAAGGGGAAATGACTGTCTGTACGTATACCCATTTACTCAGAGAGACCTCACCAGCACTTCTGGAAAACATACCGCTCGACATACGCTCATGGTATGTGGTTTCAGCATGATGGTTGTCCTGCACGTTTTGCTTTGGCGGTGAGGCAAGTGTTAAATGAAACGTGATTAGGGCGTGATGGCCAGCTCGCTTTCCTGACATCACGTCTGTCGGTCTTTGTTCCTTTGCGGAGCAAGCACCGAAAGACAGAGTGTACAGCACGGTTCCTACGACGTCAGAAGACATACAGGAACGCATTGTCTCAGCTCGCAGAAGCATTTCGCCAGAAGCACTTCAGTCCTCTCGTCGCTAGCCACACGTGCGTTTACAGACGAGTCGATGGTAAACACATCGAGCACATGCTGTCAAAACTCCTAATGTGAAGTGTTTCAACCATAACTGTGATCATCTGCACTACGCATGCGGATGCGATTGTGTTTCTCCTTAGGACGGTTTGTTCTATATTGTTGTGCATATGTACACTCTCGTTACTCAGTGCAGTTAATGACTAACAAACACATCTCCTGAATTACGTCGATATCTGAATAAAATGTAATGTATTGATATCAGACTTGCACTCACATTGCCCGTCTTCCCTCCACTGCAATCCGTGCTCCTTGCCACAATAAGGTAAGCGCTACGCTGCTATAAGGAAGCGGTCCCACCAGGATGCGTCATGGCGTGTTGCTTGCTTACAGTTGTGAGTACAAGTCCCCTGCCCCATGCTACCGGCCCACTTAAATTATATTTGCACATTATTTCTTGGCATTTCTGTGTTACGTCACATTGCATATGCTACACCGCCGAATTCCTCTTTGCACGTACTTTAAGATGCCGTTGAAATAAATATATGTTTCCAGGGGAAAAATCATATGTGGTTTAATTATTTCTGTCAGTGCGCGTGTTACGAATAATCACTTTGCGGCAAATTACTTGCCCCCGTACTTGATTTTATTTAGTGGAAATCACATTTTGCGATCTGCAACCGTTCTGAAAATTTTGGATGTGTCCACGTTAGGCGAACCATCCTGTATTTATCAGTGCTATATTTATAACACTTTATATTCTGTGATTATATGAAATTTTCCCTTTTTAAAATCACCTGCGGCCATAATATTTTATTTAGCAAAATTGTGGTACATACGACCTGGTGATATTATGAATAAATCTACAATTGTATATGCTCTTGGCTCCCAAAAATACATTAATCACATTTGTTACTTTTATTATATAAAATTTGTTTTTTCCCCGATTCGTCGGTTGCTAATCAGCAGTGTGGGATTATTTTTAAATAGAGTTTGTAGTAGATTAATTTCATGAATAAAATTCTGCATTATATAGGTGTTTTTGTGTGTATTGTTGGCAGTAGAAATATTCGGATTCCAGTCCCCATTAAACCTTAATGAATGCCTGTACAGCCGAAATTATCATCTGCCATAATGAAAGTCCGCCATCATAACGACTCCGTGGTAAAGAGCTTAGCGAATATGAAAATTCTGGTATGTGAGCTTTCCAACAATCTCCAAATCTCAGCCTAGAGGGAAAACATAATTAGAGGATGTGGCAATGACTACTCAGTGGTTTCCATTATTAGCTTCTGGATGGTTGTTATAGAGAGTATAAGGGGTGTCGTTGCGTAAAATATTGGGTGCTATTGAAAACTAAAATCCACCCAGTTAATCAGCATCGACTAAATTATTTTATATATACATAATACATGAAATATTCTTTTCTATTAAATATGTGAAGATGTGAAGAGATTTGGGCGGCTCTTAACAGCGAGGTGTTGAGCGCCGATGAGGGCGATTGAGGTGAGTGTGGAGCAGCGTCGGAATGAAAAGGCGGGGGGAAACGGGAGATTCCCGAGAAAACCCGCCGACCAGTGGCATCGTCCAGCACGATTCCCACATGCGGTGAAAAGACGAAGTGACCCGGCCAGTGATTGATGATAAGTAAATTTACTTTCATGTTTAAAACAGCGACGGTTGCTTGTTACACATTTTAAGCTTCTAAGACCGTTTTTCCTAATAACTTAAGTTTTCATCCACTGGATTCAACTGTAATTGCTAAACCATATGAACTTCGCTACCTTAGGTAACCACAGTCACAATATTTTCTTACCATGTTTCCAAAACATGTTACCTACCTGGCAATAATTTTCTTTAATGTGCATCTTACCCATATTCATTAAACAAACTGTAAACTGGTTGTTGTGGCTTCTTAGGTGGCAGCGGAATGCAGGAGTGAGGTTTGTGTTCATCGTATAACAGCATCGTTTCATGGTGACGTAAGAGATTTTTAAAATAAATTTAAATTGTCATATTACACCCTAGATAAAGGAGACAATCATTCAACTGCGACCGCGAAACCTTATTCAGCATTAAATTCAGATAATAATACATTGCGACACAAGTATTCATCTGAACTGTAAATAACAAAGGCAGCGGTACTCCCCTCGATCGGACAGAAAGTTCCATGTACGTGTAACTAATTCCAGCTGACTATTCTGAGCATAATCGTGAACGTGGACCGCGCGACCAGAGTTACGCTACGACTGTGCCAGTTTTGGCATCGCCTTAGCCGCGGTGCGCCTGCAAGCATGCAATCCGCCCAACGCTTCGGTTGTTAGGATTGTATAACCGCAAGGCGCTCGAATGTATCCGACGGAAAATACCCTTCTCCCTGATGCGTGGGTTGCAATTTCGCATTTACGATAAGAACCTTTTCTAAAGCAATAACTTCACGAAGTCACCATCGATTGTCGAAGGAAAATGGTAACGATTTATTGTATTCAGGGAACACAAAACCGAAAGTCGTATTTCGCAGGCAAAATATTTCATAAGCACAAACGACATCTTCGATATAATATTATATGGGCGATAAAAAAAAAACCAGTAGCACATCATGGTGTGTTTGTTGGGGGAGAGGGGGTGGCAAAGTTGGCTTTGTGGCACCCTGTTGTGGTGCCGCAGACTACTTTATCACCATCAGCAATCCCAGAACCACACCCAATATTTGACACCAGTTGCAACGATTTCAAATAACTTAAAACTATGGAGAGATTTACCTGTTGAGTGCATGTATGGCATGAAAGAAAAATTAAACGTGATCAAATTTCGGAATTCGATAATCATTTCCCTCAGCTATACGACAAATATCCTTCAGCTTATTCATAAGCTATAATAATACTGAAAATTATTCACAGTGTTAATACCGACAGTATTTTTAAACATTACATTGGTAAGAAAAACTATAATGGATACTTAATGGAGTGACTACCGCGACCCTAAAATGTTCTTTACAAAGCGTCTTTAAAAATGGCCACCCAGCCAGCTTACGGCCCCTGCCAAAGCTGACTAATCTGACATCTCATCATTACATCAGCCGAATCACTGCTCGGTCTCAACTTGCGTGCCTTTAAGCTATGAGCAACTTCATTTTGAATATAATTGGTGTATATTCTACATTCCAACTCACGCTGGGTAATGTGTGATAAATCTCCTGCATAACAAAATCTGAACTGTATGTGAAATGTTAATCAGTGAATTCGTACGGCAAAATGCTCGTTAGAGACTTGAGGGATCATCAAGACGGTAAATAATGCTTTCCTGTGGCAATCACCATCACTAAAGATTACTGGAGAGGCTTCTATATATCTCCGATTCAGGCATTGCCAGCCATATTTATACTAGAATGTACCTACGTAGGCTAACTCTGCAACCACAAACACAACATACGCTTTATTTATTTATTATTTAATATTTTGGTTGGCCAATAATTAGATTTTGACAGTCATTTTTTTTTGTTGCGCTCTTGTGTGAGAATATCCAAGGTAGAATACTCTTTTCATGTGACTAGCCAACGTCCATCTCACTTTCGTATCAACCCCAGCATAAGAAAACTACTATGTGGAAATAAAAATGAAAAGATTATATCTGAGAATGTTGATATTCAGCCTGAAAGTTTAGCTTTTTTAATTTTTTTTTAAATTTAAAACTTTCATATTTTACACGCATTAAGGTCATGTTTCTTTTCTTTTTATTTGGTTATGTGAAAGAGGTTTTGGAAAGTGCCCCTTGATGCAGTTTTTGGTTGTCAAATTACTATAGTTTTCACAATATAACACTCAAATTTCGACACAAGAGTGCTATAGTCTGGTTAAAAGTGCTGAATTAAAGTCCAAACGCGGCATACTGCATTTATGTTACAAGCAACGAAAGGAACAAAAACAACTTTTCCTCTACAATTTATGGTTTAAACTATATATTTAATGGATGATAACAGTTTCGCTTGAATGAACCAAAATATATTTACGACAAGCCTTACGAGCAAAGCCTAGTATGCTGCAGAATTGGAGAAATTAAGACTTTTGAGTGTTATATTTTGAAAACTATAGAGATTTGACAACTAATAACTGCATTTAGGATGCACGATTCGAAAGCTATTTCAGATAACCGAATAAAAATCGTGAGAAATATGACTTTAAATACAAAAAAAAAAAAAAAAAACTGCATCAACGTCTACAATGTGTTGGGGTGTCACAATTGATGAGAATGCAGCTTCACTGACGTCACAGCATGACGTCTCCTGTTACCCATGCCGCCATGACTCCAACAACCCGGGACGAAAGTCAGTTTCTCGTCAGCAACTGGAAGGGAACGAACGCCTGGATGTCGCTGCACGCCCGCTCGCTACGGGCTCGCGCATTTCCCCCTCGCCGCCGCGAGACCACGCCAGGGGGCTTGCTCTAAGTTCCGTCGGTAACTTCCCACGCCGTCATGAACCTACTGTCTCGTAGCCGACAAAATTATCGTCGGATCCAGAACGGTATTCAGAGAAATCAGTCGTTTAGCACGGGGGCGCAATCGGGAATATTAGGCCTGCCGACTTTCCCCCACTCCAAGCTATACGAGCGTTTGTGTATAATGTTGTGCACAGTGTTCAACAAGGACAGACGTGTGTGATGCACGTTTGTAATAGTTATAACCAATCTTTTCATGATTATACGTATCGTAAATGTACGTGTAGGAAAATTATAACTCCACACAACACAAACACGTGCTGCACTGACTTTATACTACACAATATTTATTTCCGTATCATTGAAATACACGGCTACATTTCATACCGACGCCTGCCGTATTGGTTTACCTACGAAATTCTAGCCTGCCAACTGCTCTTGAGCAGTTGAGAAGTTCCGACTCCACTCGTGACGTCACTCGACCTTCGTTTCAAGCTTGGAATACCGAACTGTGGTCTGAGCCGATAGCTGTAAAGAGTCTGTCGTTTTTCGTCGGAATGAGAGACTTGGAATAACTCCCCTGGTGGCCAGCACAGCAGACAAGGCAGCTGATGCGTGGTTGAGTAATCGAAACACGTCATTGTTTTACGTGCTCCAGGTGAAATTCTTTAAGGTAATGACGGGCAAGCAGGCAGACAGGCGGAACATTTCTGCATAGTTTACAGAGGAGCGAAAATGCTGGGCATGATACTGCTGGGTCTCAGCTTCTACCGTCGCCCCCCCCCCCCTTCCACCCTCCTCAAAACACAAGCATCACGCCGACAGGTGACGCACGTCCATCCGGCCAAAAGGCAAATTATTTTAGGTACGTTAAACTACCTGTATGTCGTCTTATTGTCACAAAAAAAAATATTTATGACTTTTCTTTGTGTCAACCCCTGAATAAACTAATAAAAACATCGTGTCAATTTACAAGCATAGAAATATTTTTGCTATATTTAAAGGCCGTTCACGATAAAGTGAGCACTTTTGAAATAAACCTTAGGAAAAAGTCACTACCACTGCCTGCAAATATTTTAACGGGCGCCCTGAGTGACATTCACCCAGTAAAGTTGGTAACGATGGATGCGAAGTATGTCCGTATCTTACCGTCAAATAAAATGTGTTAGGTAACCATTTGTGATAACTTAAATTATTTCTTTCATTTTCTATTTATTTTACTGAATCGAAGAGTAAAAAAATAGATTTATAAAATATTTACTTTTCTAATAATTTCACGGTTTCAATTGACCGACGCATTAATAAAGTGTTGAAGCCCATGACAATGTTAATATTACATAAGGCGGAAGAATACACAACGCACATACAAGTAGATCTTAAGCAGTGCTTTTACAAGTGCTGATTTTACCGTGAATAGTATGTGTGTGTGTGTGTTTGTGTGTGTATATATATATATATATATATATATATATATATATATATATATATATATATATATATATATATATATATATATATATATATATAAACACACACACGTTTCCTTGCAAGATCCCTTAGATATGGCCCCTTTTCATAGATCCAGTCCTGCAACACATTAATAGGCTATTGCTGAAAATTGAGTGACTGCAGGGAAAGTTTACTCTTATGTCCGTACTCCATAAATCTGCAAGGATTGCAGTGAACGCTATTGCGAAGAGAGATAACGATAGCGTTAATTCGCATTGTTTTTAGCACTTATTATTTTATAAATGGTACTTCTTGACGTCACGAAAGAGAAATAAACGAGAGGAGTGGATGTGGAGATGAATATCTTTGTTCTTTACCTCGCGCAGACCAAAGAGAACCGAACTGTTGCTTACGAATGATCCCGAATTTATGGCGTTTGAACAACCGTGAGATGGAAGTGGCAGCCGGCTCAGAATGTAATTCAGTTCTAGGTTTTTAAAGAATCGTGTTACTCAGTGGATGTGATTGCAAGATAGGTTCATGTTGTTTGGAGTCCGAACCGATAATGGTAGGTTTGAATCCGATACTCAACATGAGCCACTTACTTCGCTAGCTCGTTGTTCGGATTCCATTGTAGCCAGGAGGATTGATGCTATCATATTTAACTTTTATGTGCACAGTAACGCGTCCTTTTAAACTTCCTTGGCTTGCCATTAAGGTGGTGCCGAGGTAAAGAAAGCTCAAAGAAAGAAAAATTAAAACAGCCGGAGCTGATCGCCCAGTTTATGCAACCAACAGATCCCGCCTTATGACAAAAATCTTTGCGAGTGCTTTGTTTGAGGGAAGAGTATGATTATGAGATGTCAGCGAAGAAATCTCCGTTCATGCAATAAGAAATATGGTGTAATCTTGCAACTTTACAAGTTCTCATTTCGTTGCCGCTCTGCTACGTTTCGTTTTCGTGGGTGGTTGCCAGAATTTATCTTAGTTGACGTGAGTACGCAAATCAGATGCAAAATATGCTCAATGTTTGCCGTTTATAACTCGAGGTCAGCCTCAGCGCTTAGAAAAGTTTTGCAAAGTTCATGCAATTACCATATCGTGTTTTGGTTAGTAGTATAGTTGAAAACTATCTACCCCGCAACCGCCTGTCAAATGTTTCCTGTTAATTAAATCAAAACGTTTTCAAAAATAATGTACCGAAACTGTCGTTCTTCTTAATGCCTTCAGTGACTTTGGCTGTTGCCGCTAGTTTATGAGACAGGCGCCGCGTGTTAAGATTCGCACAAATACACTGGTTCGTAAGACACTGAAGTAGGACTATTCAGTTTGTGTTACAAACCTGGGGTCGTTAATTAGAACCACTGCTATTTTTAATATCAGAATCCGCTATGAATTAGTAAAATGCATCAGTGGTAAATAGCTTAAGGGGGCGTGGGACAAAAATCAACAACAAATACGTAAATATTTTTTTACTGGTTTTTGAAAGCCAACATAGAAAAAAAGTGATAATGGCAATCTTAGATAATAGGTTTTGGCAACTTATCGACCAAGTATTTTGCAGTATTGCTGTATAAATTTCGCATAGTGTCTTGCGCCACAAAAACACACAAAAATTGACGGTTTCAGAAATATCTCGGCAGAATAACGTCACTCAGGTAAAATATTTTCTCTCGTAGTTAGTA
This sequence comes from Dryococelus australis, assembly GCA_029891345.1. Classification (NCBI taxonomy): domain Eukaryota; kingdom Metazoa; phylum Arthropoda; class Insecta; order Phasmatodea; family Phasmatidae; genus Dryococelus; species Dryococelus australis. Next base: position 30,198,042 of record CM056997.1, read on the forward strand.
AAAACTATTCTGTATGGTTGCCCTTTCTTTGTTTTCTCTATTGGCTTCCATAAAAATGTGTGAAATGGCATTAATTTATGTCCCGTGCCCTCGTAAGGAGTCAAGTCCACTGATAGTGTATGTAAATTGGTTATTCCAAATTTAAAAAAAATTGATCGAATAATCAGAAAGTATCACTGTTTCCAGCAAAATTATATCAAATTTAGTAGAACCTTTACTTCTATGATGGAATTTTTCAGACATTTTCTTTTATATAAGCTTGATGTTTTCCCTTATCTGTCTTTCGCCCCGTTCCATTAGTTCTTTTACTAAACAGGGAATTACTAAATGTGACCATAACGACAAAAAAACATATATATACTAGAAAAATTATGCTTGGCATTCTTCTTTTAGGAAAATACGTGAGACAAGGTATCTAGTAATTCACCATGAGCTTCAAATGACCATTTTACCACTGCTAGGAAATAATGCATACAATTATTCAATTTTTTTTAACAACCAAACATTAATCTAAGGAGTTTCTATATATTTGTGTTTTATCTCTGTCAGCTTGCACCCACCTCGTTTTATTGCAGTTCTAACTAAAAAATTCCAAAACAATACCTTATAAACTAATAAACTTAAAAAAAAACTAAGCTGTGGGTGTTAATCACAAAGACAATGAATAAATCTGATTTTTTGGTTTATTTATAAAGGCAGCACCGAACTGTATTAACTATTTTGATAGTTTTAAATTGTAGTATCTTTTGAGACTCGTTTGGAGTATGAGAGTTTGGCGAGATATGCTTTATAAAATGTAATACTTTATTGGTCCGAGAATCGTACTAATCACCCAGTAAATGATGCACAATAGACTCCCTCTGCTAGGCAGTCCTAGGCTCGACATGGGGGTTGCCAGGCAGTCCTAGAAACGACTTGGAGGGAGCTTCTATCGCATAGGGAATTGAGTGCAAAGAGTTATCGATGCATAATCGTTCTGATCTCTGCCGAACAAAAGTGCGTTGAGGAAAAGCATGTAAATATAGCAACAAATCGACTTTAGTCTCGACTTATTGATTTGCTGCTGTTTTCGCAGGAACCTATTGATTGTATAACCATAGTGCTGCTCAAATTAAAGTGCTTGCTTAGTGGACGTAACTGCTAATCACTCTCTCTCTCTTGTGTAACAATCCGGCTGAGACGATGATTTTCGAGATGTGTTCATGAGACTAAGAACTTTAGCATCTTAGTATTTCGCAGCTTGTTATATTCAGTCCGTGTTATTTGTATCATTTTCACGAATATCTGCTAGGCGTGAATTAAAAAAAAAAATAGAATGTGGCTGTGTTGGTGACCGGCCGTTTGTTTTGCTAAATACATGTCTACGTTGGCGCGCTCGGACACGACGTGTTTTTTTTTTTTTTTTTTTTTACGTTCCCGGCACCACTTCACTCTATCATATAGGGTTTTATGGGTATCGCTGGATTGCTTTTATTATGTTCTTTCCAACAGTATACGATCCCTGTATTTCGACTTAGCTTTTTGACGAGTATTGACCAATATTGTGTTACGTTTTCTTAATTGTTTACATTAAACTCATTTAATTCAACCATAACCACGCCACAAAAATGTTTTTATACGCGCAATCAATTTATCTTGACGAGAGTTGTCGGTTGAAACTCAAACAAACGCCGTAGCTTCTCCTAATATAAAATTTATACTACGCGGAAGTTACGAGACGCAGCAAAACAAACTAAAAATTGTGCCCCCCCCCCCCTGCCACCCAAACAACACGCGATGCTTTCGCAGTCCATACTCAACGTAGCATGTTCTTTGATCCTTTGGCAATCGAGTGGTGTAAATTAATTTAGAATATAGACGATATATTCGGAGCTGCAATGCCAAACTGTATCCCTCGATTTTATCATCGGATTTTCTGGATTGCTACCCACTATCGTTGGAAATTTAAAGACATATTCACGTCAAAACATCGACGTCTGTAATCAACGTCGAGAGGTCAGAGTGTATTTGAGAAGCTAGAAGTGAACCACCTGCTTATTCCGTGGGCTCCAGCCGCACTTACCACGAAAATGGCGTCTCTCAATAGCAATATGCACGAACGCTGTTCGTCAGTAGGCGCCTGGCATCCGGTCGTTAAGGAACTTTTCACGGCACCCAGTAGCCAATCACTCACCAGGCCCGTACGCAGAGCCTCGCGCAGCCAAACAGAATACGGGCACGTCTGCGTCGAAGGAATCGGCTTGCCATTTCGCTCGTCTGTACTCGACGTATTCGGTGGCGAGGTTACTCACAGGAAGGGTGGAGACTATGACACTCTCTGATATCAGCTGATACTGGACCACTTAGTTGGCGACTTTGCTCGGAAACTGTTGAGTCGTGGCGTGGACTTGCGCTTGAACCGTCGACGATCCAGGGGCTTGGTCCTTAAGCGCTGTCTGGAGTCCTCAAGGAGTGGAGACTAGCGAGTTGCCTATTCGTGACAATTGTACTCATTTGCCTTGTACAGTTACCTAAAGGCTTTTCTCGGTAAAATGAACGTTTTCGAAAGCCACACTTAAAATACATATATCTGTATGCATATCGTGTATTCTTCAGCTACATATAAAACTATCATAGCCGTGGGCCTTTATACGTGCGCCGGTTAAGTGAAAGTGTGATACTATTATAGAGGTAAATATTTTACATATTTGCTAGTTCTTACGCCTATATGCATTAAAAAAACACTAAGTAAATTTTTTTTTTCATTATTCACAAATGTTTGTGTAACTCTTAATTCGACTTGAAGACATGGGACTTCTTTGCCTCCATTGTTACCAACTTTACTGGACACATGCATGTCAGTGTACCCGTTTGAAATATTCGTAGCTAGGAACAGTGACATTTTTCAAAGGTTGATTTCAAAAATGCTCACTTTGTCGTGCATAGCCTTTATGTGCCAAGCACGTGAAAGAATAATAATTCACCAAACAAAGTATTCCAAAATTTCTGTTACAAGTTCGCTGGGCTTGTAGATGGAACTGATTTGATAATATTTCTGAACAGGAAATTATATCCGGAAACGTAGCTTGCTTGGAGTAAAATCGATTATTTATTATCTCTTCCACATGCTTGCAATTAAAACATTATCCATTATCGTCACATTTCACTTTACAAGCCGTTGGAGTGTCTAACGTCTAGTATATTTTCCTTTAAACGCGTATGGAATATTTTGAAGCTTCCTCGGTTCAAAAACACTAACTTTTAAAAGTTATACTATTCCAACCGGGATACCATTGTTCTGTTCTGTTTTCCTGGCAAAACAGACTTATCAGAAGGAATCAAATCCACCACACCCGTAATATAATTTTGTCAGCTGTGTTTCAAAACTTTGTATTTCAACTTCCCATATCCCTGACGATTCCCTCAATTTCATTTCCACGTCGTAGAAAGCGACGTGAACTAGGATTTTTTTTCAGCCAAGGGAGTAGTTTTCCAACATCCCTCGAGTGGCGGAACCTGCCATCACAAGAGTTACCGCCTCTGTCGAGGGGTTATTCTCCGCTCCCTCGCCCTCTGGGGGTATGTCTTTCGGACTTGCGAAGTCCCCTCGCGAACACAGGACTTGCCCGCGTCTCGTGGCCTCCTGGGGAAATGAAATATAAGAGAAGTTGCGTGACTTTCTCCACGCTCCCGGACTTGTAACGGAGTGTAATTTATGTCTCTCCCGCCGAGGGACAGTTCGCGTTGTGTTGGCAGCGCGCGTGGCTGCGGTTTCCCGTCCCCATTCCTCTCTCCATAGTTGGTATTCATGACGACACGAGTTATCCCAACAAGCACTGTGATATATGCAGGACTCCGCGTCGCAGTTCTCTTCTCCTTGGATGTCGCGGATATGGAACTGTTCGGATCAAATCCGCGTGAAATTAAAATGGCTCCGCGGTTTCCATTTGAAAAATCTCAGATTCCTCAATATTCGTCGCAGAAGGAACTAGTTTTTTTTTTTTTTTTTTTTGTGAGTGAAGAGATTTGGGCGGCTCTTAACAGCGAGGTCTCGAGAGCCGATAAGGGTGATTGAAGTGAGTATGGAGAGGCGCCGAATAAGGAGGGCGAGGGAAACGGGAGATCCCCGAGAAACCCCGCCGACCAACGGCATCGTCCGGCACTTGCGATTCCCACTTGCGAAAATACGGGGACCCGGCCTGGGGACTAAACCCGGTTCGCCTTGGTGGGAGGAGAGAGTGCTTAAGTTTATTTTTGTGTATTTGCTTTTCGGTATAGTTATCTAGGGTGTTAGACCGGGTGCAAGAGTCGAGGACGGGACTTAACATCACAAACTGAGAGAGTTAATAACAAAGTAATTGAATAAGTGCACTCTGTGATGAAATTAGCAGTCTGCAAAGTGCAGAGAATTCAAGAGTGCTGTCTACTTCGACTGTTAAACCCACAGTGAAGCTCCGGGTAAGAAAAAAAGTTATATTCTATGACAGTTATAAATATGTTTGAATTTTATCCTCTTAAGTGGAGTATTTCAGAAATATTTCACATTCGAAAACATATCTCCATTCTCTATTTCCGTATCTAATACGTATCTTAATGTAAAAATTGCTTTCAGATAAAGCATTTTGTAATCGGCTTTAGGCCTGATTTCAAGTACGGTGTATTTAATATAGCAAATGGACGTTCATGGCAACTTTATTATTATTAACTAGGGGACCCAGCCCGTGACCTTTTTTTTTTGTACTGTCATGGCGCTAGAACAGTTACCATGTTAAGAAATTTGGTTATCACACAAAGGCTGGAAAAAATATTGCATAGATATATGTAGGTAATAATGAAATGGTGTGAAATTAACTCAACATTGAAGCGACTGCGGTCCCATTTAATATTTCTCTATCCACTTAGCCACTGCGGGCCCACTTAACATAGTTCTATCCACTGAGCCATTAAGGCTCCACTTGGAATCTCTCTATCCACTGAGTCACTAAGGCGTCACTTGATATAGTTCTATCCACTGAGTTACGAAGGCCCCATTTGATATATATATATATATATATATATATATATATATATATATATATATATATATATCCACTGCGTCCTCACTTGGTATAGTTCTATCCACTAAGCCACTGCGGCCCTACTTAACATAGTTCTATCCACTGAGCCGCTAAGGACCCACTTGGAATCGCTCTATCCACTGAGCAATTGTGGTCCCACTTAATTAACTCAGCATTGAAGCGAGACATTTAAAGTAAACATAAATAATATGCCATTACCTTCATATCTCTATGCAATATTCTCTATGCATTAATACAAAACTTTTCATAGTGAATAAATAATAAAAAATGTGTTTTAGGGTAAAAGGTAATGATTGCGTAATCTGATCTTGCTGAAATTCGAAATTGACCTGTATTTTATCCTGAGGACTCGCTCTGGAAAATTTGAAGAACTTCAGTCGAGTTTCAAAGGACTTAGAGGTATTAAAGACGGACGGACAGACAGACAGAGATCGTCTACATATTGTATAGGATACAACATAAAGCAACAAGAGTCGCCGGTGAGAATCCCACGGGCGACAATTTTCGCCAAAAAATATAGTGCGCTACTTTACCTCCTTGTGTATAGAGGCGACGATGAATGCCATGCGAGCGCCTGCGTCGCCCTTAGCGTGGGTCAGGAACACGCGGGCGGCGTCCCGCTGGACGGCGCTTAGTGATGTCCGTCAAGGAACGCGAGGATGGGCACCGCGGATAGAAACTCGCCGGCTATATGCGAACTCCTCGGTAGTTTCAACACTCGGTGAACCCATCGACTGAAGATGGTGTAGGCCGGTCTCGCTGGCTGCGCACAACCAATCTCCGTGTCCCAACATTGAACTGCTTCTCTGCCAACGCGCCTAGAAAAATAATGGCGTGGTTTGGATATTAAAACTGGTGAAACTATTTTATTAATATAATTGTGCTTGTCAATTAAAGATTAAGATGTAAACAAACACGCACATCACTGCCGACCATGTGACTTTGACGTTGTGTAGGAATGGGGTAGGTCAATGTTGGGCGCATGCGCAGAAGACGAATAAGCGGTCTACCTCATATTTAGTCTATGGGTGAACCAGTCCGGACTCCCTGGCAGTCGAAGCTGGATTACAATGGGGGAAACCTCGTACTCCGGTTCGACGGCTACGTGCTGACAAATACAGTAGCCCATGCCACACGCGGCTTACAAAGTTTTGATTGATTCCGCACGTTTTTTTTTTTTTTTTTCCGCCAGCACGATAGTTTATTTAATTCCCTTTTGATTTTCATGTCTCACGGTTGTGCAAAGAGAAGACAAAACCAACGGGTCTCTGGAAATTTTACTTATCGACTCCGGGCTCACAAAAAAAAATGACGTGATCAAGTAAATGACAGAATTTAACAATTCTTTTAAGTCACTCTGTTTTGGCTCTTTAAACTTTCGTGATAGTGTTTAACATTTTGAAAAGTAAGACTTGATAACATCCGCCGATGTATTTAAGCTGTAAAATGCTCCACAGGTCAAACATGAACCATTTCATCTCTTGCCTCTGCTGATTTTATAGACATGTTGAGACGAAATTTAGACTTATGCGTAAGCACCAATCCAAAATTACATGGTGCGCGTGGGAAGCGTATTTCTTAAAATATATTTTGAATACTTTAAATATTTAGTAATTAAACATTACTATCTCCAAAAAATTTCCTCTCGACCTGAAATAACTGGAAAATATCACTACGTTTTTGGAAACATCATACATGACTTTCGTAAAACGTAAAATCTCTTTTCACTTAAAGAAGATATGTTTTTTTTTTTTAAACTATCTGCAATAGAAACCACAACAGCTCTTCAAAATAGTCCATGTTAGAACAAATTTGAGTAAAATTTGTTGTGTGGTTGAAATTACTGTTGTCGATATAAAAATGGTTAAATCCTTGTTCGATAATTAGTGCGATTTAATAATTTTCTTTGCAATATTGTTGATAGAAATTGGGATAGTCAGTAGGAAATAACTTTTGCACCCCAAGAATACATTCACGTAATTGCATAACCTGTTTCTTTTGAATGTAAGGATTTGTCCGCTGTTACGCAAAAAAAAACCTTTCTGGCATTTTTTAAAATTATAACTGTAAATTTCGTACTTAATAAATATTATGCAGAATTGTATATTTTTGCGAAAAGTGTTTAGTGAGACTATATTTAGAAACATTTCGTTTCGTAATACAATACAGAAACATATACGCTACAAATATGAACAAAAATAATGCTACAAAATGAACCATCGTAGTCAGTACAGTAAAAAACATATATTTTAGATCCGTTGGCTTGCCTTGTATCTACAGAGATATAAGAGAATAGCGGTTCACCTTGTCTCAAATTCTAGCCAGAGATTAAACTCACACGGAGTTAATTTAACTACAGAACATAAACGACTTCCTTGTAACCAGTGCTTCGTTAGTTTAGAACAAACAACGACGAGAAGAAGGAAACTTTCTCGAGCAAATGAAACCTCCTAATAAACTTACGTAAGTTTCGAATTTGTACGTACTTACGATAAGCATAACACGAACCCCTTCAGGATGTTTTCTTCCCGCATTTGAGTCGCGGTTTATCTTCGGCGCAAAGTTATCCGAAGGACCGTACGTTTCCTTGAATTCAGAGCAAAGGAGTGTTTTGCAAAGAGCGACTGTTGCAAAGATCGCTATCAGCTTCTAGATGGTGTCTACGTACTTCTGTTTTCCTACGAGCGATCATCGCCAGGATCGCTAGTGTCGATCGCGGGCTCTTCCAGTGGTCCCGGCTAAGAGGCAAATATAATCGCAGTCGCGAGCGGTTACTCGCCAGGATCGGGTGGGTGCAGCGGTTACTCACCAGGATCGGGTGGGTGCAGCGGTTACTCACCAGGATCGGGTGGGCGCAGCGGCTACTCACCAGGATCGGGTGGGTGCAGCGGTTACTCACCAGGATCGGGTGGGTGCAGCGGTTACTCACCAGGAAAGGGTGGGTGCACTTTGTGTTACGTTTTGAGTGTTTCATTTGTGTGCCAGTTACGTTATATTAATTTTTATCTAATCATGCGTGAAAACGACAAAACGAAGCTTAATTTTTTCGCCCGGAGAAGATGACAAATTGCTAAAAGTTGTGGCAACATATCGCGCTATTTATGACCTGCAGCTCGCCATGTACATATACTAGCTTGCAGATTACAATGTATGAATTGACATCGCAAAAGTAGCGAGAACCAGGTGGGCACATTTTTTATTTCCATTTGTTCTTGTTATATATTAATATGTTTTATGTAATCGGTCACAAATTCTGATTAAAATTTAAAAACGTTTTTTTATTTTAATTATTAAGTTAATTTAAAGTTTAAACATAGAATAATTGCTGAAGAAAATTGAATCATCATGAATGGTAAGCCAAATAATTACCTATACAGCATAATACTGTAACATCCTTAAGAATATAGGTTTAGATATTTTGTGTCGACAAAATAGTAATTTCAAAATAACATAAGTAACGATATCTATTGAAATTTGTTTTTAAATAAGAATACAATAAACAGGTTTAGCAAGATTTGCTGTATCAATAGTTTACATCAGTTCCGATACGTAATGACCAGTTGTTACTCTGTAAGCAGCAATATTAGTAAAACTATAATACTAAGAATATTTCAAGTCCAGTGGAAACATTCCGTTATTTCTTTTCATTCCACTGTTAAATTATTACCTAGTCGTGAATAAATAAGTACACTTTACATAAAGAATGAAGTAAAAATGAAATAACAGAATACTTTAACAGGAAGAATTAAATGCCAGTTCTGTTAACTTGACGATCTTGCCAGCCAACAACGCCTGCATCGGTGAAGTTAGCAGTAAACGAATCCCTCACATGAAAATCCTTCACAGTCAGCACAGCCACCAGCTCTTGCAGAATTAACCAGATGGTCTCTCGGAGGCTTTTGTGTAGGGTCTAATTAGCATCACACCAGGGCGAACCGGGTTTGATTCCGGGCGGGGTCGCCCAGTATTTTCGCATGCGGATTCTACCACAAGTTGGAATACATAATCCTTTCAGACCTTCTTAGATTTGTTACAGTTTTAAACAATTTAAACAAGAAATTGTGCCATGCGTGCCGTGCTTAAATCGACACAGCAGTTTCCGTTGTCACTGCCAGCAACAGAAAACACCTTGTCCAACATCTCTCGGGCCATATTTCTACAAAGTATTTGTTTTGTAATAGTTTTAATACCCTGATAATTGCAGATAAATTAAAATTTTTTAACTAAAAAAAACACACACACAATTTTTTGATTAGTTTCCTTCTACTTGCGCTCGTATAGCATGGTTCTCCTCTTCAAAGAGCACAAAGTTTGTTTTTGCTTGAAAGCGATATTGTGATTGGTTGTTGAGACACGCCTAAAATAATCTGACGTGTAAAGGGCCTATTCTCTCGCTAGGGCGGTTCTGCCCTTGGCAGAGCACGTAACCCTCCACTATAACAGCTTTTTTAAAAATATTTTATCTCCTTAGCTGTAGATATCACAGTCCGGTGATATTTCCCAACGTCGGGTGACTAACACAAACTTACACCCATGCTGTGACCAGGGCACGAACCAAGGACCCGACAACCCGACACGCAACCGAACACACCACGGTCAGCATCTCACTCGCCCGCCATATTTGCAGTTCAGAACGACGTTTAAAGAAAATATGTGTGTTGGCGAGAAACGCGACATTTTTCAGTTTCTCGGAATATCGGAGTGTCTGAAGTGTTGCCAGTTGTTAAAGGCGATTGACGCTCCTTTTAAGTGTATTGAGGCGTGGTTGTAAGTGGAATGAATTTCCTAATTGCACAGGACGATGCTGCTGGTCGGCGGGTTTTCTCGTGGATCTCCCCCGTTTTCCGCGCCTTTCCATTCCGGCGCTGCTCCATACCTCACTTCGCACCTCATCGGCCCTCAAGATCTCGGTGTTCAGAGCTGCCGAAATCTCTTCTCGCTCACTCATTCACTCTAATTCGTAGCTCGCGGTGCCTGGCTTTTGAAAGGCAGCCGTCTCTCAGCAGCGTGCCATGCAGACAACAGCAAGCAACGATTACGCCATCGACAGTTTCGGGAAACAAATTGATGGGAGTAAAAAAAATTCTGAAATCTCGAGCGAGTAAACCCACAGGCGTTCTCGAAGTTCGGCGTGCTACGCTCAATGTGCAATTGAACTCTGCTTTTGTTTTGTCAGCTGTCGCATTCTCTCGCGAATACGGCTTCGTCATGTTAGGATGTAACCGGAAAGCATCGTATCCGACAAACTCACAGGGAAGCATAATGTCGGAATTTGGTAGCTCTCTTGGAGGTGGCATTACAGTTCCAGCAATAAAGTTCCTCCCGAAAGAGCTTTCCCCCCCCCCCCCCCAAAATACCGCTGTTGCCCTCTGTTCCATATCAACCAACGTCGATGAACATAAATTTACAATTTGCGTCGACGACGCTATAGGAGAACGTTTGAGAAGAATCCTTTGTGGTTGTAGCATAGGGAGGTGGACTTGTGGCCACAAAACCCGGATGTGCGTTCCATCAATGTCGCCTGTACAGTTTGGAAAATTCCATTTCTTGTGAAATTCTTTTGACTTTCGTTCCAAATTTGTGGAAGACAACGATGGCAAGAATTTTGGGCTCTAGTCTCCCCTTGAGTGCTGCTAAAGTGGTTTCCACTGTCTTGATTATTTATGACAAGGTTATTCAGAACTGTATCTGTAACGAGTGGTAGGATTTGCCAGTAGCCAGGAACCTGTGAAAGGGAATTAGTTTTAAGAAGCTGGCAAACAATATTACATTAATTTATAAGAATAGTTTTGTTTAGTTAAAGAATTGTATACTAACAATTATCGGCTCTCAAGACCTATATGTTAAGAGCCGTCCAAATATCTTCACTATACCAGCAATTACAGTTTATATGTTAGCCAAACTAAGTTATATATATATATATAATAAAGGACACATGTGAGAAAACCAATTGAGAAAACAAAACTGTATCTGAAGTTATTCCTCGAAAACGAGGGAAGAAGTGGGTGTTAGAAGAGAGACTATCATTTCTTCAGTCATCCAATCATCCTCGAAGGCAAGTTAATTGAGCATTTTTTTAAATAATCACAATACAACTCTTAAGAGTATGTAAATAATTTGTATTTATGTGACGATAAAATTGCAGTGCAGCTATTTATCGAAAACAGATAAAGCCTTTACGTCTGTTTCTTGGTCTCTGCAATTATTTCTATACGGCAATCTGTTGCTCCATCCACAAAAAGAAAGTGTAGTACATATATCCTGTTCCAGCTCAATCTCTCTAATGTCATGAAACCTGCTCAACTTCAGTTTCGCAATTTCGACCTTGCCTCTTAATATTTTTCAGTTACCGTACATGCAGTTTTGTAGGACTCCAGACTTGACTTAACTGTACTGAAAACACAACGTAACTTGAACTTGAACTTGGCTATTCAGTTTTACTTACTAGTTCGGTTTTCAGTTCGGAGGAAACCAAGCATTAATCCTGTATCCTGAATATTGTGGAATGAAAATTTTTTTTTAAACTTGTTAGCTTATTAATTTTACGAGAATTAATTTCAATTTTTTCTTTAATGTCATTGTCAAACCTTCGTATGTGTAGCCTTTTTCCCCTTAGATAATTAAGTAAGTTCTTTTTTCTCTGCAGGAACTTTCCGAACGTAACTGAAAGCAATGAAGTTAAAGTAACAGAAAATACTGATCAGACAGACTCTATAATCCCAAGCTCAGAAAGACGTACAACAGAAGATAAGCTTCCTTCACGAGTTCATATACAACAATAAACTAACAAGACATACTAGCACCCAAGTAATTTTCTCAGGAAAACAAATTACAGAGATAAAATGTTGGTTACCATGGAGAAAAGAAGAGCGGAGATGCCTTTATTAACAACATGCTCTCTAGCTAGGACGATGAAGATGACATCTACTTGTTCTTCAAAAGCACAGCAAAGTCAGTGAAGAAACTGCGGCCAGACTTAACGAGTCGATGGGAGTAATTTTGCCTCCATTTACCACCAATGTTAATATTTACTAGCAAATTGCAAGAGAACTATTCGATCTTTTGAAACGCAGTTTTCTGGACACACAAAAGGAACTTAAAACCTTCAAAATAGTATTTCTAAAAAGTCATAATTATCATTTTAAATATTAATTATTGCCATTTAAAATGCGGAGTTTTTTCTGCTCATATATGTTATACGAGAAAAAAGTGTATTTCCCATCAAAAACTAGTCAGTGGTTTTATCTATATGGATAAATAATTTTATTTTTTATTTAATACTGCGTTCACAATTGGCTTAATGTTAATACTTTTTAATTAAATAAACAAAATCGGTTTTATTGCATAATATTGCAAAGCACTTTTGGACATAGGTGTGTTTTGAACTACAAAGTATTTTACCGTTGTCTGAAACTTCTCAAAATGTGTGGCAGCTTGACATAGGTAAGGGGGATTACCTTCTCGTCAACAGCGATGTCATTAGAGACGGTGCAAGTTGCACAGGATCCATAGACAGAATGGGGAGCGACCACAGAAGCCTGTGAAGAGTATCTGCAGTTCAGGAGACCCACAAAGCAAGTAAGGCAAAGAGACAAAGCTCAATGCTATTTTGGTGGGCCGTTATTTTCCTCTATTACGTAGAATTTGCTTCCAACCTTACAACTGTTAAACATAATTATTTCAGTTTTCAGATAGACGTTTTAGTTACTGCTAATAACAATTACGTAAAAATGTTATAATTAAATGCTGTATTTACAAACGACCAAATGGAACTAAATGCATGTTTAACAATATATGGTAGAGAATACATAGGTTGGCTACTCTGTCGACTGCACAATCGTTTATTGATGCTAACTGTACATATTTATTTCTTTTAAAAAGGCATTGTCACTGATATCAATAACTCTTGTACCATTTATTCTTAGGCAATCAGCATTTGAGAATTCAATAAAGCTCATTATTCCAATTCCAGCAATTGGTTGCAAAAATCACCTCCACATTCTCCAGAAACGAATATAACAACGGAATCAAAACAAGCGAACAACTCAACGCTCAGGCGCTGAGAGTGCATGCCTACATAAAAATTATATATTTAATTAATGATATTGAGAATAATTAAACTTAATTTACTTGTGAGTTAAGTATATTTAAAAATAAAATTATATTGTTTATAAAATACACAACTTTCTTTATATACAACTTCATTATTTTCATTTTTTTTAACAGTTGGTGAATTCATTCTACCTAATAATTTAGTGGCCCACGAAATTCCTATAGAGCTTCGACCCCCTGAGGAGGCCTATGCTGGAAAAACTACTCGAGCGTTCTTATGCGAGTTGTTTCTTCCGTCGGACTTTATTTTCGCGGTGACTAGCCAATCAGACAAGTGGGTTATGTTGATTTGAAATAGGCGGTAAATTTTTTGTTGAATCCAACATGCAGAGTTTAGGTTTCAGATATTAAAATTGTTGAGTAAATCTTCCAACTACATTACACATAATCAACTTGAATAGTAGGTCATACCTACGCCGAAGTCGAACATCTAACTAATATAATATCGAGTTTATTATCTTTAAAGTGATATTTTAGGACTATTTGAATAAATCGACAATATTTAAAAATGTGGCACAGAGAAATCTGAATTTAAGTACGATTCCATTAATTCACTTGGAAAACATTTAATTTTACTTGCGTAATATGCTTAATTTTAAATAAACAACAATTTGTTTTTAAAATGTGGGCATTTACTAAACCTTTCTATATTTTATAAACTGATAAGTATACATTAAAAAAATTTACACTTGCATACAAGTAAAATTCTTTAATAATGAATATAATTCATTACTTTTAGCGATATCTAGTTATTGCCAACGTAACTATTACTGCTGTATGCGAATTGGTTTGCGTGCTGCGGAATGTTTCCTATTGGCTGGGCTGCCAATTAAATTAGCAGGCTATGATTGGCAAACGCCGTTCCGGCGTGTTGTTGTCCAGTGACACTATTAGTTCTGGTGTGTGCGCATGGAATTCGCTGTGCAATGTGGTATCATTAGCGAGGCACGGCAAGGAGAAAACCTCCGTGTAACAGCTCGTATATGACATTCCGCGACTATTAAATCACTTTGACTGCAACCATACTTTTCGTAAAATGTGTGTTTTCGTCAAGGTTCCTTTTATTGCATTCACTTTGGTTTTATATGATAAAGAAAATTAACATATTTCATACAAAAATCAATTAGATGTGTTACAGCGCCTCGTCGCTCCTACCCGCAAGGCGTTCAGTGTTTCCGTCGTAACGTTGTACTGTGCAAATTAGATCTATAACATACGGGGTTTTATTACACGCAATGAAAGCCCACAGATTAAACTACGTCCGTATATTTGCAACTTTCTCTTGCCACTTAAGGAAACTGCATAGGCAAGATTTAAAAATGCGATATTTGACATTTTTCACGCATTTTTTTTTCTCCGTGAATACATTTACTATAGAAAAAAAAATTAAAAAAATAGGGCCATAGATAATTGTTTTTTATCCTTTCTGGTAAAAAGTAAAAAGTTATATTTCCAGAAATTTTATTTACCTATATGCGCGTTTACGCGCAAACAACGATTTCACAGAAAACGTTTCAGTACATAGGAACCTTAAGCTGGCGATTCTCAGCCGGAGGCCTTCACATACATAACTAGTGCTACAGGCTGTTCACAGTGAAGTGAGCAATTTCGAAATCAACTTCAGCACCACACTGGCACGCAGGCTTCCAGTCAACATTGGCAACGATTTAATAGAAATAGTTCCAAGACTTTACGTTTCTTGTTTTATACAAAATAGAATATTATTAAAACATTTACATTTCCAACAGTTGCCTGCGGCTCCCAAGACCCCGATGTGGAGAGCCGCCTAAATCTGTTCACTCGCTCGAACAATTGAACGGTTTCACTTCGTTGGTGCATGAGTGAAGTTGAACATTTTTTTTTGATTTCACGTATCATGGGAGGATACAACATGGGCAGAGTAGCAGTTCCTAAGCAGGGTGTTCGAAAGTGCTCTATTAGACGTGAACGACGAATGGCAACTCCACGCAGTGGCTTGTGACAAATTGCTGCACGGTACGCCGGCTCTTGCTTGCGCTTTGCGGTCCCAATGCATGCGCATCAGGAACGAGTAACCACGAGGAGGCCACGGCGAAGACCCGGAGGGGGAGAGGGAGGAGTGAACGTACGTGAACCACTCACCAGCAAGGTGCGGCAACGATTGAACGTGTGCTGTGACTTCAGCTGCGGAGCCACGTCCAAGTGGCTGATGTGCGAGCTGAGGAACAACCTGGTACAGTGCAGAGGTCACGCCAGTAGACCATGTAACAGCCAATCGCCCCTCGCCGTGAACCACTCACCAGCAAGGTGCGGCAACGACTGCACGTGTGCTGTGACTTCAGCTGTGGAACCACGTCCAAGTGGCTGATGTGCGAGCTGAGGAACAACCTGGTACAGTGCAGAGGTCACGCCAGTAGACCATGTAACAGCCAATCGCCCCTCGCCGTGAACCACTCACCAGCGAGGTGCGGCAACGACTGCACGTGTGCTGTGACTTCAGCTGTAGAACCACGTCCAAGTGGCTGATGTGCGAGCTGAGGAACAACCTGGTACAGTGCAGAGGTCACGCCAGTAGACCATGTAACAGCCAATCGCCCCTCGCCGTCCCCACGAATTATTTACCCAAATATGTCGCCGGTTTGTTTACGGAGTTGTACAAAGTAAGTTGTTTGTTCAGCTTGTTTTGCTTTCCGAGGTAGTGCGAAATGAGTTTGAGTAAGAGAAATAAGGCGTTACATATGTACCTTTTCGCAAAGAAAATGCCTGGCGAAGTATCACTTCAAGTGTGAACAGAGCCAAGAAATGAGAAACATCCAATGTTTCAGGCTAGAAATGATGAGGGATTCTTCCATAAACTGGTAGCAAACCATCTACGTGAGGGCGACAAGAATTTTCTTGGTTTTTTTTCAGCCTGTCAATATCCTAGTTCGGTTTTCTGCTCAGGTTGATAAACGATGCCACCCAAAATTATTACTGTGATGGCATGTTTACGTTATTTGCATCGCACTCTTACGGAAATTAACATTTGATATACGTAGGGATATCCGAATTTCGCAAAATAGTTTATGACTAGTTCTGTTTCGAAAACATTATCAATAAAATCTTCCTTTGTGATTGGATGAGTCCCTTCTTACGTAAATTATCTGTTTATATGCGAATGATGGACTTGCATATTATGAGTAACAGAATCCTTATTGACCAAGTCAGGTAAGCAAATATCTTCTCACAATGAACGTGGCCAATACACAAAGGAATGACTTATGTAATGCCTGTAGAGTATTTAAATATAGTCTGCGTGGAACTCACGAAAACCGGGTTTCCCCTAAATATACGGGAAAGAAGTTCATAAAGACGGAAAACGGGGTTTAGCGCTACGGAACATCTCCGTTTTCACGGAAGCTTCGGATTTCAGGAGACGAACACTGCCGATGCTAAGCGAAGCGTTCTTCGCTGATATAACCTGTGCAGTTCGTGAATGAGTGAGCTGAGAGATTTGTGCGGCTGTTAACATCGGGATCTGAGAACCGAGGAGGGCAAAGCGAAGGTGAGTATGCAGCAACGCCGGAACGATAAATGGGTGAGGGGGGAGATGGTGAAAGTTCCACAAGGAAACCCGCCAACCAGCGGCATCGTTCTGTGCAGTTAGGAATTTCACTCCACCTACATCTACGCCTTGAAACACTAAACAGGAGTGCAAATCGCAGCACTTGCGACACTAAACAGGAGTGCAAATCGCAGCACTTGCGACACTAAACAGGAGTGCAAATCGCAGCACTTGCGACAGTCTAATATTTCGAGAAACTGAAAAATGTCGCGTTTCTCGCCAACACACATATTTTCTTTAAACGTCGTTCTGAACTGCAAATCTGGTGGGCGAATGAGATGCTGACCGTGGTGTGTTTGGTTGCGTGTCGGATTGTGAAATGTATGGTCCTGGGTTCGTGCCCTGGATACAGCATGGGTGTAAGTCTGTATTAGTCACCCTACGTTGGGAAATACCACGTCTCTGTGACAAATGACAGCTATGAAGATAAAGTAATTTAAAAAAAAAGCGGTTGTAGTAGAGGTTTACGAGCGCCGCCATGGGTGGGACTGCCCTAGCGGAAGGATAGGGCTTCACACGACAAATTACTTTAGGCGTGTTTCAACCACCAATCACAATATCGCTTTCAAGCAAAAACATTGTTCACTTTAAAAGAGTGTAACCACGCTACACGAGAGAAAGTAGGAGGAAATTAATACTCTTTTTTTAGTTAATTATTTTTTTAATTTACAGCAATTTCCGTGGTATTAAAACTATTACAAAAAACTTTGTGAAAAATGGCTCAGTAAAAGTTGGGCAAAGTGTTTTTCTTTTTTTGTTACTGTTTGTGACAACTATTGTGTCAATTTAAGTGCAGCTCACGTGATGAAATGTCTTGTTTACAATTCTTGAAACCGTAAAAAAAAATTAAGTAGGTCTGAAAGGATTATGTACAGTATCCCAACTTTTGATAGAAGGAAATTAGTACATCAAGATCACCTTAATGTGTCATTCGTGAAACGTACGTCAATTCAGCTATTTGCAGTAGTAGATAATGTCAAGATGAAGCATTAAAACTTCATCAGTGAAAGAATGGCAACTATAAAAAAAGAATACGAATTTCTAAAAAATTAGTTTTAATATTTTGTGATCGTGAAAGGAATAAATACGGTACACTGATCACGGCCTACCTTTGCATACTTTACCTGGCCTGACAGATTACTTATTTTGGCATTCAGTTTGAGTTTGACGCTTTCCAGCGCACAGCTTGATTGCTCGTTTGCCCAGAAGATTGAATAATAAAACTAGTGAACGGAACTGAAGTGGGTTTAAAACGGAGGCAGCGCAAAATTGATTAAGTCGAGTGTTCTTCATACGATAGGTGTGCACACGTAACCGTATCATGTGGTAAGAATGCGTGATCCGCTTTTGCCCGAGTCCGCCCACATGCATAACTCAAATATATGTGAGCACCAATCACCAGTGGTTCAGAGACCACAACGATCAGGCTGTACCAACACAAACTTCTATATTCGCAAAGACGTAACACAATCTATGTAGTAGAGTTTCTTCAGTAGTGCAATATGTTTACAAAACTTGGCGTCAAACAATGGTACTATCATAAATAAGAACGGGCAGCTGGGACAAATGTTGTATCCACAAACTCAACAGCATTTTTAAACATATCCAGCAAATTTACATAATCCGTGCCCAGTAGGAATGTCTCAGAAAGGTATTTATTTGCCTGGCTGCGTTCAGCGTTACCAGCAGTTAATATGTAGACATACATTTCCAGATAATAGTGCTTCAGTGAAGAATATAATGAGACATAACGACACAAATGTAGTGTAATTTAGGCACAAATAATCAGCACGTTCTTGTTATGTGGCGTTCCGGTATGGCACGTCCAAACTAGGATAGTTTTCTCTGTTCACGAAACATATCCAAACTTTAATTGCCATTTTAAGCATCTCATTGACATCAGAAATCTCTGTTACATGTTATGCAACGCAAAACTCATAACATCTTATGAAGAGCTTGCTCAGATTATATGCTGCCTAATGTAAGTTGTATTGACCCACCCTCTTAGTTTAGCAAGTGTTTCCCTCAAGAAATTGTGGTATAAACAGTTTAAGCATTGTCCTTAATTTGTACATTAAAAATTACGTAGGACTATTACGTCAAACATTTTTAAAGATTAATTTATTTATCAAATCTGTCGTACAAACTAAATCGTCCCTGTACTCAGACTTGAGTTGTGATTTAACGACTATGATGTTCCAAAGACAGCAACCGCGATGTAAATGTTTGTTTTCGAATAAAGTATGTTTTGCAAACATGAATAAAAATGTTTAAATTGATAAACTGTATCAATTTTAGGTATCGTAGGGCTTATTCACCAATTATCAAACACTTATATATCATACTCAGGCTTACAAACATCTCATATTTATCATTCTTGAATTTTTTACATACTTTGTAAGGGGAAAAACATGCACTGAGAGAAAATCGAACGAAATATTTGTTTGTATTGGGCAAAATATATATATATATTTAGTTGCCTTTACAAAAGGTTTTGTTGGACAAACAAAATTTGAAAAGCAACAAAATTACTTTTGTTCGTCTAACAAAATATATGTTTGAATAAACAAAATCTTTGAGTTGGGCCAAAAAAAATTCTACTGTCAACTAAATATTTTGTTAAATCAACTGTATATTATTTTTTAGCCACTCATTTGACTCATTCGTTAGAACATACAGCTCGAGAGTTTGTTTATATATTTTTGTGACAATTAGGACAGTAACCGTGTTTGTTAGTGCATCTATTGATGCGTAACAATCGTATAAACACATTAATAAAACAATGCAACAAGAAACTGACAAGTAAATATGTAAAACTTGAAATATGTTTTTGCACATGTTGCCCAAAATTTGAAAGCTACCTATTTAAAATCTTTCAGGTATCATCAGTTGTCACATTAGCTGACATTACTAAGGTGTAGCGCTCGTACGCAGGCGATCTAGGTTCGAAACTCGGTCAATCTAGTTAAAAATTTTATATCGGCCCAAACGTGTAGACAAACATATCTTAAAATTCCACCAATCAAATCATACAGTTTGGGGCAACCAAATGGGAACAACAAAATAATTTGGTTTCAGCAACAGAATATTTAATTGCACCTATACAAACAAATAATTTGGTTGCACCAAACAAATCTTGTTTGATTCAACAAAACCTTTTTCTCAGTTTGGTTTCATCGTCAGATCATCGTTGTATATGTGCGCGTCCCCATTGTTTATACTAACTGACGTTAGAGTGCCTCAGATAGAATCGCATAAATTACAAACTACAAAAAATTTATGTTTGCTCAGTTTCTTCGCATGTGGCTTGTTGTCTGAAGTCCTCCACATCTTGGCAAAGCGGATTGATAGAACAAGGGTAAGATACATGTATGTCGAGTGGCGCACTCACCGGTATCCGGGAGTAGGCCGTCAGCCAGACCCAAGGTTTGTTGGGCGACTGTCCCTCGGAGAGGGGCGCCCCCGTGCCGTCGGGGATGAACTCGACGCTGTGGTCTTCCATGGGGTCGACGGCGGACCTCTTGGTCCGGGGTGCCGCCGCAGCGGCTGTCGACGCGGCCGATGTAGGAGTAGAGCCAGCAGGCGACGCCCACCTGCGCCGCCAGCAGCAGCAGAAGGCAGCCCCGGGACACTCCGGGCCGGCAACCACACCCGTCCTCGGCCATGCTTCCAGGTGGGATTCCGCGCCTAGCCGCGCGTTGACATCACCGCCCGCAGACCTACTGTGACGGGCCTTCAGGAGAGTCTGCACGCGCCATCAGCGCTGGCCTCCAGCCAGTAAGTCAAACCGACGCTTCCTTACGACTCGGGTGGGTGTACGTCGGGTCTAACAGAACTTGGTACAGGTGACACAGACCTACCTTCGGCAATATTCCCGATTAGGTGACGCGGAAAAATTATTATTTTTTTAAATTAAACATTAATTGACGAAGTACGACGTGGAGAACCGAAAAATCTCGCACCCTTGGCGCGGTCAGGATGTCTGTAAGGACGGCCCTCGACGGGAGGTACCGCGAGACTCGACGCGCCACGTGCCGTCCGCTCGCGTGGCTGGCAGGACGACGAATGAGTCGTCGAGGCGCCCGCCTGGTGTGGACGCCGCTGGCGGACTGCTCGCCGCGACGCCCGGCGCGCATGCGCGAGCCTGCACCCCCGTAGCTCACCCCCTCCCCAACCCTTTCCCTTCGCGTCCCCTCCTCAAGATCCCACATTCACCCCATCACAAGACGCGGGTTGTAGGAGAACATCGGCCGTCTAAGTTCCGCTGCTAGTCACAAATCACACGACAACATATTAATATTGGACATTACACTTTACAAATGGAGATGATTTTATAAATGCTACATTTTAAATATTCTCCATCTTTATCACCCTCACTTTTAAAATAAATCAAATAAAACTTATACTCTGACTGAAAAGACAATACGCACTTTTAGAGTATACGCTTTTATTAAGTTTTCCTTGAAATTAGTTCGCCTTATAGATTCGCGCCGCTCTTTAACGGTCTTCCTCTGCCCGTCTCATCTTACCGTCTGGAAAATACAAAATTTGAAACCAGAATTCTGGATCTGCGCGCTACAGTTACGCGTAAAAACGGTAAAAGGTGAACCACTGATTTTCCAATATTATAAATATTAATCATGCCGGGGGATTGGCTGGAACTCTCTGGCGAAGAAGATGGAAATTAAAACAAACTAGGAATTTTTCAGATAAAAAATTTATAAAAATATATTTTACAAAATTTTTGTCTAAATCAGTAATTTAAAGCCTACTTAACATAATTTTCGATACAGAAGAAAAAAAACAGTATAAATATGGTGACCTCTAGAATTAAGCCAGTATGCTCACCATATGAGTAAAGTGCTTACAACCGTACGTGTATTTAAAAGAAACGTCACAGTTTTGCTATACCATAACTGTAATGCATCTACATACGAACAAGGCGTTATAAATTACATGTCAAAATTTTAAAAGATGGCATCAATGGGCTAATATAAACTATAAGTTATAGTATCAAAATGTGCGGAGAACTCATCCAGTATTTTTTCTTTATTAAAATCAACGAAACAGCGCCGAGAATCCGCAACTTCACATACCAGCGTGCTCCACAAGTTACATATCACAAAGGCGAATGAACCTGGCTCGCCACGCGGAGAACACCTGCACGCAGAACGCTATAAACTCGAGGTACGTGGGCACCGATAATGGTTGCTTGTTAGCATAAGCTGTCCACGGTAAAAACGAGCACTTTTGAAAGCCCTGCTTAAGATCTACTTGTATGCTCGTTGTTTGTTCTTCCGCCTTATGTATTATTAACATTGTCACGAGCCTCATCACTTTATTCATGCGTCGGCCAAGTGAAACTGTGAAATTATTAGAAAAGTAAATATTTTACAAAAATGTTAATTTTTGCAATTCAGTGCACTTAAACAAACAGGAAGTGGAAACATAATTTATAAGATCACAAATGGTTACTTAACATTTTTTATTAGACGTTAAGATTTGGAACTACTTTCCATCCATCGTTACCAACTTTACTGGGCACATATCACTCAGTGTGCCTGTTAAAATATATGCAGGCAGGGGCAGTGATTTTGCTGTAAGGTTGATTTCAAATGTGCTCACTTTATCGCGAACAGCCTTTACACGTGTGGTAAAATAAATTAACAATAAAGGATTGGCATTTGAGTAGTAAAGGCAGCCAGAAGTGACTGCATTTTATTTCAAACGAGACACAGACAACAGTAGTGGCGATGTAGGTTCTGGAAGTATTTTCATGGTGGCCTATTTACAGGCGGTCGTCTCATGACGCCCTAGTTCCATTTGCCTTCGTAGTATGCAACTTGTTGTACACGCAAGTACTTGAAGTTGCGGACTTCTGGCACTGTTTTACTGACTTCAATTTAAATATAATATACTAGATGAATTTTCCGAAAATTTTGCTACTAGCATTTATTATATACATTCACCCAAACTTGCCGTGGTATAAATTTCAACATGTAGTTTACAAATCTTATATTACAATTGCATAAAACTGTCTAACCACATACACTTTCATCCCTAGACCTATAGGACAGCGGCGGCGCAGTGTCTAGGGCGCTCGCCCCCAACCACGGCGATCCGGGCTCGATTCCTGGAGGATCCACTCCCGGATCTTCGCATGTGGGAATCGTGCTGGACGAGGCCGCTTGCCGGTGGGATTTCTCGGGGTACTCCCGTTTCCCCCGCCCTAGGGTCTCACTTCACGTCATGTCCGGGTATGACGGGCACCTACGGAGTGTTGTCTCATCCTGGGTTCACTCCCTAGTCGAGTTTCTTTTATCCCTGGAAATTATACGACGATTAGACGATAATAAGCATAATTGTATACATATACCAGCATTCTCAATATTTTCAGGAATGTTAACAGTAGAAGTAAATAAGCTTAAAATCGACTGACATTCCACCCTTCTCCTCTTTATGCAACCAGTGCTGTTGCGGAAATGAATAAGAAGAACACAATAGCTAAATTCGGTAATTATTTACTGACGAAAAAAAATGGTACAGTAATCATGTGCAAATATTATATATACTTTGCAAGTTTATAGCATAGATATTTTCAATCACAACTAAAGAGTTGGCAGAAAGTAAAGCAAATATATTCCAGAGTAACTGTTCACTACCCAAGCATGTATAGTAATATGTGAGCACAATAATACAATTTATAACGTATTGTATAGCTTAATTCGTTCTGAAAGATAGTCGTGCTCATGATAATGGTTTCAAATATGCTTGCGTGTACCCGATGCATTTTGGAAATCATACAGCAGTCAAATAAATGGATTATTGACACAATATATCATCTTAAATTCTACGGCACGGATAGTAAAATCAGTACTTAAAAAAAATTAACAAAAACTTTGCAGAATTTAAATGTACAAGAATATATACTTGAAAGAATTGTTTATATTTAACACACGTCACCCATAACTACGTATTGAGTACAATCTGCAGTTTTTCTTTTCGTATAGGCTGTTCACGGTAAAATGAGCACTTCTGAAAGCCCAGCTTACGATCTACTTGTACGCACGTTGTGTATTCTTCCGCCTTATGTAGAATTAACATTGCCATTGGCCTCATCACTTTACTCATGCGTCGGTCAAATGAAACTGTGAAATTATTAAGAAAGTTAATACTTTACAAATCTGCTTATTTTTACGCTTGAATGCATTTAAAAAAATAAACAGAAAGCGAAAGAAATAATTTTATGTTATCACACATGGTTACCTAGCACTTTTTATTTGACGCTAATATATGGAACTACTTTCTATCCCGTGTTACCAACATTGCTGGCCGTATGTCGCTCGGTGCGCCCGTTAAAATATATGCAGGCAGGGGACAGCGACTTTTTTCCAAGGTTAATTTCAAAAGTGCCCACTTTGTTCGTGAAATGTGGAAATTAAGAAGGAGGGGGGTTTGATCATGCATAATCACGGCCACAGCAGCGAAGTAGCTCTGCAGACTGTTTGAGAAGAAGGCTTCGTTGTCGGTTGTAACCACAAGACGTGTGCGCTAGGAGAAATATTTAGTCGCAGGTACCTTCGGGCACCCAATCTTCGTGAGCAGATGTCATGACTTGTTGAATTTCATAACCCGTTAGCTCATATCCATTTTCGTGATTGGACGTTTTGCGATTCGTGAGTCTTAGGTGTCTGGCAGAGAATCACAGACGTACGCTGTCAGAGCAATCTAATTCTGATGGGCCATTCAAGTAACAAAAGTCTTCTTAAATAGATACACGGCCGAAAAGCATGAGAGAAATGCTGATATGCCATAGGATATTGAAATATATCACAATATTTTAATCACTCAACTTATCTGATACTGCTCCAAACATCTGCATTCGTTTCTTTGAACTAACTACATCATTTAATTATAATGTGTTGAGCAGAACAATGATTAAGTTGTTCCAACGCCATCTACCTGTATTTAGTAGCCACAATTACTTTACACATACGTTCAGATAATGGGTTCGGCTACCGTTAACATTACAAATATCATCGTACAATCCAGCCAATATCTTTTGGAAGTAAATTATGCGTTTCGTCCCTTCGAACAGTTTCATCTCGGTTATTACAAAATTCGTTGCAGCAACAAAAGTACCTTTATTCGGTAATTGCATTTATTTTGATCGTCGTAGGATATTTGGGTCATTTGATTGACTTTGTCAAAAAATACGGTCCCAGGATTTGTTCGTTAGGATAGTAACAGTATTTTTAGTGCATTTATGGATGTTCGTTAATGGCAAAAACAATTTCAACAGGAAACAAAACGCATAGCAGAAAAACTTGAAAACACACATTTACGTACATGTCCTACACTATACAATTATATATGTATTATATATATAAACTCAATCAATATTCATGTTGATCGAGGTTGGTAAGGCAGAGTGCAGAAATTCTGGGTTCTATCCTTTATCACGCTATCGTTTTTTTATGACCACCGAAACGGTTTTATGTACGTAAATCCATACAAAACTTTAGTTGAGTGGACCAAATCCTACAAGTTTGTAACAACCACATATGAACAGCAAAATAATTTGATTTCAGCGGCAAAAACATTAATTTCCCCCATACAGACAATTATTTTTGTCTGCCCAAACAAACCATTTTCTCGGTGGTTGTTGAGAGGCCTGATAGAGGAAAATAATTTTGTGTTTCTCACAAGGACTTGCAAGAAAGCCATTATTTTAGCTGTGTGTGTGTGTGTGTGTGTGTGTGTGGCCTTATCGAGCCGCCATTCCATACTCCAGAACATCAGTCGGCGCGCTCGGAACTGGCGCAGTGTTGCCAGATTATGACAGTTGTGTGATTGTCCCGGTGCGAAACTTCTCAGAATGGGCCGAGGGATTGCGGAGTGACAAGTCAGCGCAATAAGGTTTGTGAAATAAACTAAATAATAACTGCCTTCAATAAGAGACCTTACACATGACTCGCGATCACACCTTTCCCAAAGCAGGGACTGGAGCCAGAATCTCATTTATTACAAGCTTTCATTTAACTTCACTTGTATGCATGTGGGTGTATTTAGGTCAAATCTTGCAACTCAATTTTAAACCACTACCTGTTACCCAATTGAACTGAAGTTATGCGCACATGCATAGTTCCAATGACAATACAATGTGAAGGTACCATTGAGCTGATCTGATGATGGAGTCGGAAGCTACAAGCTTTTATGTAACTTCACATAGTAATGTATGTTAAATCATTTCCCGTTATCCAATCGAGCTTGCTGCAGCAATGTCGCCAGACCTCCCTGTCTTTGACTGTCGCCCTTGTGTGGGTGGCACAAGCTTGCCTCGATCAGGCTTGGTGCGTCCGATCAGATGTGCTCGCGCGCACGTGCACACATACACAGTCGAGTTGCGTCGTTATCTAGTGTATTAAAGCTGGTTTTTCATATTACGTTACTAATGCATTTTGCATAAATGTTTTAGCACGTTGGCGAAAGTTTTTGGGAAACTTCGAGGTCTTGGAAATGCTTATCTCGATGAGCAATTTGGTTGCAGATGGTGACCAAGGTATGTAACAATTATGTAGCAATGCACATTAACAGACATAAAGCTTGTCGCGAGATGTGCATTGCTACATAATATAATAACAAAAAAAATGGTGAAACTTAAAAGTGAAAAATAAAATAACCGTATAAAAACTTTTAAATCCAAACTTTTATTTATAAATGCACTAAAAAGAGAAAAATAATTATAGTAGTTACACAATTTATAGAACTAGTAAGATATGGTCGAAAAGTCGTAATAAACTTTACTACAATGTAATATGTTTGTATCAATTTATATTTAGTGTATAAAAGCTTGGTGCAATATAGAGCGTATACCTCATTTGCGTAAGCATAGTAAGCACATATCTTGCGCAAGGCTCTTGGCTATTTGCGCCAAGTTTTTATATACTGAATATAAATCAATACAAACATATTAATTTGTAGTAAAGTTTATTACGGCTGTTCGACCACATCTTACAAGTTCTACAAATCCTGTAACTACTGTAATTATTTTTTCCTTTTATTGCATTTATAAATAAGAGCGTAGTTTTAAATGTTTTTTACATTTATTTTTCTCATTTCCTTCTGCGTACACGTAGAAAAAAATTTTGTAGTGGTCACCCTGCGAAATTATTTTGTAGATACTACAAAATAATTTATTACTATCACAAAAGTTAAGTGGTTGACAAGTAAATAACTTAGTGGTCACTAGAAATATTATCTGGCAAGATGAATACAAACAAACAATTTTGTGGTCGCACACAAAACTTTTTTTTTTTTTTTTCAGTGTACAAGCAAAATTTTTATCGATATATGTTTTGCCACGTGAATGTTAGTATGTTTAATTCCAAATCGATAATAATAATATAGTTGGCAGGACTGAAGCGCCGTGAAGAACACGCCTTGTAGCTGCGCAGCTGAGTGGCCTAGTCTGAAGGTACCGTAATGTCAGATATCATTTCCACATAACTCCCTGGACTTTTCTACGCAACTGTTTCGGCTTTAAGTGTAACGACGGGACGTCATGACAAATCACGCCTAATTAAAACGGGGAGAATGTCGCGCTACAAGTCACATTTGACATAAAAAGATGCGGGAAAACGCAATGATCAGTTGTAAATCAATAACTCGAATACCGCTAAAGCATCCCAGTACTTCATCTGTCCTTTGGCTGTTGAAAAGTTCTTGTTGCCAAGGTAAATTTCGTCTTGTAAAAAATGGGCGTGCCCAATACAAACTATTATATATATAATATACAAATATACATAAACATATATATTTAATGTTTGCTGTAACAACTTTAAATGATAACAGCATTAAAATATTTGAACGACCCGTTTGATATAGTCGCAAGTCGCATTTAATGAGTCGTAGGATAAGATATATCGTCATTTAAAGCTTATTCATTAATTCTGGGATAAAACAAAAGGATTTTAAAATTGGCAGTGAAGTTCACAAGGATTTTTGGAAAGTTGGAAGAAAATCGATTTATTGTACATTTCTTAACTTGGCAGTTAGCAATACGAAATCCACAATGATGGAGAGATTTGGAAAATCGTTGATGCGCACTTAAGTGCTGGACGGATTAGGCCCTAAGTTTCTTACAAAGGAAAGGCGCCGTACATACGTGAAATAAATATGATACGTTGGTTGATAAGCATGTCTTGGAAGGAAATAACGTTCTTCAGGGGTAACAACGAATATTTATAGCATGAATTTCGAAGATACTCTACAGATCTGAAATGTTTTGTGATAATTGCGTACTCATGTATCATCTAAAATTCAAAGCACATGTTAGCGAACGCCATAATTTCTAATAAAATATTTTCCAAACAAAGAGGTGGATAGGGAGGAAGGATGTTGAGGGGAATATTCTAAATCATTTTCTTTAAATTTTTCGATCTGGCAATAAAGTTTCCTGTTTGTGCGTCTAGAATATTTGGGGAGTGTATTTTCAAAGTGACTTCTTTCCATATTCGATCAAAATGACGTATTTCATTGAAATCGGCTTCGGATGCTCATATGCACTAGCACATCGAGTACAGTGAGTCAAATCGGCCTATTTCCCAATTAAATTAGGATTTAAACAACAATGTTTGGCACAAAACGGCTTATTTCCAGGGATATTCATGGTCCACGATAGAATACTTTATTTCCTTTTACAGTGTCAAGTACAATGTGGTTAAATCTTTTTAAATGTCGTATTTCCATATATAAATAATCGAACTTCTATGAAATCGATTGTTCAATCGACGCCGATCCCGTGGTGCAAGTCTCAACGTAACCTCAAACAGAATTATTTTGTGACGGATGCGACGGACAAAATTAAGACAGCCTCGTCCGTCATACATTAATGCAGTGGTTGTTTCCAAAGTCACTGGGCAATATTAAGAAAATACGTATCTTTCCGCCCTGTCCGAGGACGCAGTTTCGTGCGCGCAGGCGGAGTATTTGCCCATGTTGCAAAAATACATCAGATGAGACGGCGACCAGTTGTAACGCGACGAGAAGAGTATCGCGAGGCTATCAGAAAACACAGAGGAGTCAAAGACCAGCGTGTCATGGCGTGGGCAAGCCTTGGTTATACATACTGCTTGGCTGAACGCGCCTTACTTAAGCCCGGCGGGACATATTGCGCAGTCTTACCACAGTCATCCACCAGGTTGGGACGACTCCAGAGGTACCGACCGCCGTAGTCACAACAAACTAGCTTGTCATGGCGTTTGCAAGCCTTGGTTATACATACTACTTGGCTGAACGCGCCTTACTTAAGCCCGGCGGGACATCGAGCGCAGTCTTACCACAGTCATTCACCAGGTTGGGACGACGCCAGAGGTACCGACCGCCGTAGTCACAACAAAGACCAGCGTGTCATGGCGTGGGCAAGCCATGGTTATTCATACTGCTTGGCTGAACGCGCCTTACTTAAGGCCAGCGGGACTTCGTGCGCAGTCTTACCACAGTCATCCACCAGGTTGGGACGACTCCAGAGGTACCGACCGCCGTAGTCACAACAAACTAGCTTGTCATGGCGTGGGCAAGCCTTGGTTATACATACTGCTTGGCTGAACGCGCCTTACTTAAGCCCGGCGGGACATATTGCGCAGTCTTACCACAGACATCCACCAGGTTGGGACGACTCCAGAGGTACCGACCGCCGTAGTCACAACAAACTAGCTTGTCATGGCGTGGGCAAGCCTTGGTTATACATACTGCTTGGCTGAACGCGCCTTACTTAAGGCCGGCGGGACATCGTGCGCAGTCTTACCACTGTCATCCACCAGGTTGGGACGACTCCAGAGGTACCAACCGCCGTAGGCACAACAAAGACCAGTGTGTCATGGCGTGGGCAAGCCTTGGTTATACATACTGCTTGGCTGAACGCGCCTTACTTAAGGCCGGCGGGACATCGAGCGCAGTCTTACCACAGTCATCCACCAGGTTGGGACGACGCCAGAGGTACCGACCGCCGTAGTCACAACAAAGACCAGCGTGTCATGGCGTGGGCAAGCCTTGGTTATACATACTTCTTGGCTGAACGCGCCTTACTTAAGGCCGGCGGGACATCGAGTGCAGTCTTACCACAGTCATCCACCAGGTTGGGACGACTCCAGAGGTACCGACCGCCGTAGTCACAACAAAGACCAGCGTGTCATGGCGTGGGCAAGCCTTGGTTATACATACTTCTTGGCTGAACGCCCCTTACTTAAGGCCGGCGGGACATCGAGCGCAGTCTTACCACAGTCATCCACCAGGTTGGGACGACTCCAGAGGTACCGACCGCCGTAGTCACAACAAAGACCAGCGTGTCATGGCG
Source organism: Dryococelus australis (assembly GCA_029891345.1). Taxonomy (NCBI): domain Eukaryota; kingdom Metazoa; phylum Arthropoda; class Insecta; order Phasmatodea; family Phasmatidae; genus Dryococelus; species Dryococelus australis. Next base: position 30,228,151 of record CM056997.1, read on the forward strand.
TGGGCAAGCCTTGGTTATACATACTTCTTGGCTGAACGCGCCTTACTTAAGGCCGGCGGGACATCGAGTGCAGTCTTACCACAGTCATCCACCAGGTTGGGACGACGCCAGAGGTACCGACCGCCGTAGTCACAACAAAGACCAGCGTGTAATGGCGTGGGCAAGCCTTGATTATACCTACTGCTTGGCTGAACGCGCCTTACTTAAGGCCGGCGGGACATCGAGTGCAGTCTTACCACAGTCATCCACCAGGTTGGGACGACTCCAGAGGTACCGACCGCCGTAGTCATAACAATGATCAGCGTGTAATGGCGTGGGCAAGCCTTGGTTATACATACTTCTTGGCTGAACGCGCCTTACTTAAGGCCGGCGGGACATCGAGTGCAGTCTTACCACAGTCATCCACCAGGTTGGGACGACGCCAGAGGTACCGACCGCCGTAGTCACAACATTGATCAGCCTCCGGCATCATTATTAAAGGCTGTTCACAATAAAGTGAGCACTTTTGAAATCAACCTTGGAAAAAAGTCACTGCTCCTACCCGCACATATTTCAACGCCCGCACTGAGTGGAATTCGCCCAGTAAAGTTGGTAACGATGGAGGGAAAGTAGTCCCATATTTTAACCACTTGAGATAACTTAAATTATTTCTTTTGCTTTCTGTTTCTTTTTTATGTATAAAAGTAGAAAATTAAGCAAATTTGTAAAATATTCATTTTTGTATTAATTTCACAGTTCCCCTAGACCGACGCATTAATATAGTGACGAGGCCCATGGCAATGTTAATTTTACATAAGGCGGAGAAATATACGACGAGCATACAAGTATATTTTAAGCCAGGTGAAGACGTTCCAGTAGTTCCAACAGAGACATTTAATTAGTTGCGCGTGGTTGGAAGTAGTAACTAACTATAACACTAAAGTATTTCAGTCTAGCTAAATAATAACGTACTGACTTCATGCTCCCACGAAGTAACTAGAATGATTCATGTAACTTAATGTAGAGAGTAATGTAACGCAAAACATACCGTAAATCGTTGTGCTGTTTAATATTTAAAATATATTGACATAGCAAATTAATAGCGAGTTATCTATCTGAGTACACTTCCCCCACACAACCTGTATGGCCCCATATTGAAACCATAACAAGCTTCAGGATTGAAAATTGAAAGACGTGAAACGTTCGGAAGAAGCTAAATGTCATTCGCTATGTGAAACGAATAGAAATATGTCAAATCAGCGGAAGCAACGGCAAGCCTAGGAGGTGCGCTGTAAAAGGTTTCCAATATTACAGATGTGTGGATAAAGAGGTATGCCAGACTTTGCTATAAAAAGGAAAACGAATTAGAGTGGACATATTTGATCTACAGATTCCGCATAATGCAGTAAACATGAATAGGGAGACGGATGTAAACAAATTGCTTTTTAAGCAATGTGGCGATGACTGAGATAATCTCGAAGAACTTTCGTGATATAGAGAGATTATTCCTGGGTCAACAGAAGTCCCTAATATTCATCTTGAAACAAACGAGGGGTTTTAATGCATCGGAGAAAACGTTCGGGATATAAATATGTATTACGTTAATGTTGCATTTTGTGCAGAAGTTTGCTTTAGTTTCATTATTAATTACTTGATAAAGTTGGGATAGTATGTAAGTACTGAACTGTTTAATTGTCTTTTTAAGTACCCTACGACAGTCGTATTTACACACGGTACACATAAAAGGGCCTTATTTCCATATATTTCGTGACAAACGAGTTTATTCCCTGTGATGCGTGGCTAAGAGGGTTATTTCCAAACTTTAATCTTTTTTTGTTTTGCCCCCTTCAGTCAACACAACAATATGCAAACATCCTCGTTAACATTGTAGAACAATGTAGAATATATAGACATGGTGGAAAAAAGTACTTCTACTGGTCTGCTTAAAAGTAGATTTTCGTAGTTGATGAAAAACTCGTTAATGTGGAAGTAAGCGTATTTGAAACAACTCTCCTCATGTGTAACCCTTTCTGCATAAAAACGAACAGCAAAACTTTCCTCAACATACGGAGTTGTCAAATTTTATCTCGAATATTCTGCATTCTAGACGCTCAAATGGCATTAATGTGTTTCGATTCCTCGCGCTCATACTTGCTGTTTGAAAATATATTTTTTCCTGTACTGTAGTCAGTAGGTAGGTAGTTGGGCTTAACGCCTCGTCGACAGCGAGGCCGTTAGAGACGGCGCAAGTTGGACAAGGAAGAGGCATAGGGGGAGGGATTGGGAAGGAATTGGCCATGGCCTCTGTTTGGGACCCATTCCAGCATTCGCCTGGAGCGATTTCGGAAAAGCATGGAAAACCGAAGTCAGGATGGCCGGACCGGGAGTCGAGTCCGGGTCCTCCCGAATGCGCAGTCAGTAAAAATTGTAAACTTTCGAGAAAGCAGGAAACTTCTGCTAGAGCAAATTAATCGTTGCTGAATTTTGCCTCCGATTTAAGCTTGTGCGATAATGTTTCACGCTTAAAGAAAACCTTTCGTCGATATTGAATTACTGTCAAAAGTGTTTTTTTATAATACTGCATACTTTTTGCATGCCACTAATAACATTACACCTAGGAAGGAATCAATTTCAGCTAGTGTAAATTTTACTTAAAACATAGAAGCGGACCACCCTTCCCCTCCTCTCATTAAATCTATGCCTAAATTTAATGTTTTCGGACGCGATACATCTAGCCAAATAAACTCTTTGTCGACGTGCAAAGCGCTCCGTCGCACAGGAGCAACGCTAATGGAAGGTACATCTCGATGCAAATTAAGTGCCGCACTTTATTTGGACAGAGGGGAGAAAGAGAGGGAGTGGACAAAAGGAAAAAAGAATATTTGTGCGTGTATCGCAAAGAGCGCTCTTTGTTGACGAACGGGACACGGTGGAAAATAATGCAGTACGCGCGCGTTATTGTGGCCCCAGCCTTCTTTTACCCATTACAGCTTCCGTTTTGTTCGTTAGGAAGGGAGGAAAATGAAAAATCACCGGGAGCTTTTAGTGCGACGGTGATAAAGCATCGCTTCCTTCGTACCACGTAGCTGATATACCTTCAGCTAGTTGTTTTCGAGAACATTATTTTTATTAAAAAAAAAAAAAAAAAAAGCAAAAGAGGGTTTGCTTTCCTTTAGCTTGAGAAGAAATCTCTTTCAGCCTAAAGCTCGTTCCTCGTGTCGCGTGTAAGTGCTGCGGCGTACCCTAGCGATGTAATAAGGACAAGTGTGACACTAACTTCTGTCATTCATATAATATGTAACTTACACGTCTTACCAAACGGTTATATTCCCCTTGATCCCTTAAACATAACAAAATCCGAAAACAAATTTTCCTATGATCTGCTTTTTTTACAAAATCTCGTCTAAAAACAACTTGTAAAACATGAACTTGTTACCGGCCAGTGTGTTTACAACAGCGGTGGATAAATCAACGCTTTATGATTATTACTATAGGCTATTCACGGTAAAATGAGGACTTTTTTGAAAGCCTGCTTAATATCTACTTGCATGCATATCATATATTCTTCCGACTTATGTAAGATTAACATTGCCATGGGCCTTATTACCGTGTTCATGCTTCGGTCAAATAAAACATCCTCTTCGCAGAGACCAAAAATAGTTCATTTTAAGCATTAAAATAGTTTTTCTACAACGAAATAACATTTAGCGAGATGGCACAAATGGTTTTTCATTGCTTGTTGGGCTCGGCCGAGTTGCAAATCCTGGATCGCTACTAAAAGAAGACAGTTTGGCGCCACGAGTAGTAAATATAATATGTAACTTCCATGTCTTACCAAACGGTTAACCATGTCGAGGTAGTGGGTTGCAAAATGATAAAGCGGAAGTTCAAGAAACTGGAAGAATATGAAAAGGAGAAGCAAAACCGCTTGAGAAATTCGACTCCAAATGCACTCAGGCAGATTGATCATGCTTTCCGGAGAATGCAAATTTGGACTGCTAACTGCGTTCTGCACTCGTCTCCTATTCACGGATACAAATCGAGGGAAGCTATTTGCTTTTTTTTTTTTCTTCGTGGTTATCTTAAGATTACACCATTCATGATGCTGAAAATGCAAAACAAAACAATGTTTCAGTGGGAATACGAACTAAATATAAACAGAGCGAATAACAATAATATGTAGTGAAATTCAAAATGGTTTCAAGTCAGTATTTCAAATGTTTCTTGGAGCATTTCTCGGTTGAGAGAAATCCCTTCCAATGTGAAATAAAGGCACCACTTAGTATGCACCAAGATACTGTTAATATACCCAACAAGGAGGGTTCCAGGAAATTAGCATGAAATGTACATCTAATAGAGCAAATACGTAAAACTCAGCTTGACACCATATGCTGAAATCCCGCTCGGAATGGAATCCAGAAACTCTGTTACTTTTTGTTCATTTCGGTTCTGCACGTTTCGGATATCTGCTAGAGTCTGGCTTCAATTGACTACAGATCGTACACATGTAGCGTTGACAATCAGTATGCACAAAAATGTTTTAAATGCACAAATAATTTATTAATCAAAGCCATAGCGTGTGTTTATCAAACTCCGAATAGCAGGCACGCAGTTAAGGCTTTAGTGGTTGTTTTATTCTGAATTAAACTGCATTTAAATTATTAAAATAAAAATATTGGCTATTTATAAGTTAGATTAGACTATTGGTTGTAATAATTTAGCAGTCCTCTTCATAGAGGTTAGGTTAAAAATTAAAACACAATGCATATAAATGCTGAAATAATTTTGTTACATGTTTTATGAATAATTAAAAAAATTGCAATCATCAGATAAATTTTGCTTTTTGATTATTTGTGTTTTATATGTCCAACCTCAGATATTCTTAAACGATCGTTCGTGAATAATTATTGCATGTAATTTACCATATTCTATTTAACCTAAGCTATGCTAACCTAACCTAACCTAACATAACATAACCTAATCTAGGCCCTAGTTACATTGTTATTTGAGCTTTTTTTATTCTTTAACCAACTTTTTAAAATAATAGTACAATGCACGTAATAAACACAGTGTGTATATTCCGCCGCCCTCGTAAATTAACGTCTACGGCTAAAATAAAATAGATTTTTTTGACTACTATTCCAAATGAGAGGGCTTTCAAAAGGGCTCACTTTACCGTGAACAGCTTATATAAAGAAGTTTCACTTAACTTTTACTCATATTTTTTAATCGGTTTAAAATAAAAATCTGTTGTAATTTTATTTAATTTTATGTTGTTCATCTGGCACCAGGCAGCACTGGAATCATTAATTTAAAAAAAATTGTTGAGACTATTTCGTGACTAAATCGTGAAAAACCGTCACAAATATTGAAACAGATTCTAAAGTTGTTTCGAAATATTTTCTCCGTAGTTCAGCAGTAAAGACGACAAACGAGAAACTCAGGTTTCTGTGAGTTCTTTACTGTTTCGATTGCATCGACTCAGTAATACCACGTAGGCTTATTTCCATTCTGAATAAGGATTCCGACGGGTCCAAAACTACATCCACGCCTTTAGCGAGATCCTCTTTTCATCATTTCTCTTCAACTTTGCTGCAAGCGTCCCTTCTGGGGCTGGGCCTAGGTGATTTTTCAGCCTGTCAGAACACAAAAAATAATTAAAAATAATATAGACAATTTTGAATATAAACAATGCTGAAACACGCAAATGCCGTACTGAGCTTGTCAGTGCAAATTAAAATACACGGAGTCAATATTTATGAGCTCGAATAAGCAAGCGTATCTTTCAATGAGAACACATGACACCCACAATTAATATTATCTCACATAAGATATTCTCCTGGCTACAAGAGCTACTTAAATAAGGCGAAGTCATTTTCGAAGAACTTTACACTTGTACTGTACTGCACTGCCTTATACTTACAATAAAACATTACCTCCCTGAGGATGGAGGATGAGCTTCATATAGCAGCAAACAGAGAAAATGATTCTTAGTCATTAACCAAACGCTTTATATGAAATTGTTTCGTTTTTCTGCATCTGTGGCAATGATAAAGCCTTTCCAAGCTCTCCGTTTTTTTTTTCCTCTCGCCTTACTTCTAGATGATGTTAACTCAATTGTCCCCTAGGTTTGCGAAAAGCCAGCACCTGTTGCTCGAGAAAACTCTTGTTAATTTTACTCGGCTTTTGTTCGTGTTTAGTATTACAGAGAAAATTTAATTCTCACTCAGCCGGCCTCGCTGCAGTGACGCAGTAAACACAATCACACTTGAATTATCCAGACAGAGCAAGCACTCACGTTAATTGTACTGTAAAAAAAATCGAAAAACTAATACGTTAGATGGAAATTAATACTGTAAGTAGTACACGTGATACGTGATTTAAACTAATTTGACACATGAAATCCGGTTAACCTGTTTAATGCGCATGAATGAATTTTGGCTCGTGGAACGCACAACAACCATCATTTTCGGGCTCAATTTTCGTCAGAACAGAAGTTACATTCAAAGTCTGTGATATACTGTACTTAGAAAACAAAATATTATTTAGTGCGTAATAACGGAGAGCACAAATCAAAACGTTTCACAGATACAAGTGCGCAATAAGCTACGAACATTATTCATATTTTGTCATTCTTGCGTCAATATTCAATTCGCATAAATTATCTTTCAGGGAAATGGCGCGCTTCACAGCTCACTGCAAGCCACACATTATGACGCAGTGAGTGAAGGAAATTAAAATTATGTAGGGCCTAGTGCATATTATAGATTAACATACCTAAAAATGAGCACAGTCGAGTAGGATGACTTCAGACTTAATTTTCTATTTCCTCTCTTGTAGATACAATTAAGTATTTTTTTTTAAATTGTACAGCTCAGTTCCTTACACCCGCCTTTCTAAATTGCAGTAACGTATAGTTTGTTTATTTTCTATAAAACATGATTTATTTTATCTCTTAGTGTCCTGTGTTAACCTGTAGGTTCGAGTGACATGGCCACAAATCAAATTGTCTAAAAAATATTCCATTTCATCCATGTAACGTATCATTTAAAGGAGTATTGCATTTTTAAATATTAATAATATAACTAAGATATAATATATGAGAGGAATTTTTTTTTTTTTTTTTTTTTTTTCGGTTTCGTTACTTTATTTTCATTGAGTGAGCAAATATAATGGAACAGTATAAATTAAAATTGTGTAAATATTGTGAAAATGTTGAAAACCATTTACTATAAGGAAAGAGAAATTTAAAATTAGGAGATTACATGTTACTAATCAACAAATATGTTCTTCCCGTGGGTGTTTATTGATTGTTAGGGCGTAGTACATGCTGTTAGCGGTGAAATGAGCACTTTTGAAAGCCCTGCTTAAGTTATAATTATATGCACGTTGTGTATTCTTCCGCCTTATGTAAGATTAACATTGCCATGGGCCTCATCACTTAATTCAAGCGTCAGTCTAGTGAAACTGTAGAATTATTAGGAAAGTATGTATTTTACAACTGTGTACGTTTTTACAGTTCGATGCATAAAAACAACTAGATATCGAAAGAAATAATTTAAGTTATCACAAATGGACCTGACACTTTTTATTCGATGTTAAGATATGGAACTACTTTCCATACATCGTTACCAGCTTTACTGGGTGCATGTCACTCAGTGCGCCAGTTAAAATATATGCAGACAGGGGCAGTGACTGTTTTATAAGGTTGATTTCAAAAGTGCTCACTTAATCCTGAATAGCCTTTAATGATGTGTACATTAGAGGAACACAAAACATCATCTTGGTGAAGAGTTCTCGCTGAGAAAACATGTAACATTTGAAAGGGTGCGTAGGTTGGGTTTGTACACGAACATAAGATGAGTAAATGTTTAAAATGTATGTCGAATTGCTTATTTCGCTTGTTGACGCGTCACGTGCTTTATGGGACACAAATCTGGATACACTTAAAAACGGGAACAAAAAAGTGTTCGGAGGGAATTGCTTCAATTAGACGACTCCGAGAAATACTTTTGGCAAGTATATTTTAAATCTGGTATTATCATTATATTTCAAAACACTCAACTCGCTCAATTAGCTTATATTCGCCCATTCAGCTCCAATCCAAGTAAAGGGTACCAAAGCAGAGCTTTAATCGGTACGGTGATTTCCCGTCCGGGCGAAAACTGTATCGTCAGAAAGCGGTATGAGTCCTCTCCTTAAGGGGTATGGCGCGTGAAAGCTGTATATATACCCGATTTTCGATGTAAGTCGTTTTCCAAAAGGGTTGATCGAAATGTTTGGCTCGACAAGATGTAAATAATAATTTTCAACACCTTTTTACGTTGATAGGTTTTTACTGCCTTCATTATTCTCTGAACACTGATGAAAGAAAGAAAATTCATTTTTTTATCTTCAATTAAAGCTCCGAGAATAACGAACGCATATAATTTTTAACCATGTAATAAGGTGTTCAAAATTGTTATTTACGTCTTGTGGAACCAAAAATTTCGGAAAATCCTCTTTAAAACAAATTGTGACCGAAATTATATAAATATAAGATTTTCGTACGCCATTCCCCTATAAGGCGTATCCTTCACGGGGCATTCTTTCATCGCAGTCTTAGCCTCATCATTGACATTATTTATCATAACGACTATTAGCGGGTATGTTCGCCTGTCAATACGTTATCCTTATGAAAATACATTTATGAATCACTGAAATGAGAAGGCCACGGCAACGGGGTTGTACGTTGGAGGGTCATAACGTCCAAACTGTTCACGACCACGGGACAAGAAGATAAGCCGTGTACACTCTGGCGAACAGAACCCCGTTGCGAACACCGAGCATCAGCCAGCGCGTAACATGGTTGCCTTGCTCATTCTGTCCTTGGGTTACGCCGCGAACACGTCGCGTGACGAACATTTCAGCGATCTAGGTATGTTCCGCCATTCCTTAAGTGTATAACCATCATACGAAGGACATAAAAGTCGCTGCCGCCGCATATTTTTATAATCGTCTACATTTATCGAAGTGATCAAAGACAAATTAAGGAAGATCGTGACAGACGCATATGTTTACAATACGAAGACAAGTACAGTGGTGATTCGTTGCTTGTAGAAATAAAATTCCGAGAAATCTGTGGTCGCTATAATAAAACCTTTACAAGATCGTCTGCAACAGATTTTGATAGAACAGCAAACATAATAGGTCCAGAAATCATGACACCTTCCATCCTCCCGCACTGCAACTGCTAGGATGAGTAAGACAGTGTGTACGAATTTCTCTTTTTCTCTCTTCGAGCCGTTCACTTTTCTTGGTCCCTTACACGGTATTCTACCGGTTCTCCCGGTAAAACCTGTCTTCACCAATCAGGAGTATTCCAATTTCATATATAGAAGCCTTTACCCGAAACCCCTTTATGGGTGCTCGAAAAGCTCTTCACGTCACTTGTCATAATCTTCTAGCAGTTTTCCAATCTTAGTGGAGAACTCACGCCAAATCTTAAGAAGAGCTTGATATTTTAATATATTTGCCAGATTTAAGTCAGCGCCCTTTCTGTCTAAAATTCCTTGCAGCCATTGTCTAATATCTTTTGTTTGTAGACGTTCTGTAATAAGGTGCTGCATCGTACCATCCACGCCACAAACACTGCTTCTAACGGTGATCCCGCCAATCGCAGAGTATGAAGTTTTCCCTTGAAGTTTCTGTGGCCCGTATACAGACGTGCATTGTAATGATTCAAGGTGATCCAATCCCACTTTAATCTGTTTCTCACGTGAGACATCAGCTCACATTATGTAATTCTACCCTTCTCGGCATGATGCCGCGATACCTTACCAACATGTATGCTGGCAATACTCCGACTAAAACTTGGAGTGACTCATTCGACACTATTCGATATGCTTTGATGACTTCAGTAGTGCTGCCCTCTAAGCAGTGATGAGCCTCCTTCTATGCGACACAAGCTCAGCTTTAGCATGCCATATTATGACCCCGTACGACAGAATGGCCTCGAACACAACCTTGTCAATTATTCTTATTGTTCTGGAATTGAGGCCCCAGCTTGTGTTATTAATTCTCTTTAACTTTTTGAAACACCAATATTGTCTTCCTGGATAGATATGCTATGTGTTTCAAGATGCTCATCTTTTCAGCCATGACGACTCCCAGGTATTTCTTTACATGCATATACTTCACCGAATCCCCGTCGAAGAGCACAATCGCTAGCCTCTGCAGTTTCCCTCGAGAGGCGTGCATAGTCTCCGTCTTCCAAGTGGATAACTCCAGCTTCACTAGCTTAAGCCATCTCCAAATAGTTTACAAGATGTCGCGGCTTCCTTCTCTTCGAGTTGCTTTCTTGCATTTCCAGATATGACTATAAGACAATCTCTGCATAGCCAAATGCTGCAGACTCAAGAGGTACACACAACTCCAGAAATCCATAGAACAGGACATTCTATAAGATCGGCCCTTTAGCTTCTAAGGCCATTATAAGCCACCTGTTGATTAAATTCTCATAGACTTTGCGTAGTACCGGAAGCAATGTTAGAAGTTGGTAAGATCTTGGATCTTCAGGATCATTATTGCCACCCTTGTACAGGATCCGCAGACTTATCATCTTCCATGGGTTTGAAAACACACCAGATCGGAAAAAATCTTTATAAACCTTTAGTAAATGAATTTTTATTTTGGAACTTTCCCTTTCTTCATTTGGCACACCACTGGGGTAAATTCCTCGATATCAAAATCTGGTGCATCAGCTTCTTCTGGCATTTCACATTATCTGTCTCTCCCTGGCGTGTTCCTCCCGTCATTTTCTTGGGAGTAGTCAGGCAGAAGCATGTGGAGCACAATTTCCATTGATCTCAGGAAATCAGTGCAAGTTTTCTCATTTACCTTTATGTATGGTGGAGGTGTGCCTTCTTCATTTTACCAAAAACAAATTTTTATACTACACCAAAAAGATCCTCGTTACCAACTTGTGTAACGAAATCCACCCATGACTTAATCTTTTTCGATTTGACTCTGTTGAAGTAACCCTGTTTCTTTCGCTGCTACTCTGCCGCGAATTGTTCTGTTTCCTCACCCCTGAGTCTGTGAAGTCATCTTCTGTCCCTTCGTACTTGTTATCCTTTAATTGTCCAGTTCCAAATCCCACCTTAATAGATTCGGAAGCCCATGGAATGTTTTCTGGAAATTCTCCTCACATGTATCAGTGATGATGATGTGACTAATTGCAGCTACTCTTTCTTCCACTTTTTCTAGCCGTATTCCTGCACATGTTCTCAGCTTACTCAATAGGGCATTTTCGTATGATGGCCAATCTGCGGTTCGATGCATAAATCGAACCTCCTTCTCCACTTCTGGTGTAGGTTCACTATTTCTTCCCCGCTGCAGATTTCATAGCCTATGAGCACGCTCCAGTTGCTGACATAGTCGTTTTATTTCTTATTCACCACAGTGATATCAATATGTCTCAGTACCAAGTGCCTGCGAGACATACGTTGACAGTTCGTCTCCCACATTTCCTACATCCAAATTATTTGATAAAATTAATTGGCTGATTGTCTCGCCCAATTCATTAGTGTCCGGTGAATACCACAGAGCAGACTTCCCATTAACATCCTCACTAATCATCAAGGTTTCTCTCTTGAGACATCAAATACCATTTCCCATCTATCTAGATGTGACTGTGTATCACCCCCAAACTGAAATCAAGAAGACATGATCAAACACAGAGTTGTTCCCTTTATGCGCAACAGCGCTCCAAACGTTCTGCAGGGGCCGCGGCGGTTTGGTGGTTAGACTCCTCGGCTCCCACCTAAGCGAACCGGGATAAATTCCCGGTGGGGAAACTCCTGGATTTCCACACGTGGGAATCGGCCCAGATGATGCCGCTGGTCGGCGGGTTTTCTCGGGGATATTCCACAGTTGCATTCGTGTGCTGCTTCATACTCATCCCGTTTCACCTTCATCGGCTCTCAAGACCTCGATGTTAAGAGCCGCCCAAATCTCTCCCTCTCCCGAGCACTCCTTCTATTAGCACGCTCTCAATACCAACTGCAGGTGGATCGAATTGCGTCGCGATCGTGGAACGATATTACGTTCGGGACAGTGTTCGTAGTTTCGTACACACAGGCGTTCGTGTTACACGTTGGCTAATGTTAGGTGTTCGCGACATGGTGCAGTTCGCTAGTGTGTACGTGGATTTAGGCTCACAATCGGCCATGCCTGGCTAGTGTGTTAGTACAGGCTGTTCACGATAAAGTGAGCACTTTTGAAATCAACCTTAGAAAAATGTCACTGCCCCTACCTGCACATATATCAATGGGCGCACTGAGTGATATGCGCCCAGTAAAGTTAGTAACGAGGGATGGTAACTCGTAACTTATCTTAACGTCGAATAAAAACTGTTAGCTAACCATTTCTGATAACTGAAATTATGTCTTTCGCTTTCTGTTTATTTTTTAATGCACCGAAGTGTAAAAATGACCAGATTTGTTAGATATTAATTTATCAAATTATTTCACAATTTCACTTGACCGACGCATGGATAAAGTGATGAGGCTCACGACAATGCTAATCTTACATAAGGCGGAATAATACACAACGTGCATATAAGTAGATTTAAGCAGGGCTTTCAAAAGTGCTCATTTTACCGTGTATAGCCTATAACAATGTAACCAGTGACTTGTCATTTTGGGCGGACATGCCCGTTGGTTACATGTAATCGATACGTAACTAGCGCGGCGAGAGCAGTCGACTTTCAAGCATAACAGTCGAGCAGGACTGCAGCCAATCAGCTTGGTGCAACTGATACCTCATGTTTATTTGATTTAGCTCCTAATTTTTAGTTTCGATTTCTATTTTTATATTTTGTCAGCATCATAGCTTGATATACTTCTAAAGTTGTTATATCTCTCCAGCATTTTATGACTTCAATAGTATCCCACAGGCTGAAAACTGTTGTAACTAATTATAGTGGCCCCGGACGATTTTGTTGTCTACGTGGAAATAACAAATTTTGAGTAAAGCCGTTCATTGAACTGTGAAATTTTGGTCATTTCCATTTGATAAATTTTCAGAATCCCAATAAAATATGTTCTTTATGTGTACCTTTGACTTCTCCCATAAAACCAACAATGGAACTGCATCGTTTGCCAAGTTACGAACACTCGTGCGCACACACACGCAAACACGAGCATCTACCGTCCGAAGGCGTCTTTTATAACCGCCGAGAATCACATCGACGACCTGGAAACAGCCTGAGGTATCCCGATTCTACGTTCAACGCCCAAATTATTTATACCGCTCCATACATCAGCGCCGACGTTTTATTACTTAATGACGGCGGATGTTTCTTTTCAATGCAGAAGGAACTCGAAATATCTTCGCGGACCCCCCTCCCTCTTCCCCCACTCACAGATCCTTTTCTGCTCCATCCAGACAAAGAATCCGAACTTGGAACGTTTCCAACATACTCATTCCTCCAGGTCCTTTCATTCTTTCTGCAAACCCACTCGAGAGAAATGAGATTCTTTTGACGATCCTAGACGCAGTTTCTGCTGATTGGTATGGAAGTGGACCACCAAGATAGATATCTGATGAATGAAAAATCTGGCGCATTATGGCACTATATGTTTTCCTCCGTTTCGCTTTAAAAGGAATTAACATACAGTAGTTCTGCAGGAGAAAGGTTTGTATAGAATCTGAAAGCTACCTAAAAAATGCATAACGAAAATAATTTTCTAGACTCATTGGCTACTGTATAGACTCCCTTCATTTACAAAGTTTCCAGTTTTTTTTTTTTTGCACTGGTGGGTGCGTTTCCTCTGATAGTACGCTCTTGTGTAACGATTTTGAAAAAATTTCGAGTTTTAAAGTTTGACAAAATTTAATCGAATGGTTTTCGCGAAAATTGTTTGTTAATCAGCAGTTGTTTACCCTAACTCCTAAACTATACAAATCACAATACCTATGGAAATAAGTTTCATATTTAAAATATCTTCGCTACAAATGAAATGAACTATTGATGCAAAGCAAGTGTAAAAATGTGTTACTATGAATTTTTGACCTAATTTTAGTTTATTGTGTTGATCCCTTTCATTTAATCAGTTTGTGTGAAATACGGTTTTAATATTATTACAACATTCCTGCAGTATAAAGAAACTATTAAAGAATTGAAAGCATTTATTTGTGATTTGAAGCACACAATCACTTCTTTAATCCAAAATATTTTTACGTTATTTTACATCAAAAATGAACATTAATTTACACACGTCAAATATTAATCACATAAATAAGACTGCCTTATATTATTTCCAGATTTCGCGAGATATTTTCCAATCAGGTATTAATTATTTAGACAATATACGATGGTAAGAGAAAAAAATGTAATCTTCCCATAAACAAATACAAAAGTAGGCCTATGTAAAATTGTTTGTGATTTTTTTGTTATGCATTTAGTTCTTCATTACTTGTGACAAGTATTAATATTCTCTAAATAAGAAAATGCTTAAATAATACGAAAATTTTAAATGAATAATTTTTAACAAACAATGAAAAAGATTTATAATTAGTGCAGAATTGTATTGAATATTTTCTTAACTTGTGCCCTTCTTAAAGGAAACATTCTAGGGAAGCAATTCTCCTTACCCGATATGCATTTCATTTGACATTTTTGACTTTCGCAGCACTTTTTTAATAAAAATAAACTTTGGTCAGGATTTGTTGACATCTAGCGCCTTTAGTTAGACCCTAAGAAATAAAGTATGATATATTGGAAATGCGTATCGTTTCAAATAAGTGTTTATCAAAGATAAATTCTCTTTAAATTCTAATATACATTGTCGTAAAATATTTTTACCACATTAATGTTATATCCGATTGTGATGACAATTTTAAAATAAACACTTCGCATAAACATAACTTTGTGAAATGATAAGCCGCTTTTGGTCAAAATTAATTTTTTACGAGTCAACTTTCTGAACGTAGATAATTATTTTTCTTCTGAATGACGAAGTTAGTAATAACTCTAGAGATATGCATCGGATCGGCATTATTTGCACTCTTTTTTTTTAAATTGTTTGAACGCATTGAATTATTCATAGTTTGAACCATATTCCCGTTTCTGCCAACATTTGTCGCTTAACTTCTTTGTCGTCACTTATTTTTTCCGATATTAGTATTTGAGGACTTTTAGCCATATTATAAATCAAAATACAGCTTGAGCAAAACTAGTTGATAGGTACTAGTAATCCAATTTACAACTCAATTGTTAATACGTCTATAACTCAGAAATTCCCACCAGATTGAAAAGATTTAAGCCATAAA
Source organism: Dryococelus australis (assembly GCA_029891345.1). Classification (NCBI taxonomy): domain Eukaryota; kingdom Metazoa; phylum Arthropoda; class Insecta; order Phasmatodea; family Phasmatidae; genus Dryococelus; species Dryococelus australis. Next base: position 30,243,445 of record CM056997.1, read on the forward strand.
CTGCTAAGTTTGACCACACTAATAGTTTGTTGAATACATTCTCATGAAATTAACACTTGTACGAAGTTTCTGCGTCCAATATTTATGATGGAAGTAGAAAGTTTTGGTAAAAATTGGCAGACATTCGCCAGAACTCTTCTTTCAACATAAATTATATTGAACGTAATGGCTCACTGTATTTAATCTTCTCGTGAGACTGGTACAATATTTAGTCTACTTTCCGAGAGAAACAAAGGCTTATCAGATCACTTTTCTGTCTGTGACTGCGTGTGTATGTATGTTTTGATGTGTGTATCTGCGGTGCAACCCCCTCCCCCCTCCTTTGGCTCGAGTCTTTATTCCAAATTTTGAACACGTGAACCGAATTTCATCAAACTCGGTACATAATAACTGACGTTTATAATTTTCGGCTACGCTGGGAGCTTAGTTTCAAACTGACAGCCATTTAAGTATTTAGGGTGATAAATCATATCTCGAGAACTATTCTACCGATTTAAACCAAAAATATTGTATCTTTACAGTACTCAACTAAATGTAGCCATGTGGCAGGTAACTAACACTATGGTAGGCCATGTAAATGTCTGCAATGTAAATTGATTAAGCGTTTATTTTCTAAATGGTTGTCATACAAATTCGACCAATTTCGACTAAATTTTGTATGCTTAAAGTATTTGTAACACGCATCATATATGTCAACACATAGTTACGTTTGTTCGCCATTTCGTAAGATAGTGCGAAGGTACCCGTAGAGCAACAGCATCTGAGGCCCTAAATTGCTGTGCACTTGTATTGTATAGGGATTATTAACGCCCACCGCTGTTATGCCTGAAGGCTTATAAGGGGACGGCTTACAATCTAACTTATGACTTAACTTAAACCAACAGCCAAGCCTTACCTGGTATTCGAACCCAGAACCTCCCGCACCCCAGACCAGCGGCGCAATAAACAACTGCACCACGTGAGCTCGGCTGCTGTGCGTTTTTAGTTTACTACTTTGCGAAGAGATCAGTTGAGCACGTAGTTAGCTGGCAACGACAGAACTGCACGAAATTTTCTTTGTATTTGATCAACATCAGGTTCACAGCGACCAGGCAAGTATTAAATATAATATTGCCATTCGAGTACTCCCAGCATACTCCAAGATTGTCAAGTGAGAGGCCTTTGACCATGCATCAGAAGCTACGATAATGTCTCCCTACTTGAGATTTCCCTTCTTCTGCCATTGATATCAGTAAATTACGTTTTTTGCGGACTACATACACAAAACTGCCGATTTTTATTTCGTATTCCCGTTTAGTTAATGTTCGTTTCCATGTTGACTTGTGGGTTGTTTTTTCAGCAAACGCTCAAATTATCGAGCACGAATGACAGTTAAGAACTGCACTGTAGATGTAGCAGATGACAGAATTGTGCGGCAAAAGTTAGCAACATTTACCTTCCTTGTAGATTTTATTGGGGATTCTCGCAATAGGCGCTAGTAAATTGCAATCAGCTTTGGGCTTTGTATTTTCAGTGCAAGAGAAGCGACACTGACATAAAAGAAATAAAACCCATGTTATTCGCATCAGTGGATAGGTACGTTGAAGGATTTCTTGCGTTCAAACTTTTCAAGCCGGCATTCGTCACCAATTTGTGATACCTGTTAAGAGTGATTTTTCCGTACAAAATAAAGGTGGGATGATTTTCACTTTCCAAGCCGTACGAAAACCAATAAAGATTTAAAGCGTGGGTGCACTAAAGGTTAGTATAGTTCTGGGCGTTTTTTTTTTAAACAAAAAATAATCAAATTTAATAAGAGCATTGTGCTACTTCGCGAATTTAGTAAGTTAAAAATAATATCCCTCAATTTGCAACAAGCCACGTAAAGCTCTCGTTTAAAATTTTGTTTCCCTATTAAATTTTTGCGAAAACATATGCTCGTGGCTAGATGTAAGTAACTGCGCATTGGAGAAATGTGTCCGATTCTATGGCTTTAGATATTTCAGAAAGCAAAACCGTTTTGGCGTTGTGAACGAATGACAAAAATTGATGAAAATCACTTCATATTGCGCTTATTGCCAAATTTCTAGTGAATAAAGGGATACATTTGCAACTCTGCTACTATCGCTGCAAAAGAACTCAATAATGCAGAAGAAGGACAGTACTAAGATTTATTTGTGATAATACAGGTAATCTGTTCTACATTAATTTATTTGTGATAATACAGGTAATCTGTTCTACATTAATTTTTGTAGAATGGATACAAGTTGTGCATACGGAGAAGATGTGCACATGGAGAAGTTGTGCATATGGAGGAAAATTATAACTAAATTTAGTGAGTGAAAAATATTTTTAAGGAAAAAGAGAGCCGTATAATGTGCATGGAACAATATTTTAAACAATGTAATGAAATACATTTGATGAAAGCCCCTGCAGAGCTTTGTTATGTCTCTTCTACACGTCTATACTACAGAACCAATAATATAAAATAAAAACCTTACAGATATTAAAAATATCAAGCAATTAATGTAGAATTTCGAGCCTTGATTGCAGTTATGAGTAATTCACGCAATTATTATTTCTCAATCCATCCACCATGATAAGCGATGATTCTGCAAATAACCGTAATCATTTTGAAAATAATATTGAAGCTTTCTACAATAGGTTAACTATGTACATAGCACAGGGAGAAAGGCTTGAGTTCTAAAGTAAAAATAAAATACTGTAAGAGAATAGTAGTAGGCCTCCTTTTAAGAGACATGTTGTAAATCTTAACGATTTAGGAAACTTTTTATGGTAGGAAAACACACAATAAAACTAACATTTGTATTGTAGTAGTTGTGTGTTAGCTACACTTTTGATTACTTTACTTTTCATACTAGCTCTGCAGAAAAAAATTATTGTGATAAAAAATATTCTGTACGCTTATTCTCGAATAAAAATTCCGAAACTATTGGCTCAGTTTAGCGGAGAAACGAATGGCATCCTAGACATATGCATTTCCTGTCATAAACTTCATTTGAGATTATATTTATAAAATGATATTTTTTGTAAGACATGCGAATTAGCGTAGTAAGTTTTCGAGGCTTAACGACAGAATGCTGTGCGATTTATTCCTTCTGATCACATTCGCTAGTTAAAATAACAAAAGTCGAAACGAGATGGTCCACATAGACACATGCGTCGTCGCCGGACGGTCGGGGGAAGGCCTCAGCTTCCGTCCGGAAAGACAGTTGAATGGAGGTGTGTTCAGCCAACGAGAAGTAGCCGAGCTGGGAATCTTCGTGACCGAGTCGCTAACGGCTATGTCTCTCCGCGCGAAGTGAAGACGACAGCATTTCGCGTTTTCATCTGCGGGCCGTGTTCAGCCGTCCTCTGCAGTGCCGTGTAACAGCTTCTTGCGTTTCCCGCTCCCAGGTGGCGGTAAAAACTGGAGAATGTCCTGACCTTGCTGCGTCCTAGACCAAGGGCGTGGCAAGGCAGGATTTTGCATAAGACCTAGGCAAAACCATCAGAACACAACAAATGGCAAAAGGCATCCAAAAAAAAAACATGTTTTCTGTACAGTGTAAGGGTACATGATAGTTATAAACGATTTGTAACACAAACAAAAACGTGTGGTAATACTCTTTATTTTGATTATAGTTTTTTTTGTTCAACTCTTTCATAGTTCTTACAGGTGAAAAAAAAACTTCCGTTTGTTATTACTCTTACATTACATATTGAAAAGTGAACATTATTTTCCTCTCCCATATATAACAAGTTTACTAAAACATTTACATAAAAAGACAGGTTGCCAAAATATAGAATCAAATGCAACCAGATACTGCAGGTACAAAATACATTCGCTGTTATTCAGCAAATTTTCCATGCAGGTTATGTTTATGCCTTTCCCTGGCCATTTTAACGAGTAAAAACCAAAGTCCTTCACAAATTATATTGGGCAAATGACCACAAAATACCATCATTGCAAAATGGTGGCTTTATTTCTGTCGCACCTACATTTACTTTGAATATTACTAAATAATTTTTAGTTCCTACACTAGGAACTAACAATTTTGATAACACATTCCTGGTCATCACTAAATGATCCTGGCAACCTCACTGTTTACTGCATATCCACTCGCGATCCCAAGCAGATGGGAGCAACTGCTAAGCAATGCCAGCCTTAACTCCCGCGAGTAAATGTGATTTTTGCAAAAGCCCTAAACTTCGTAAAGTTTTCTCTTAAATCATTCACCAGTCATAAGCACAGAGTCTCGCATATTGCCTACTGGATTACAGAAGGCTAAGACCATAATCATTGCCTTTGGTTACAAATAATCTCGGTTACAAATGGTTACAAGTGGTTACCAGTAGTTACAAACCACCTAACGTCTTGGTTACAAAATGACCGTTATTCTCCCTATAAGTTTACAAAACCCCTGGTTACAGAAGGTAACATCCCGACAAACACGAAAAGTACGGGCCGGAATCGGGGCGGTAAAAGATAGCAGACAAACTCCGGCCAGATGATGTCGGCCTGTTGTCTTATGCCGGAGAAACTCAAAACAAGACTTCAAATAAAGGCAAACAGGTCAGGCATCACTCTAATTATTATTATTCCGCAGCCAAAGAACTACAATGTATCCTAATCCCTTGGCAAACCTACAAATGTTTTGGAGTGAGTAGGATGCTCACCTAACTTTACAATGTATGTTGGGTTCGTAATCCAATGTGCGTATGTACGCTATTTCACCTCATCACACATATCATTCAATGGTGGTCGTTGGGTCAAGACATTGGACGGATAGCCCAAGAGAAGTCAGAACGATCCCGCACTCCTCCTGCAGTTCTTGGCGAGTGCGTAGGCCCATGCTAGTATTTACTTCTCCTAATTGTACAATGTTTTTCGATTGTGTCATTGGCTTAGGAGTGTCCAGAAGGTAAAACATCGCCGGCTCGTGATGACAAGTCTGGTGAGTGCATAGCCCCGTGCGAGTAATTTCTTCTCTTAACCGTACAATTCTGTCGAGGACATATTTGGCTTAGGCGAGTCTCGAAGGGCTATCATCATGACACTTGGTATTGGAGCTGTTAGCGAATGTTTCACTCCACTCGCTTCCTGATGAACAGAAAACATTATCTTCGCACCTCTTGTTATTACTATGCAGCTCATCACTGAGGGTAAACACAGCATCGCAGTTGCCATAGTGGAACGTATTGTAAGCTGGGCTGAACAAACAATGGCTACTTTCATGTCGATGTACATTACCACTTCGACTAAACGTATTGCCACAATGGTTACATTGATACCGTAATGCTTGCAGTGACTCTTCATGACCCATTGGTGTTGAAAGTTTATTGTCTGGTGAGTGCATAGGCCCAAGCCCGTATTTACTTTATTTCTTCTCTTAAATGCGCAATCTCTATCGAGTGCATAGGCAGATGTGTGTACACTATTTCATATCCTAACACTTATCATGCAATGGTGGTGGTCGTGTGGTCAAGGTGTCCTACTGGTAATCCAAGGGTAGCCGGAACGAACTCGCACTGCTTTTTTGAGTTGTAGTTGTATCTGAAATGGTTCGGAAATTACATCTCACTATGCTTATAAGTGTGCTCAGGACATACTTGGCCCCACGACCCTATTTGCTGTCGGGGGCGAAGGTTATGTTATTAATTTGGTGACATTATCTTAAGAGGTTCGGAAATTACAGTCGACTATGATTATATGTGTGCATAGCTCATACTTGACCTAAGGCTGCAGGGAGCCTGGGCGGGGTCTCCCCCTCCACGCAGAATGTGTGAGCAGGAAGAGCGCACTTTCGGTAGGAAGGAAAACTATAATACCGGTTGGGAGCACCCAGAGAAAACCGACCGGAATGTGAGAGCATAAAGGGTGACTCCACATCTCCCGACTCCACACCTAAGGAGTAATAGCCACATTGACGGGTCATCGGCTGGAATTGACGGGGATGCGAGAGCATGGCGTTGTCCGAGATAAAATAGGGAAATTCCGAAGGTAAAACGGGACATTTCGACACCAAAAGAAGCAAATCGGAGGGGAAAAGTGAATTATTCGAGGGAGAACGGGAAATTTTTCCGCCTGTGATGACAGGAAATATGGCGGGTGGCTAGTCCACTTGTCACCATCCCCAATCTCCTGGGCCAGAATGCCCCTTTTTTTACCATTGTGCTGCTATACCTACATATCTTCCAACTTTACTGATAGCATCCCACAGATGATGGCCGTTAAATTCATGCATTAGCATGGACTCCTACATTCGATGCCAAAAGTGTGCAGTTAACAGCGAACCAGCCCTACCGACTTGCAAGTAAAGTTGAATGAACTGGATGATTGAACTCAGAGGGTAAGAACTACAATCACAATTAAAGCAATGAAATTCAGCTTCCGATTTGATCAGTAAGATGTTACTAGTTTCCAATTGAACATTTGGCGCCGTGCAAACAGTTACAAGTTCAGCGTGCAGAGGAATTTCCAAACATACAGCCACAGACTAAAGATGAGGTAGACCGATCTCGCTGGCTGCGCACAACCAATCTCCGTGTTTACATTGAACTGCTTTACTGCCAACACGTCTAGCGTAAACGGCGTGGTTTTGGGTTTTAGGTTAGAAAACTGATTTGTAAACAAATGATTTGAGATGTATGTATACTTCGTCTAATCAATTTGTAATGCAGTTTGGTTAAATTGAAACTTTTTTAAAAGTATTTTATTAATATAATAGCTCCTGTCATTAAGTTGTAAACGAACACGTTCATCGCTGTTAGCCATGTGACTTTGACAGTTGTGTAGGAATGGGGTAGGTCAATGTTGGGCGCATGCGCAGAAGATGAATAAGCGGTCTACCTCGTCTTTGGTCTATGATTACAGCGAGATCATCAAAGTGAAGTACGGGCAAATCTGTGCTGTGTGAAACGTGCGCAGTGTAAGAACACACCCACCCATTGCGACGGCTCGTGTTGGCATCGACGCTAATGTATTTATCACCCGGTAAGCTGGTCCGCTTTCCCCAGGCCAAGTTGCAGCGATGGGAACCCCCGGCGTTATCAGAGTGGTCCATGCGTCTGCGTGGCGCTCGTGAGGTCGCGTACTCCATTCCCGCCGACTATAATGGTTTGCCACCCCCGTTCCAGGCCGGTTATGGTGTAATACTTTTCAAAATAAATATTTCCATATGCTCGCCCATTAGATAACCATTCCGATTAGCCTCCTTACATAATAGGGAATATATTATTATTAGTTTTATTGTTAATAGTGTAATTATTAATATCATTATGCTGAGGACGACCTAGGAGGAACGAATTTGCTATTGTTGGCCACCACCTTCTGCACTGTGAAAGTAAAAAGTACGGATGTGCGAATACATCTTTATGTTTCAATAAATTCAAATTAAATGCATGTTATTGAATTTACTGAAACTGAAATGAAAATATAAAAAATAAAAAATAAACAATTAACAGAACTCAGTTTTAACGAACGTTAAACGAAAGTCTAAATTTTTTTACTAAGCATTGCCAAACATATACTGATACATAATCACTAAAATTCAATTTGAAATACGAAATCAAACTTGCATTTCTACCAATAATATTCATACAGCGTAACAGCAGTTCTAAAATATTTCCTTTATTTACACATATAAACCAAGAGGCGTGTGTACTGCAAGACAAGAAATAAATGTTCCAATAAAATCCTTGAAGAACTCAATAAATATATTCTCTCAGCATTTCAAGTTAATATATATGTAGTTCTTTTTAACAATATTACAATGACCACAAAAAAGTACACACGCAGTCGAAAACTGTGATTCTTATCCAACTGAATGGACATTTCGTAAGCAATTGAATGTTCGACGGACATAACAAATGTAGTTTCGTTTGGAATTCAAGCGACGAAAAATTGAAAATGAAAGCTCTGGTTTTACTTTATAGTTTCGGTGTACCGAATATTCGCACAGTTCTAGTAAAGTGGAAACAGCATTTAGTCATGAGCTTGAGGTGAAAAGTTATTTGAGCCTGGAAGAATTCCTCGAGCCGGCTGGAAATCGAACCCCCAACTTCCGCAGTTCCAGAGACCAAGTTATCATACGCCTCTCTGTCGGTAAAATGAGTACTTTTGAAAGCCCTGCTCAAGATCTACTTATATGCACGTTATGTATTCTTCCGCTTTATGTAACATTAACATTGCCACGGGCCTCAGCTCTTTATACATGCGTCGGTCGAGCAAAACTGTGACATTTTTAGGAAAGTAAATATTATTCTAAACTGCTCATTATCGCACTTCGATGTATAAAAAATCAGAAAGCGAAATAAATTATTTAAGTTGTCACAAATGGTTACCTAACACTTTTAATTCGACGTTAAGATATGGAACTATTTTCCATCCATCGTTACTACTTTTACTGGACAAATGTCACTCAGTGCGCCAGGGCAGTGACTTTTTTCTGAGGTTCATTTCAAAAGTGCTCACTTTATCGTGAACAGCCTTTAGTCGGTATTGTAAGCATAATTTTTCAGGCGACGATATCTTGCTGTTGTAAGGCTGGAGCAACACGAATTACGTCGTGTGGATGTCTGCAATGTCTTCTCACTCGAACTCGATAAGGAAACTGCGAAGCATGTTTCCCGTGAAGCATTTCCCTTGTCGCGCTATTCCTTGGGCCAAATCTCGTCGGTGGAAGAGGTCCAAACTCTTCCTTTTTGTTCCGGCGCCTCGAATTTCCGAAACTAAAGTTTCGCCACGCTACACTTTCCCCGGTGAGGAAGACTGCTCCCGAGATCGAGAGAATTTTCACCATTTTCTTTTTTTTTTTTTTTTTTTTTTTCTATCCCGTTCCCAAACATCTGCATGATAAAGCTTGTAACAGGAACGATACACAATGTTCCCTCGCGCATAATGCAGGATTGGAAAAGCAAATCTAAGTTCGCGAATTTTTTGGAGGGGGGGGGAACTTTATTTCCCGCTGATTTTGTGCGCGCAAATTGAATTCGAAGTGTGTGGAATGGCGGGCACGCCTCTTCAGAATTTCGTCGAGTAGAGCCTATTCACTGCGAATGAATAAAAACGAGTGGGGGAAAAACTTGACGCTCATGTGACGTGTTCCAGCTCTTCAGTTCAAAGAGGTTGTTGCAGTTTTCCTTTTTTTTGTGTGCGTGCGCGAGATGCTGGACGAGTGTATTTGGAACGAAATTTGTAATCTGCGAGTTTTTAACTTTATAGGATGCATTTCACCATCACACTGTGCGCTTGCGGTGGAAAAGTCTTCACATGTTTGTACTCGTGTTTCCGAATGTTTACACAGTCCGCTGTAAATTGCAATATAGTAACTCGATAACAGCTTCTTAAAATCAACGTATGGGCATAGCTATATCATTTGAATAAGTATTTTCTTCTATCCGTCGCTCGACTGTCGACAGCCACCCCATTCCTCGCGATTGAGTTTTCCATGTCACTTCGTATAACCTGCGTTGACTGCAATACTATGACTGAATTTCCCTCTCATAAGTTCTGTTTTGAATTATTTCGAGTGATAGAGTCTAGGCCAAATAACTATTTAATGCCACTAGTCGTGTACTCGATATAAGGCCATCGTAAGTGAATCAGGTAAGGGAAGATACCATATTTATTTTGTTATCAGCTGCGTTTATTTTTCAGAGAACTTACCCCGAGTAATTTCTAAAGGTTTATGAGTCCACCTCATCATACACGCCGAAGGAGATCGTCAACTTTACAGTTCAGCAAAGTCACAGTTTAGTTGTCACAAGTAGGCCTAATTTAAGAAAGAAATTTTCGAAAACGCCTCAAGAATTCTGTAGTAATTTGCCTTGCCCTTCAGTACATTATGTAGTCTATAACGTCAAAATTTTAGTTTGCACGTATAAATGGTTATTTCTTGTTCTTCTTTAAAAAATATACCCGAGTTTCACCATGCATTCGCTTGACGAACGCTGGTTTGTGGTACGAATGTAAGAGCACGGGGATTCTGGAGCCAAGAAGACGCAAAACAATTTTAGTTTTCACGTATAAATGGTTATTTCTTGTTCTTCTTAAAAAATATACCCGAGTTTCACCATGCATTCGCTTGACGAACGCTGGTTTGTGGTAGGAATGTAAGAGCACGGGGATTCTGGAGACAAGAAGACGCAAAACAATTTTAGTTTGCACATATAAATGGTTATTTCTTGTTCTTCTTTAAAAAATATACCCGAGTTTCACCATGCATTCGCTTGACGAACGCTGGTTTGTGGTAGGAATGTAAGAGCACGGGGATTCTGGAGCCAAGAAGACGCAAAACAATTTTAGTTTGCACATATAAATGGTTATTTCTTGTTCTTCTTTAAAAAATATACCCGAGTTTCACCATGCATTCGCTTGACGAACGCTGGTTTGTGGTAGGAATGTAAGAGCACGGGGATTCTGGAGACAAGAAGACACAAAACAATTTTTAGAGTTACGAACATATCCGTAAATTTGCATGTAACGATGTACGTTTTTTTTTGTTTTCGCCAATTAATGTGTTGAGTAAAATTTCAAGTAACTGCTCTCTCAGTTGTTCAACAACGTGCGTGTGTATATGAGTGTGTATGTATGTGTACTCTCTCTAACTTTTTGTCTATCTGACTTTCTTTCTTTCTATCTCTGTCTCTCTATTTCCCGGTTTCTCTATTCCTTTGTAAATATATTTCCTTGTCTCTCTGTCTTTCTGTCTCCTTATCTGTATATCTCTTTCTGTCCTATGTTTCTCTTTCAGCCTGATTGTATAATTTTCAGTTTACAGGTTTTAATAGTATGCCTTCCATTCTTATAATTTCTGTGCATTGAGTTTCAATATATTCTGTTTTATTAATTCTTAAGAGTTTCAGATCTCTCCATGCAACATTGGCCTTGATACGTCCTACAAACTGGTCGGTTTATTAACACATCCTTGCCCTAACTTCGTTCTTAATGAGTGAAAGTGAATGTAGGATAAAATATATTTCTGTCAAGGGGAGGGGAGTGGAGGGCAAATCCTCAAAATTCCAGACTTATCAATCACGGTGCCACGGCTGCTTTACAGTCTTGAGAAGCAGAAAAGAAATCATCCAAGTTTCATTATGTTGACACTGTTTTTAAAGAGGTGTAAATCAATCCTTTCATTTTCACGTTAATTTATGATTTCTTGTGTCGTAAATTAGAAATTTTATATATGCGTAGAACTTGTTTCATTACGACAACCATTAAGCTGCAGTCCACTCACGGTTACTTCAGCCTTTTCTGAAGCCCTGCTAAAGTTCTACTTCCAGGATATTCCTCCGCCTCGTGCAAACTAAGCTTAACTAAGCCTGGGGAGAACTACACCAGGGAGGCAACGCACCATATTCGTGGACAATAAGTGTAACAGTATTGTATATAAAGACTATATCTCACTAGGCATTGCCAACATACCTATTTTCTCCCTGTTTTTCATTCTGATTATTAATAAATGAAGCATTATAATTTATAGATGAAATATGAATAACATTTTAATTTAACAGAAAAAAAGTATCTTTTATTAACACAAGTCTTGTGATACAGAGTGTATTTAGGAAATAACTAACCACGTCATACATGGGGAGATTTTTCAAAGGTTTGATTCAAAAAGGCCGAGTATACCGTGAATGGACTATATTCGGTGATCAGTGGCATGAACCAGCTATAACTTAACGCCGTAGCATGGTTCAGGAGTCAGTTCCCCACAGGGAAGATCACTGGCCACTTAGACCGTGTCCGGATTGACAAATTCCGTTATTTCGTTGTTTTGCAAATTCGTGATTTTGTAGATATCAATTCGGGCATCGTTGACAGTCATTTGTTTAGCAATCGCAACAACACACTATTATATTAACAGTGCAGAACATTTTTATCTAAATTTCATGCTTAAAACAGACGTAATATTTCTGCAATCGTCACTGGAATACTATGTATGCGTTAATAAATAAGAACATGATAAACTATGAAATAACGACTTTTAAAAAAATAATTTGGCGGTGTATATATACAAAGCACAACACTTACTTGCATTTTCAAACATGCCTAGTGTATTTTATGTAATTATTTGTTTTAAAAGTAATTTTATTTACGCATTACGCATGTGTTTTTAAAGTAAAAACAAACACGACGCTGATTTCGTCATTTTTTATTTTTGCTAACATCCGCTAGACACAAAATACCAAATACCAAATACGTCACCATTTCTGTATACAAATTTGGGTAACGTGATCGTTTCGTCTACAAAATCTGCCAATTCGGACTCGACCTTAGTCTCGTAGAGTACAGTACTTGTCAAATATAAGCTTGCTGTGCAATATGTTGACGATTGTCTACAATGGGCATGAAAAGGTTAACAATCAAAATTTTTTTTTTTCCCCTGGGTAGAGCGAGAAGAAATATTAGAGTGTTAAAAAGCGTGTGCGAACTAGTCAGATGACGTGAAGTCATTCATGCATGCTGCAGGTACTACACCTAATGCATTAACGGTGACAGATTACTTTTTAAAATGACCTTCGACGTTCGAAATCAATAAGCAATCTTGCCAGTTAGTCCATTCATTGTAACAAGTCAGTGTATGAGACTCTCGTCGTAATAGCGTTGTAGGTAAATAGGAGGGAAAGTATTTAGGGTAACGGGTATTTTCTTTATAAGTATAACATGTGAACTGTTCTGCACCGGATAGCGTTTTTTTTTTTTTCCATACATATCAGGTAATAAATAACTAACATTTTTTTTTAATTCCGTAAAATTAAATTAATAACATTTCGATTTATGCTGTATTGTCAAGAGATAAGACTCTTCATAAATATACTATTTTAACCGCGTGCTTATAAATGAAGGTTAATGCTAATATCTAGGCTATATATTAGACTATTTTTTAGTAGAGTTTAATTATAACCTAGCAACTACCTATATGCCGGTATTCGTGAGATTTTAATATAAAATATGCATATAAATTCTTTTTACATTATGTTCTGCAATAACTATAATTGCAAATATTGCAGCCTATATTAGGCTACCTACCGTACTCGAGCATCACAAAAACAGACCTTACTTTGAACCATAGTAAAATGTTGTAATTTAACTCTTACGTAACTGTTAGACTGGCGAAACTTTAATGGAAGATTAATATAATGGTGCATTCTAGGGGACGATCACCGAACCCCGCCTTGCGTCATATCTTCCTTCCCCAGACGAACAGTTATATGCGACAGTCAGTATTTGAGCTCTTATATAATATATTATAAATATAAATACTATAGATATGTTTATATGTTTATAAATGTGCATATAATATTGAGGGAAAACGGGACTTACGAGGTTTTAGAAGTAAGCAGATGTGTGTATAAACATACACACACACACACACACACACCTATACACAACGCATCTTCTAAGTTTTTTAAAAATTGCAGGTGCAATATTAAAAAATAAACCTCATTCGAAATTTCTATTTTTAAATTGTGTGATAAACAGTCTGAGATAAAGTACCCTTCAGACAGAAACGGGCGGTCAAAATAAATAACAGTAGGACTACAGTGCTCGCGTAACGCCTAGATCCTGTAAATAAATTTGTTAGGATCTAGAAGCTAAGAGCGTGGTGGACTGGTTGCGCTACCTATTAAGTGCTGCGTGCGACGTGATCAATCCGACTTTCGCCGCAGGATGGCAGCACACGACAATGACCACGTTCAACGGAACTCTGGTTTGGCTACATTTCATAACATGCTGCGGTTGGAATGATATCCGATTTCTTAAGTTTTGACTCAATGCTGCAGCCTTTCACGGCCTGCAATTTTCTGTAAGTTTCCGATGTCGGATTTTAGCACGTTTGGCCACGGAGCATGTGACGTTTTATTTGTCCTCAGTGCTGACACATTAGTTTTATTAATGTAATTCGCTACAAATCGATCTAAAATATACAATTATGTATAGTTAAAATTCAGTGGATGTAAAGATCCAACCACCCAAGTATATGTTTAAATTGAAGGAACGGAAGGACCCTATAGTTAACATTACGATACAGTATGGTACTGTGGAATATAGTCCGGATTTATGGACGAGTATACTGTTTAAATTGAAGGAACGGAAGGACCCTATAGTTAACATTAGGATAAAGTATGGTACTGTGAAATATCGTCCGGATTTATGGACGAGTATACTGTTTAAATTGAAGGAACGGAAGAACCCTATAGTTAACATTATGATACAGTATGGTACTGTGAAATATCGTCCGGATTTATGGACGAGTATACTGTTTAAATTGAAGGAAAGGAAGAACCCTATAGTTAACATTATGATACAGTATGGTACTGTGAAATATCGTCCGGATTTATGGACGAGTATACTGTTTAAAACTCCATAATCTGTCCATATCCTTGAGAAAACAATTATGTTTCACACCACAGTAAATTATTTTGGCCATACTATCCACAGTGGGTGTTGTCATTCAACGAATGTTTACTACTGAACTTATCTTCTAGGTTATTCACGGTAAAGTGAGCACCTTTGAAAGCCCTCTCATTTGGAATAACAGTAAATAAATATGCGATTATATCTCAACCTTAGACGTTAACTTCCAACTGCAATGGAATATACACACTGTGTTTATTACTTAAATGGCAATATTTATTTTTTAAATGTGGTTAAAGGATAAAAAATGGCTGAATGTTAAAAGTAATTAGGGCCTCAAAAGTGCTCATTTTACCGTGAATAGCCTTTCAATTAAAATACTCAGTTACTTACACGAGTTTCACTCGAGTGAATAATGAAACAACTTTGGATTTTGATATTTTTTCAAAACTCGCAGCATTGTATCAGTTAATGCGTCAGAGAAATTTGTCCATTAAGAGTCCTATGTACTGAAACGTTTTCTGCGAAATCGATGTTTGCGAGTAAACGCGTGTCTCGGTAAATAAATATCCTGGAAGTACGACGTTTTGCAAGAAAGGATAAAAAAAAAACTATTGTCTATATCGCTATATTTTTACTTTTATCATATTAAGTGTATTAATGGAGGAAAAATCGTGAAATTGGTCACATATCGCATTTTTAAAGCTTGCCTCTGAAGTTTCTTTACGCGGTAAGAGAAAAGTACGATTATACGCAGGTAGTTTGATCTGTGCACTTTCATCGCGTGTAATAAAACCCCACTGTTACAGATCTAGTTCACACAGTACAGCGTTAGGACGGAAACATTGCACGCCTTGTGCGTAGGAGCGATGAGGCGCTAGGCGTTCGTGTTAGTGTCGCCCGTATCGCTCCCTCACTTCTTGACCTTGGATGCGCAGCTACATAGCATTCTTAAGATGATATGTCATTATTTTTATTTGGTTATCTGAAAGAGCTTTCGAAAAGTGCCCCCTTGATGCAGTTATTAGTTGTCAAATTATTATAGTTTTCAAAATATAGCACTCAAAAGTCTTAATTCTCCGAATTCTGCAGCACACTAGGCTTTGCTCCTAGATATTTTTCAAGTAAGATTGCATTTAATGCAATATGTATAGTGTGCAGAATATACTGATTCAGTGCGAGTGCGATTTATAAACAGGTCAGCGAGTATTGGCACTCTGAATTTTGTTGAAAATAGGGATCAGACTTGTCGTAAATATATTTTTATTCATTCAAAAGAAACTGTTAACATTTATTTAATCTATAGTTTAAACCATAAACTGTAGATGAAAAGTTTTTTTTTTGTTCCTTTCTAGCTTGTAACACAAATGCAGTATGTCACGCTTAGACTTTAATTCAACACATTGAACCTGCCTACAACACTCTTGTGTCGGAATTTGTGTGTTGTATTTTGAAAACTATAATGATTTGACCACTAACAACTCCATTAAGGGGGTAAACCCCTCTCAGATAACCAAATACCGAAACACCAAACTATACAGAGTAGAAGCAGAGAAAATGTTCTTGAAGATTATTGCTATCACATCCAGTACTATGCCGGAGTGTAGCTCAAGCGACACAAATCTAGACACATCTCTGTACTTAAAAGTAGAAATCACACCAAATACTTTTTCATTGTTTTCATAGTTTTTTCCTGATTTTACACGAGCACTTCGACTCACCAACCAACATTTGCTTGTACAAACATACAACACTTTTGTACGACTACACTAACGAACACGGCGGAATGTAAATCGCGTTTATCGTGAAAGAACATTTGACTGGGATGACTGTGAACTTGGCACTATATTTGCTGACAGACGGCCTCTCGAGGACCTTGAACTTCAACAGCCAGCTGAGGCAGCTCACAGAAATTACATGGTGTGGATGCTAACGTGTAGAAAGAGATTAACAATGGAGCAGTGACTCTGATTTTCAGTCGCCTCTCAGGTGATAGCAGTAACATAAAGTAGTGATTTTGTGTCTTGTGGAGGTGGCTAAGAGAGAGAATAAATATTTGTTTAAAAAGGTTAGGTTAGTGTAAATATATAGTGATGTCATAATACTGTCAATATATTAAATTTAAGTTCTGTGATAGATGTTTATATGACAGTTATGTGTTCAAATGGTATGTCTTGTATTGTAATTTTGACAATAATATACATTTATTAATGAGATTGTGTTTAATAAAGCCGTTCAATATTTTCTAATGACTACCTCTACATGTCGAAGAAAGTCAATATGATATTGAATAAGTCATAAAGATTCTAACCTAACCTAACCTAGCATTACCTAACCTAACAACCTAAACTAATCTAACCTAATCTAACTAAACATAACGGACATGAGGAGACAAGTTATCGACGATCACAATAACTAGTTCTTGTATGCTCATTTCTAGACAAAGTGCGTCATGAAATGCGCAAATAGAATCGGCAAATTCTCACATCGGCTCACCAGGCCGTTGAAATCTTAGAACAAAGTCATGTTTGCACTGACATTTACCACGCGGGCCTTATTAACACCAAAGTGTTTATTGGCTGTCGCATTATGCAGTTCTTTTAAGACTTCGAGAACCCGGCATACTGTAAGTATGTGTGTTCTCCGTCATTACTTTACCAGTGCCTGTCAAGTATGCCAAGGCAAGTGTACTAACCGGATATTCGAAGTCATTGTAGTCATATTTCTTATGTTCATAACGCATGACCGATTCATTCCCGGCATCTGCGTCTCTCAGCAACTTTCTCTGTCTCCAATAACCTCGCTGATGACGAGACGAAATATGTTTTAACATATTTGGTAGAATTATTGTTATGGCTGAAAATTAGTCAACCTTGAATGCCTTAACATCTTATTAAATGTGTAGTATTCGAATTTATTAAATATTAAGCTGGGCACTATGTCCTCTTCATAAGATAAATAACTGGCGTAATATAACATTGTGTCTCGTAGTGTCGCATGGTAGTAGCATGGGTAAACGTCGTTACGTGTATGATAGTGTTAAGTTAGACATGTGTGGATGACTACGGAATGTACACTGAATATAAACTAAGTATATATTCAAGGAGCGTTCATTTAACTACGAACCAACTTTGCTTACGAATTAGGACCGTGCAGTGAGTAATTTCGTACCATAGCTAAAGGAAGATCTTTACTCATTATAGGACTCAGAACATTACTTATCCTGGGTCTTTTTGGGTAGGACTAACCTTATGTGTTTGCATCGTATGTCCACATAATGAGATAATCTACAGGATAAGCTGACGTTTTGTACTTGATCTACTTTTGAGTATATAACCTTGCAATTCAAATATTTACCCTTATTATTTCATTTACTACTTGAAACAAATCAAGGACTTTTTCAGATTATAAGTGGTTCGTTAACGACTGTCCTTCCCCTGTCCACGCGGGATCACAACCCATGTTCAATAAATTATTTCGGATTCTAACTGTAATGTAATTGCATGCATGACTGGTACATTGAGATTTTTCTTGTAATCGAGCATTAAGCTAACGATTCTAATGATGTAAATGCATTCGGCATTTTACAAAGCCAAACAGGTTCTCCAGGACTATATTTCCTGATTTTGGTACGTTAAAAGTACTCTCATGTTTACGTTGTTGACGAGCTAATGTCTTCTTTTTTTATATTTTGAGATTATTACGTAGTTTTGTGACATGACATGGATGATAACTGAATAAAAGTACTAATAATTTTACAAAAATTACGTTTATAATCTTTCTTGCGTAAATATGAGAATTTTAACTTGAAATATTATTCCGTACAAATTTCAAATTTTAATTTATCACAAATTTTGATTTCGACCTAAATCTTTCACTAATATAGATACACTTTTAAATTGTGGACCTTCGTTTTAACCACGGATTACCCAACGCTTCAATGTTGGTGGCCGTTATTTGGAGCATTTATATTACGCACCCCAGAGGTTAACACTGAAATAACGTGTGAACCATGTGACAAATTTCTGAGAAATAATTATTCGTAACATTCTAATAACACGTAAAAAAAAAAATATTTTAGGCTCTTGAACGCCTAAACTAACATGCATTCTCGCTGTATTGTCAATGTTTTCAGAGTTTTTTTTTTTTTATAAACTGTTAATGCGAAGATAATTCCAAATAATACTGTGCTAGAATGTGACGTGCCTCGGGCGTGGGAAGATAATTCGAACTAAAGAAGAAAGGAAGAAAAACAGACCAATTGCTGCTGTAACTATGTTTGAAGAAGAATATAATATGTCTCGAAGCTCTAGGTTAAACGGCAAGTCGTTTATATACTTCCCTACCCTTACGTTTCTTGATAATTCGATGTACTTGATTAAATTTAGTTTTTTTTTTTTTTCATCTTGAGGGAAAGTTAGAATAGTATTAGTAAACTGACAGCAGATACCTGTATCATTTACTTTATTTAAGTCGATAAGTGCTGATAAAGAATACCATTAAATCGATTTTTTTTTAAAGTTGTTGTTCTTGTTGATTTTTTGACTTTCATGTCTTTATTGCTTTGGAGCCTTCGCGTGTAAAATATGTTCTATCTATATTTCTACAACTCATCAGGGGTCCGGTAGTTGTTTTGCCAAATACGAAAATTCCTATTAAATTATCATCATTCAAAGTTTTATTTTTAAATTTTTTCTGCTAATAGAAAGATTTCTGTTCTATTACACTATCAATCAAGAAAGAGGATCTTACATAACAGTTCCTCCTAGAGTAATGCATTTATATAGCTAATTATGGTTGCATTATTTGCTACAATTTAATGGGCGAATGGTATTTTGCTAAATGAATGTTTATAAGGAAAGTCTGTTTCAACAAATATGCATTGTAGTTTTCTGCATTTAACTTATATAGTTTTAAGTCCTTTCTGTTTCTCTAGGAGAGTAGTGCATGAAAGTATATTAAGTATATTTAGTGTCGATTAGGATTTTAAGAAGCCAAGATAAATATTTTTGTTACAGCTGCAATAGTTGTGTGTTTTTCCAACTGTAAAAGAATTGTTAGAAATCTATAAACAGGAAAACGCAATGGACACTGTAAAGTGCTTTACCTAATGCGTCAGTCTTCGTGCAAATTCACAAGTTTTCTTCCAGCGTTCTAAAAACCGCAGTTGTATGCATTCACAAATATTCGCGCAGTAATTCATTGCAGATTTGGGGTCGTTCTAACTATTTTAGTAATATCATTTACGGAACGTAAAATACTCCTTTAATAGTTTCTCAAGTTGCTGATATAATTTGGCGTGTTGTGCAATAATCTGTGTCCGTGGTTTATGACCTGCAATTCGTACAGTAATCGTTCGGTAAATTTACACCTGTACAGGGAAACGATAGCTAATAGCACGTGAAAACATGTAATTTACTCATTGGCTGCTGACACCATGTCTTAGTCTTTCCACCCTACCCGCCAATTTTATAAGTTTCATAACCGTTCCTTAGTTTTCTCCCCCCCCCCCCCCCCAGCCGACCTAAGGAGTAGTGGGTACTTCTATACAACCTTCTGCTCACGACAAATTAATTCCCAACGAGAAGAGACCAGCAATATTGAAGATTGAACACACGAAAGATAGTAACATCGCCAAGTTGACGCCTTAAGGAGGCACACAAAGAAATGTATACAGCGTCAGTTACATAATTTAAAAAACGTAGAACAGTAATGTAACTTTATTTACTATATTTTCAAAACTAGCTTGGACATTCCAAGTTACATATTGTACTACGTTATGTTTTTATATAAATATTAAGTCTGAAACAAACTTAGGGCGTTATCTATGCTTCCAACAACATATGCAAATTGCATTTATATACTGACACTTGAAAAAAATACTGTCCTATAAAAAATACCAATTCCACTTTCAAGCGTATAGACGAGTTTGAAGAAAAGCATTTCCTTACATCGTCTGCAACTGCTTAGGCTGCAAACTAGTATTTTTTATACGGTGAGCAATCACTCCACCTCAGCCTTGGCCCTCCAGCATCTTAGCTTAGCGCCGGCAACTGAGGAATTCATTTAGAATGCTTACTCATTTGCTAACACTGTGAAATCAGTGCACATACTAGAGGTGAGTTGCCTGTGCAGGAACACGAGTTCTGTCGGCATCTGTGTTCCTAACTGACACACGTCCGCTTGGTCCAAACTACGCTGGGAACGCCTACTTAACTTTACATCTTTCAGTATTGGCTGTCTGTCTCTTAATAAAGTCGCGAGTTCACTGTGTCCCAGTTAAGCCTAGGCTACAATTACCATAGCGTTCCCGTGACAAAATAACAGTAGCGTTCCCGTGACAAAATAACAGTGGCGTAACCGTGACAAAATAACAGTGGCGTAACTGTGACAAAATAACAGTGGCGTTCCCGTGACAAAATAACAGTGTCGTTACCGTGGAAGTATGAAAATGTACTGGCTACAACCGCAGCAAGAAAACTGTTTCGCGGCCAATGAGAAACGAGTGCAAAAGAAATACAGGCTGTACACGTATCGCGGATATTTACAAACAGTGTGTTGGCTAACATGATATTCGTATTTGTTTATTTAAATATGATGAAAACGTTTCGCGGGAATCGTGTTTCAGGATATTAAAATTATGGTATAAAAGATAATAATTGCGTGTACTAGCTTAATGCTGTCTTTCAGATTTCTGATTGGAATATGTTAATTTACTCCAGCTTGCCCCATCGTCTTCATATTCTGCAGGCGGCAGTAATTAGTATTGTGCGAACTGTGAAGAACAGGCAGAAAAAGCGCCGGCGAAGGTGGTGTACGATGAACAGTTTTTTTTTTTTTTTTTTTTTTTTTCCCAGGATGAATATACTCCAATTTGAAACATTATTAAACCTACTGAAACTACGCATCTTGAAGCGTATTCACAGTAAGCCACTAACACCTGAACAAAAGTTATGTATGACACTGAAATACCTTTCACGCGGCGTATCTCGGCAGTCGTTGGCTTGGGAGTTTCGTGTTGGCAATTCGACAGTGACCAAAGATATTGGTGAGTTCGCATTTCAGGTGTGTAACATTCTGAATGTAAAATACATGGAGAAACCCACCGATAATGGATGGGAAAATATTGTAACGGACTATTGGAAAAAGTGGAACTTCCCAGTTTGTTCGATCGATGGTAAGCATGTTCGTTGCAAATGCCCTGCAAAATCAGGATATATGTACTTCAGCTATACTCCATTGACGGTTTCCTCGGCCTTTCTGAATCAAACCTTTGAAAAATCTCCCCATGTATGACGTGTTTAGTTATTTCCTAAATAAGCCCTGTATCACAATCTTTTTATACTTTTGTTCATATAAGCTACTTTTTTTCCCCGTTAACTTAAAATATTATTAATATCTTATCTATAAATTATAATGCTTCATTGATAAATAATCTGAATAAAAACAGGGAGAAAATAGGTATGTTGGTAACATCTAGTGAGAAACAGTTTTTATACAAAATATCATTACAACTGAGTGCGCACGAATGTGGTACGTTGTTCCTCTGGTGTAATTCTCCAGTTAAGCTTCGTTTGCAGGAGGTGGAGAAATATCCTGGCAGTAGAACATTAGCAGGGCTTCTTAAAAGGCTAAAGTAACGATGAATAGATTATTCAGAAAGCACTTTTCCATATTGCTAATGGCATGTTGTGATGCTAACTACATGTTTACGTGGGTTAATGTTAGGGATTATGGCTCTAAAAGCCGATGGAAGTGTTTTTTTATACAAATACTTTTGGTAGTTCGCTGCTAGCACAGAATGCCAAATTTGTTGGCGACAAATTAATTCCTGCGACCAACTTACTGTCTCCAGGTACATTCGTAGCAGATGCTGCATTTCCTTTGTAAACATGTATAATGAAACCTTATGCGGGAACCAAATTGTGTGATGCTCTGGACAAACAGTAGTTAAAAATAGTTTCAGCAAGGCAGACAGTGGAAAATTCGTTTGGAATTCTTGGTGCCCGCTGGTAGATATTTCATCAAGCCTTTAGTGGATCAGCTGAAACTGTCACAAGAATTGTTCTCGCCACACAGCCCTTCATAACTTTATTATGAAAACAAGACCCGACCAGTACCTTGCACGAACATTCGTAGCAGATGAAAATATTGCAAACGAATTGCAAGATGAACATACCTGGAGAGCAGGAAACACAGGTTTCTGGGATAACTTGAGCGCCGCCCACTCCACACATTCTTCACACATTGCAGCATGTGAGGAACTAGTCGTAAGAGTATTTTATTAGTGAAGAGGGGAGCGTAAGTTGACAGTGGTCTCGAATTACTAAAGGTTATGGTGTATGACAGTAGTTTATCGTAGTTTACATAGTTCTATTGAATAGAACAAATTCTTTGAATGTAAATATAGTGATTCCTTTCTTATGGTAGCACGTATTTCCACTGTGCAACATTGTAATATTTCTGCTTTTGTCGGTTTCAGTGCATTTACGAAGAGACTAAATCTGCAATTTTAGTTGACAAAGATCTATGTGTTTTACAATTTAAAAATACATTTAAATTAAAATGATAAAACAAATATTCCTGTTTTTGTATATTTGTGTATCTATGTAACTATTTCTAGAGTACTTGTAGAAATACTATAAATACTCTTTGAGGGTAGTTTGGAAATCATTTCCCCATCTTTAGTCTGTACAAAATATTCACGTTTGACTTAGTGATTACTGTAGAATTTTAAAGCAAGATTTAACATTTATTAAACCATATATATACATATATACACACATATATACATATATATATATATATATATATATATATATATATATATATATAAGTATGTGTGTGTACGTGTGGGCGTAATAAAGTATTTTGCTTTCATTGCAATAGGTAATACAACCATCAGAATGTATATTTATATTTTTGGGAAAGCACTTTACAGAAGACTGTAGGTGGTGTGTAAGAGAGTGTGTATCGTGACTTAGTGTATGGAAAGAAAACTAAAATATGTAGCGCTCAACATTCAGAATAGAATGACAACTAACCAAACGTGATACTTTCTTGAAGCCATTTCACCTTTATGAATAAAAAATGGTTAGTAAAGACAGATAATTATCTATGAACAAACATAAACTATCAATTGGACTTTACTTTTTTACAACTGGCTTCAGTTCAATGCAATACCTAAACCTTGCACATGCAAAATTCCCATGCAAATTGTGTACACAATTTTAAAAGGCATATTCTTTTTGTGCAGAAATATTGATACATACCATTGAAAAGACACATCAATTATTTGAGAAAATTGAAATCATTCAATTCACATAAAATGATAACATTACCCTTTACTGATCATTGCATGCAAACTTATTAATAGAGGAAAATGTTAAAAGTTGTTGGAAGACACTGGCCCAAGTATGGATGAATTTCATAATCAATATCCTGAAACATTACCAGACTATCAATTACCATTTATCACATCACAGCGTCACTAATTACAATATTGCTCGTGTGATTCAGTTCTTGTTTCACAAAATTAATACTTTCAAAAGTGAATATTAGGCTAGTCAGTTTTTTCAGTAGAGCACTAGTTCTGGGACATTCCCTATAACTGCAATGTTATGAAAATTCTAACACTAAATTTAATAATCTTCAATTATTTTTAAGTAGCAAAATTTCGTAGTAATTAACTATTTACTTAATATTCATGACATTTTAAACCAGTCGTAAATTATTACTAAACTGAAGATGCTTACTTGTTTCGTCGTCGATAGTAAATTCTTTAGAAGTGCTGAGTCCAAATGGCGTACTTCTCATCCATGTATGCAGTTAGTCTCGTTTCATCCTCCAGGGCACCAATAAACCAACGTTGCATGCACTCGAACCTCTTCTTCAAATGTTCGAAGTATCACAATCGCTGGATAAAGCTCTACCCAGCACTTACTATCCTAAATCAAGACAGTAGACCAGCAAAATTACTGCGAAATGCATTCTGGAAATTACTACGATCTGTCATGGTTACCCAAAAAAATATCATTTTATATCGTTAAAACAAACAACACTATCACGTAAAATTATTCAATTTTGATGTCATTTCCTCGTCAAACACACACTATATAGAACAGCCTGCTTTTGTCTGTTTTTTTTTAATCATGTAAATTGTATTTGTGCTAGGTCATGAAATAGTAACATTATTCTTACCACTGAATATACTACTGAGTGTGGTTCCAAAATCTACGAGTTCACAAAACCATTAAATAATGATCCAAACACAATGTCCATTTAATCAAAGAATAATTTTCTTACTAAGATTACTAAGTATTAAACTTACAAAAGTTAATTAAATTACCAAGCCGCGGTTATGCTCGTTTTCAGTGCGAAAATAAAGACAATCGGATTATTATCAACAAACAAAGAAAATCTATTTCCAAACAATGTAAACAAACAGAAAACATATTAACAAAAATCTTTCAAATTAAATCTGTGATAGGATGCCTTCACTGTGGTAACCAAGCAGGTTTTTTTTTTTATTAAAAGTGCCAGCTAGCTCACCGTAGCACGTTGAACATGTAACACGTATTTACAAGCACACGTTGAAAAAAAAAAACACCATACGAAACAGACTGTCTATGCTCTGCTCAGCACTACCTTTCAAAAACATTGTTAAATTATGCTGTTTTATGATTGGTTTGTGTGGCGTAACAACAGAGATACCAGTTTATCACCATACGTATCTTGCGATTTTACTCATTAATTTAAAATATTTACTTCAGCAGCCCAAAATTACTGTTAAAAATGATATCGGAGCCACCTTGGTTAGTAGCCTGTAATTTACGATTCACTTGAATACTCAGCAACTGTAATAATTGTTTACATACATACTGAAAGAGGCGTTATATTATGAATGAAATATAAAACATGCATGCAAAATAAAGGGTTACGCTGTAGTTAGAAATAAATGAAGTCAAATAAAGTGTCCACACACCAAACATTTTATTTATAAAAGTGACAAATAAGTACAAGTATATGCATATGTTGCTACTCATCTTCGGATAATGCACGTACAAAAATGTCAGTAACATCGCTAATAACTCTAGCCCTCCTGACGAGCGGAATTTACATCCACATTGGCAGAAGAGTCGCCATGAAACCTTCGAGGCTTTCTTCGTCAACATCTCTGTTCTGCTGGTAGATGACAGCTTCTACAGCTGCCGTAGCCGAAGACAATTCGTCAGATGGTTTTGCACGACTGCCTCCGAGAGTTCGAAGGTATTCTTCTTTGCGGTTGGTGGTGTGTAAGTCAGCTACGAGTATTGAGGGGCAGACGAGGGTGCCTTGGATGTGTTGGCAGCGTTATCTGTGTTTGTGTTGACGACAGCCCCTGAACTGTTGCCACTTTCAGTTGTGAGCTGCATCCCTCACAGCTCACTGCCTCTGCTTACTGGCTGGTCTTTCTTTTGTAAATTTGACGCTGTCCTAAAGCTAACATTAGTTTGTTTGGACAGACTGTAATAACCATCAGCTTTGACAAATTTCCAGCCGCATTACATAATCAATGTTTCAGTAGCACAATTTTTAACAATTTCATGAGAAATGTTTCCTACTACATAGTATATTTAAATTGTTTTTTTTTAAATTGCCAAAGTAACACTTTTCTAGTTCTAGTAGCATAGGCTCAACATCGCTGTGGGGACAAACAGTGAGATGGGAAGCTGAGCTATGAATGGATACATAAGTGTGAGACAGTATACACACAATAACATAATATGTACACATGTACATTTTTTTCTTGCATGTATGCATTACATATATGCATACACACACAAATTCTTCACCAAAGCATACCATCTGGTATATGAATTGTGGTGGGCAGAATAGTATAAATAAATACTGATACCTTGATTGTTTTATATAGCGATCATCTGTAAGCAACCCATTCGCCACTGAATTTGATCAAGGTGTAGCAGGATAGATACCACTGAGAGAACAAGCTCCTTGTCAATGATTTTGCATTTCATTAGAGACGATATGAGAATGAGGAGAGTCATGAGCCTGTACTTTTAATATTTAAAAGGGCCAAACAATTACTTTAGTATAAATTCTTTTTTCAATATTAACATTTTGCCTTTCGATAAGTCGCTGAATACCAGCCACATTTTATAAGTAATTTTAAAGTGTTAAATTAACAAAGCCAGGGTTGACTGAATTTAACCTTTAATTTCCTATACCTAGGGGCACCTGTTTATCGCGAATAGATTTCAGGACACGTTGTGTTC
This sequence comes from Dryococelus australis, assembly GCA_029891345.1. NCBI lineage: Eukaryota > Metazoa > Arthropoda > Insecta > Phasmatodea > Phasmatidae > Dryococelus > Dryococelus australis. Next base: position 30,270,067 of record CM056997.1, read on the forward strand.
CGAAGCACTCTAGTTCAGAATCACTTTCGTGATTGGATCATTTGAATTGTTACACGTCTTATCTGTCTGCCTGCGAATCGTGGACGGCCAGTATCAAAGAGACTTAGTTCTGATTAGGTCACTCATGAAACAGACGACCTTCACACATAGATAAGCGGTCAATAGTCAAATAAAGACCGCAAATGTGCACATAGGATGTTGAAAGTTAGCCTCCGCGTAAATCTTTTCGCGATAAACAGGTGGCCCTGCCTATTCCATATAGCAACTCATCTACACATATACTACACATTTCAGAAAACTGTAAGACAACTTAGTACCAAGGAACAGATACAAAAGGAAAAATGACATAATGAAACAGAATTTGACAGAAAACGATGCTGGTCTCGTGCCACTCTCCTCTGTATGAATGCATCTATGACCGCAGATAATACTGGCAAAAATCAAATAAGCAGTCTACATATACAATAGAATATTGCAATAAGTATTGACCCATGTACATTATCAGAATACCAAACAGTCTGCTACTTTATTTCTAAGGTATCCTTTGCATGACTGCTTCACAGCATACTAATTTTTACACATTAATCTGAATGTTACCTCTAAGCACAATAAAAAATAACTGTAATTTTTTTTTTTAATCCAAGCTCTTATTTATAAATGCACTAGAAAGAGAAAATAATTGTAGTAGCTACACAATTTGTAGAACTTGTAAGATGTGGTCGAACAGCCGTAATAAACTTTACTACAATGTAATATGTTTGTATCTATTTACATTTAGTATATATAAAAGTTTGGCGCAATATAGAACGTATACTTCATTTGCGTAAGCGTAGTAAGCCCATATCTTGCGTAAGGCTCTTGACTATTTGCGCCAAGCTTTTATATACTAATTATAAATCGATACAAATATATTAATTTGTAGTAAAGTTTATTACGGCTGTTCGACCACATCTTATAAGTTCTACAAATTGTGTAACTACTAAAATTATTTTTCTCTTTTTAGTGAATTTATAAATAAAAGCTTGGTTTTAAAAGTTTTTTACAGTTATTTTATTTTTCAATTTTTAGTTGCACCAATTTTTATTTATAATACATTACTACTAGTGTCTTGGATACTGCTTAAGTTACATAAAAGCTTGTAACTTCCGTCTCTATCATCAGATTAGATCAGTGATACCTTCACGTGGTATTATCATCAGAACTGCACATATATGCATGATTTCAGCTCGATTGGGTAACGGTAAATGGTTTGAAATCTACTTCCAAGATTTGAACTCAACACACCCACACACTTACATACAATTGGAGTTTAAAAAAAAACCGTAGTAAAAATTATCAAATTTTCGTGGCGATTTTCAATTCGCCATACTATTAACCGTTGAGAAGTTCCCTCGTGAGGAGATGATCCTGGCTACAGCACCAGATCGCTGTCTCAATGTTATGGCATTGTCATCGGGTTTCTGTATGTATGCCAAGTTTCAGCTCGATTGAATACCTAGAAGTGGGTGGAAATTCACTTGTAAGATTTCACCCGAACGTACAAACTAACAGGGCAAGCTAAACAAAAGCTTGTAAAAAGGCAAAAAAATTACCAAAATATGTGTAGCAAATATATAAAGGTTTGGAAATATTCATTAATGTGGTACTAATTCACAGTCATTTATGAATACTGTGAAAGGAAAACATTATTAACCTATATGTTTACAATTACCGTGAGGACTTTTTAAAACACAAGTCTGCGTTTGAATTACTTGTCTGAAATAATGTAGGAGTATTTCTATGTGGCCAGGGCTGCAGGGCACACCTTCCCACTAAGAACATCCAAGCTCGGCCATCCACAAGGTGGGAAACATGGCAGTTTTGCAGCTGGTGGATTTTCTTGGGGCTCATCCATTTACCCTGCCCTCGCATCCACCAACTGCTCCATTCTCCCCACATCTAGCTCTCACCAGCACTCAAAATCTCAATGTTAAGTACTGACCAAAACCTCTACACTCAATGTAATATGGCATTTTCAAATGTCAACCAGCACAGAGTAGAGTGTACAGTTGCCTGCATGACATAGTTATTAAACAGAGATGCGAATACCTGCATCCTTACTTCCTGTGACGAACGTGTATCTCTAGAAACATCAAATGTTGCATCAGGGACCATTCCTTCACTGCTACGCTTCATGAAGGTAACGGTTTCCGCTCTTGTGTGAACTGTTCCCTGATACGAAGCCGTCGTACTACTGCAGCCTGGGCTAAAAAGTAAATATACACTTGGTTAACAACGTTGCTTATTCGCCTACATGCTCTACAGTAAAGTGAGCACTTTCGACATCCCTGCTTGGTCTCTAATTTTCCCCTCATTTCGTATGTATAAGGTTAACATTGCCATGACATTTCAACTTCGTTAGCCTCCTGCTTAACTGTTAGGTATATAAATGTCCTCCAAATGTATACAAACTTGTTTTGTCGCAGTTACTCCAAGGAATTATTTGACAAGTATCAAGAACACCAGCCAACCCGTGATCTACATACGAATACTAGCATAATGCTGGAACACAAATAATTTATCCAATCATTATTATTTACCAATGTACAATACAGCACACTGTAAAAGTATGTTGCTGAAATGTCTTTACACGCTCCTATTTCTTATTGCTTCAAACAAATTATTTTCACAAGCACTTTATTCTTAATCTGTAGATGGTTTATTATAAAGTGTTATCAACTTACACAGGGAAATGCAGGTTTCTGTGTGGTATGCCAAAAATGAATCATTACCAGGATTCATCCAGAAATGCCAACCAAGATTCCAAGCACTTTGTGGTAAACTTACGCATATTGGCTACCTTTACAATTTCTGCAGTTCACCAAATTATCCTACAATTCTGTTGGCACAAAGCCCACAAATAAATACGAGTTTCCAATGCACCCCAAGTACATAAATGCATACAGCTGTTGAATAAGGTTACTTTTATGCTAACAAATATTATTTATATTAAATTTGCACCCTATATTACGCCAATTCCATGTGCATGTTCGCCTATGGTTAGTTTAATAAAGGCCACGTGATTCACAAAACGTTACTTCTTGGCTGCTGTGCGAGTCTTTTTTATAACCCTTTTGAAAATAAACCCCTTTTGAAAATAGTATATGTAGACGCTAAAAATACTGCTTTCATGCTATTCCGTGCAAACTAACATTACAAACACCCAGCAGATTTAAATTCATTACCTCAACTTTCGATTCCGCCAATTAAAAAAAAAACACAAATGTATTTTTACAGCCTCTTTTATAGAAGCCTTGGCTCGTAGAGGCAGTTTCAAATAAAAAATAAATAAAAATACAAATCTCTTTTGGTTTCTCAATTACATGCAGTTCTTCCCCCTTAAACTGTACAAAATTCCACAACAATCTTCCCAGTCGTTATCTCATCACTAAATATTCACCACCACACATGACAATGGTTTTGTACTTAACCATCTACATTCTCAAATTGATCTTATAAGGTGTCCGCAACAGATTGCCAAGCATTGGCTATGGCCGCTTCGTTTTTGTAGTTACGTTCTATATTGTCATATAGTATCGGAAACGGCTCCACACACGAAATTAAATGAAAATCGTAATCGTCGCCCTGATACATTTCGCCACACGCACGTGCATAACTAGTTAAATAAACGGAAATCGGAACTGTACGGCAAAGTTCATTTAATAAGTATGTTCTCACTGCACTGACTCTCGTGATTGGCCGGCGTAGGACTCGGTGTAAGAGAATAGAAAATACCTTACGCCGTTATGTTGTGTAGAAGTCGGTCACATATACAAGTGTGGGTTCGATTTTTTATTGTTAATTCTTACGATGATTGTAGCCGGGGTTTTAAAGAATCTCTGCGTATGCAGACGAGATTTACAAAAATGTTTACCTAACACTTTTTATCCGACGTTAAGATATGGAACTACTTTCCATCTACCGTTGCCAACTTCGCTGGGAGAATGTCAATCAGTGCACCCGTAAAAATATACATGTATGCAGGGGCAGTGACTTTTTTCTAGGGTTCATTTCTAAAGTTCTCGCTTTATTGCGAACAGCCTTTAACGGCGGGTGCCTGGCGTGTCGTGTTCAGGTTGAAGGTGTCTGCGCATCCTCCCGTTCGACACTTAGTTGCTACAGGTCTCCACTGTGTAGTGTGCGGCATTCACAGAAGCAGTAAGCATACCCTCCGTACAAGGCTACACGTTTGCAGAGCTCACAGGCGAGCATCTGCCGCACGAGGCAGCTGGCGCAGTGCGTCAGACAGCGAGCAGCCTGCCCACACGAGGCTCGTATGCGTCGACCGACGTATACGAAAAACAGGTTCGCCCAGCGTCACGAGGCAAGATGCTGGAGCGAGAGAGATAGTAAGGACACCCAGCCGCGATGTGGACTTGTTGGAAGGACTTCACCGGAATTATACTGCTACTGCGCCACCCGCCCGCAGATGCCAGTCATCTCTCTGGAAGCAGGAAAAAAAAAAAAGTGTTGGTTTACAGGCATAAAAATAGGAGTAATTAGGAAGGGGATGCCGCTTGCGTTACGGCCCATGGATCAGTCCGCCTTCGTCTCATGCAACTTGTTGTGAACATACGCACATACGGCTTTCGGACACCCAGTGTCGTTTTCCGAAATTCAACTGCAGTTAAAACCTACTAAATGGCCTGCCTTTCCGAACGTTTTGTGATTGGAGTTTCTTGTTTCTGTCCTCTCATAGATTCTGTGGTTTGATATTCTACAGGTAGTTCCCGAACATCTTGTATACATATTGACAGTGTAACGCATTTTCAAACACGTTCAAGATTATTAGATAAAATTTGTTGAAAGTAAACATTTGATGGCTGTATTTCCGTCTTCAAATTTGATCGTCAAATATATTTGAAGGCAAAAATTATACAGTGTGACATGGGCTTTAGGGAAGTTCTCCTCTACCAACAGCTTCAGCCGTACTATGTACAGAAGACATAGAGTATATAGGCTGTTCACGATAAAGTGAGCACTTTTTAAGGCATAACTTATTGCAGCCTCAGGTATTACATTAGGGTGGTGAAGTATATGCACTTTGTTTATTGGCCACATGGCATTGCTTATATTAAAAAGCAGCAGGAAGATAGAAATTATATGAAAGGAAAAATATTTTAAGGAGCTTAAAAAGTGCTCACTTTACCGTGAACAGCCTATATAGCCAGCGGACTTTCCTTCACGTGTGAAGTTCTACTGATGAATGTCGTAGCAGTGCGATCTAGATCCACGCTTCGTACAGCGTCTCCTGTTTACTGATGAGTGCTGCTTCACCAGTAATGGCTTGTTCAATACTCATAACATTCGCGTGTAGGCCGAATAACATATAAACACGGCGTACCCAACCAGCCCTCAACAAAGATTTACAGTAAACGTCTGGGTGGAATAATAAACGACAGTTTAATAGGGTCTCACATTTTGCCACCACGCCTCTACGCTGGAATGTGCATATCTGCATTTCCTGCGAGGGTTTCCACCAAGCCTGTTGGAGGACGTGAGTCTGGATATTCGAGAGGCTATGGGGTTGCAATATGATGGCGCATCAGTCCACTAAGGCCGCTGCGTGAGTGATCGTATAGCTACTGCTTTCGGACATTGGTGTAGGGATGGGTCGTTCGCGAACGAGTCGTTCAAAACGAACGACTCGGTGTCTAGAGCGACTCGCGAGTTGCTCTTCTTTAGAGAGTCGAATCAGTCATGAATGACGATAGATACGGCTCGGCGATTCGCTCCGCTCAGTCAGCGCAAACGGCGACAGCGCGTCGGCTCGGGAGAGATAGCAAAATTGCCAGTTTAACATTTAAAAATCGCGTTCAAATGGCGTATATCCTCTTTTCAAGAGCACGCAAACTGTAAGGATAAGCACGAGATTTTCTAAATATTTACATATATTACTTTTCTAATATTGCGGCACCAAAACAGTCTGGGAAGATTACGTAAATATCGTGATGCAAGCCACTCTTCACACCTATACGCTCAACAGTCTCGACTCTTTGAAACCCGACTGACTCGCGAACGAGATTACTCTTTTGAACGACTCTTATGAACGACTCTCCACCAAGAACGAGAACGAGTGAGCTAGCTCTTTGGAATGAGCTGGTTCGGCACATCACTACTGGTGAGTCGGGCGGGGAGACTCCATGGTCTGGCAAACTCGCTCCCCCGACTTAATGTCTTTTGATGTCTACCTTTGGGGTCACGTAGACACATTTGGGCACGACACTCCAGTGAACACCAGCGAATAACTTGAGGCCGGCATTCTTGCAGCATTTGAGACCACGGGGCCGCGGTGGTGTCGTGGCCAGACTGTTCGCCTCCCACCAAGGCGAGCCGGGTTCGGTTCGCAGCGGCGTCGCTCCCGGATTTTCTCATGTGGGGATCGTGCCGGACGATGCCGCTGGTTGGAGGGGTTTTCTCCCCGATCTCTCATTTCCCTCGCCCTGGCATTCCGGAGCTGCTCCGTACTCACCTCGCTTCGCCCCCATCGGCTCTCAAGACCTCGATGTTAAGAGCCGCCCAAATCTTTCCATTCCAATTTGGGGCCATCGCGAACACACCGACCATCTTCAAGGATGTGCGCCACAACATGATTCAGCGCTGCAGAACATGTATTGCTAGCGGAGGAAACAATTGTGAGAAGCTAACGTTATCACTCTGTACGTAATAAACCAGATACATAACATTGATGCATATGCGCCTTTCTTCACACATGAAGCCACTTTCTTCCCCACCGGATTGCCTACCACCCCTGCTCACTATTACCGCCGTTTCTTGACACAAGGAGGCTTTTCAGGACATTGGAACTTTCTTCTTCTTCTTTTACCGCTGGGGTCTTCTAGGGACCATGAACCAATTTCAATTCTTCGTCCTTTGTTGTTCCTTCTTCTTTCTCCAGTACTCCTTCATCTTCTCACTATGTATCTTTTTCCTCTCCTCGGACCATTTCGAGCCTGTTTTCTTTTCCTTCCTGCCTTGGAATCCTTCCATTTTTAACACTTCTCTCTCTGTTGCTCTTCTTGACTTATATTGTTTCTTTCCTAATCTTTCTTAACTTCCTGAATCCAGGTTGTTGTTGAGTTCTTGTTCCAAAGATACTTGAAGATCTGTTTGGTTAACCTGTTGCCATCCATTCTATATAAATGTCCAAAAAATAACAATCGTCTCTAATTGTAACTTTAAGGTATCTAGTTCCGTTTAATCTCAAACGCCATTCCCATCAATTTGTTAACAGTTGTTCCTTGATAGCCTGCATACTTTTAACTTCAGTTACAATATTTAACATCAACTGTAACTAACAGTAGCATAAAACAAGCAATAACATTATATATATAATTGCATGTATTACATCTCTATATAAATAAATTGGTTATGCAGAAGTGAACTATGACTTGATAAGTGATCGTGGCCCGCCAAACTTTGAAATTATTTGTGAGTGGCCAGACGGGAAAACTAATTGAATAGCTCTGCAGTGATCGGCGCCTCTTAATCAGTTAAGCAGAAACGAAATTTGCTTTTAAAGAATATATTTCAGTGCTTTCCTTTTTTATGTAATTGGACCAATAAAAAATGGATTGCTATGAAAGCTGGACATTCCACTCGAAGTTGCTAATCCGAGTGAAAGTTGCGCCACTCATTCATTAGAAAGTTTCATTCTTGTGGAGAATTATTTTCGCACAAATACCAACCTAAGTATATATATTTACTATAAGAAGTCACAGTGTCAGGGAGACGAAAACGGGACTCCTCAGCTATCTCTATAATCTAGCCGCTGAACGTTTCATATGTTTGAAGTTACGCACATCATTACATCTTTCCGCGACTTTGCCCGAATTTTTTTTTTATAAGCTCAGGTGTTGTCTTGTATAGGCTGTTCACGGTAAAATTACCACCTTTGAAAGCCCTGCTTAAGATCTACTTGTACCCACGTGTTGTCTTCTTCCGCCTTACGCGAAGTTAACGTTGCCACGGGACTCATCACTTTATTCAAGCGTCGGTCAAGTGAAAATTCCAAATTGTTACAAAAGTAAATATTTTGCAGATCTTCTCATTATCACACTTTGATACATTAAAATAAACAAAAGCGAAAGGAATAATTTCAGTTAGCACAAATGGTTACGTGAAACTTTTTATTCTACGTAAGATATGGAACTACTTTACATTCATCGTTACCAACTTTACTGGGTGCATGTCACTCAGTTCACCCGTTAAATATATGTAGTTATAAGTAGTAACATTTTTGTAAGGTTTATTTCGAAAGTGTTCACTTTATGGTGAATAGCCTATAATTAATTCGTGTTGACGCAATACTGGACTGCTTCTCACATACGCGCGCTAGTACTCAGCGACAGCAGAATCGAGCAGTCATAATAACGAGGCGCAGAACTCTCCAGAAGCCAAACTACCCGCGGAAAATAAAACAAAAGGCCGTTCACGATAAAATGAGCACTTTTGAAGTCAACCTTTAAAAAAAATGTCACTGCCCCTGCCTGCAAATATTTTAACGCGCGCACTGAGTGACATCCCCCCGGTAAAGTTCGTAACGATGGATGGAAAGTAGCTGCATATGTTAACATCGTATAGAAAGTTTTATGTAACTATTTGTGATCATTTAAAATATTTCTTACGCTTTCTGTTTTTTTTTTTTAAACCTCAACGTGTAAAAATTAGCAGATTTATAAAATGTTTACTTTTCTAATAATTTCACAGTTTCACTTGACCGACGCATGAATAAAGTTTAGAGGCCGATAGCAACGTTAATTTTACATAAGGTGGAAGAATACACAACGTGCATACAAGTAGATCTGAAGCAGGGCTTTCAAACGTACTCACTTTACCGCGAACAGTCTATAATTAGGTAGGTTCCAGAGCAATTCATCTCAGTGTTGGCCATTACAATATTTATTAAAGGCTGTTCACGGTGAAGTGAGGAGTGCCCATGATTACGCCCGTGCTTAAGTACACGCTAGCATGCAGGCTGTGAGTTAAGTTGGCAGTGAAGTTAAGAAAATAGTTCCAAGACTTGGCGTGGTATTGCGAGTGAAATGTTTGAATGTGTTTCTCGTTTTATAATCACAAGAGCACGAACCTGCTAATAATTAACACATTAACTTAACGAAAATACCCGACTGTTTCACTTGGTTGGTGAGTGAATTAAGTGACGAGGCCCGTTCCAATGGGAATGTTACATGTGGCGGAAGGATACAAAACGAGAAGAAAAGTAGCTCTTAACGGGCCTGCCTACCAAGCCCGCAGTCGCGTACTTCAAATGGGGAATCAATGTTAAACGAGATTTCTTCTCAATGCGTCAATTTTAAAGATAACTATTTCAAACAAACAACACGTTGGCACGATTTTCTCAGAGAATACTGCTACATAAAATTGTTTTCTGAAAAAAAATATATATATATTTATGCGTTTTTTTTGTTATATGTAAATTTCAATATTATTTTTTTAAATGTCGAAATATTTTAACGTATAATAATTCCTTAAGACATTTCATATAGAATAATTTTTGGTTTGAAATAGTTATCTTTAAAATTGGCGCAATGAGAAGGAATTTCGTTTCACGTTGATTCCCCATTTGAAGTTCGCGCGGCTGCCGGCTTGATAGACAGGCCCGTTAAGCAGTGCTTTCAAAAGTGTTCAGTTCACCGTGAACAAGCCTATTCCAATGGAACTGTTCACGACCGGTGATACGGTGGCATGGCCTGTTTAATACTGCAGCCAGCAGTCGGCATCGCCAAGCCTAGCCGCACGGGCGGGTCGTGGAAACAGATCCGAGGCTTCGAGGCACGAGACGCAAGCGAGGGGGAGCCGTGACGTCAGTGATGACCCGGAATGCTGAACGAACCTCGTGACTGTGGATGAAGGTCGCCCCCCAAGCCAACGGCCGCGCCTTCAGAAAGAAAAAGCTACCTCCGCCGGCGACGTGGAGTACGCTCGCTATAGGCCGTTCGCGGTAAAACGAGCGCTTCTGAAAGCCCTGCTTAAGAACTACTTGTATACGCGTTGTGTATTCTCCCGCCTTATGTAGAATTAACATTCCCATAGGCCTCATCACTTTATTCATGCATCGGTCGAATGTAACTGTAAAATTATTAGGAAAGTAAATACTTTACAAATCTGCTCATTTTTACACTTGCTTGCATTAAAAAGAACAGAAAAGAAGGAAATAATTATAAGTTAACACAAATAGTTACCTAACAGTTATTATTCGACGTTAAGGTATGGAACTACTTTCCATTCATCGCTACCAACTTTGCTGGGCGAACGTCACTCAGTGCGCCCATTAGAAGATATGCATGCATGGGCAGTGACTTTTTCCTAAGGTTCATTTCTAAAGTGCTCACTTTATCGTGGACAGCCTTTAGCCATATATCTGCGAGCGTGAACGTTGGCTACAAACAGCCCTGCAATCAGCCACCATTGGCGGATACAAAAGGAGGGGAAAAGGGTAATTTCACCTCCCAAGAGTATACTTACTGGTTGGTTTGCCTTATAGGTAAGCCAGCCCCTTCCCCCTCCCAACACCAACCAATAAATATTTACGATAATTTTGACGGGTTCTTAAACTGTTAAAATTTTCCGTACGTTATGGAAATATTTACGAGAATGCACAGCAAATATACGGAAACGCAATCCGTAATGACGAAAACGGAGTTAGGTTCGTAAATACAAGAATACGGGAAAATCTCCGCATTTCCTACAACTTTGGGAGTTCGGGCACGAACAAAGCCGAGTTTACACGAAACTTTCTTCGCCACTGTAACCAGAAAATTATCGTTTCTGCGACAGTTAAGGTTATCCATGCCACTAAATATTAAAAATTTTCAACAGGCGTATGTAACACTTAACAGCGCTTAAAATACACTAACTTGAACAGAAACTAAAGAGAGTTGCATATGTGACTAATATATAACTTCTAAAGCTAAACCAGCTTCATCATGTCAGCATTGTAGGTAAGTGGTTAGGGTCCCGAGGTTATAACGTTTTGACGTGGGTTCAAGTTTTACTTAAGTATAAACATTTTTAACTTTTTTTAATATATTTTTATACACCGTAGAACACCCACATAATGAAAATTTTAATAAATTAAAAATTAAAAAGTATTTAAACTAGAAGTACAGATAACTAACTAGGGAATTAACGGAGAGGTTCCGTGAATTTTGCAGAAAGTCTGTTTTGAAAATCAATGAGTCTGCTGAAGCGGGGTCTGCTTCTAGGTTGCTGAATTCACAAAAGAATGTCCTTATGACTGCTGGACCCACGTTTTATGGTGTTCTATGCAGTTTGCTGCTGACATTCACGCATTCCATTCAGGCTCGATGTTATGGTTCCTTAGCTTTGTAAACATATCTGCGTCATCCTTCGCAGGTGTGGTGAGAGGGGTTTCACGTCACCGTTTGTAACATCTTGCAAAAAAAAAAAACAATGGTTTAGCGTATTAGAAATATTTAATTGGTATTAATATATAGTGTTAATCCACTCAAAATTCTTTGAAAATTTTGTTGTAGCTACACACTCTTCATTGTTTCACACAGACTATGTGGTTAGTTTCTTTAAAAATAATTTTCGTAGTAAAACAAAAAAGAAATGCTTATTTAGAAATATTTTATACATTCAACTATGTGGAAAAGTTTTAATTTTCGTAGTGTCACTGTTATTTTGAGCAATAATACGCTGTCTAGTATAACCATACTTGAAAGCAGTTCCAATATTCTGACAGATTAATTGTTTAAGAACGCTTTGTGTTTTATAGCGTAGACTCTTACATGACTCGGCCAAAGCACATCTAATAAAAAAACATAACTGTAATTACTTAATTTTTTGTTACAACGTATTTAGGTGAAATTTCACGTTGTTACAAAGCACTAAATATATATTTGTTGCAAAACCAACTCAATGATGTAATATGTGGCAACGGTTTCACATAATGGTTGCGTGTACCTAATACATGTTCGTGATGTCAACATGACCAAATACGTATTTTTACAAACCAGTTATGTTAAAGTACAATATTTGGTTCAGGAAAAGTGTGTAGATCTATGTAAGTTGTATGAAAAAAAAACACTTCTTGGCTATAAAAGTACTTGTCAACTAAGTGCAATTGGTACGAGCGACTATGCATGTCTTTATCAGTCAACTGCACCACACAAATGAAATATGGTATTTATAAACTTGACTAACAAAAATATTTTAGGAAAATCTAACATGTATAAGTAATACTAAGGTTAGAATATTTTATGTATATTCTAATAACTAAATAATTAATTAATCCATTCTTTTTTTAGTAGTTTATCAACATACAATATATATTTTTGACAGATTAATCTACATAATGTTAGGTTTAATAAATATACCCCAAGAATTATTTCAACCATATAATATTTGCTCTAACTGTTAAACGCAACAATATTAATATGAACATATTTATTTGATAGTTTAAACAAATCTTCTGTTTAGGTGTATGTGACGAGATGTTTTTCACTCGCACAGTTTCATACTGACAAACAGTCGTTAGGGCTTGAGACTCCCACTCAGCGTCGTGACATGCTTTGTTCGTCAACTACATTATCCATGAAAATATTATAGTCTTCAAGCACACCTCTAAATATACACTATGTGGTCAGCAACCATTGTACACTCTTGCTGGTGGTTAAAATGCACTATCTTAGTAACTAGTAGCTTGTAGGTCGCATCTCGACTGTGGTTTTGTTATTATCACTTGGTGGGACACTCCGCAAAGCTCTGGTACACATCAGAAGGAATTCTTTCCATTTTTCTGCAACATGGTGGACAGATGACTTTCCAAAGTTATTCGAATGGGTCTAGCATGTAAACAACGTTCCAGCTTATACCAAAGATGTTCTCTCCGATTCAAGCCGGGGTTTCTAAAGGGCCAGTACAGCATCCCCACCTGATCGTCTTCGATATACAGTACAATGTCGATTATCCAGACTAATAGGGGCCAAAGGTAATTCGGATAGTTGAAAATCAGAATAACGGAAGTATGTTGTTAAAAATAATTATCACACAACGTAAAATTTATTACACATGCATAGAACATAGCAAGCTTATCCAAAACAGAAACTGCACATAAAACCAATTAAATCAGTTAGTAAGTAACCACTCCTCTACCAGACATATTTACTATGAGCAAAACGTCAAAGGGCTTATCACAAGAGCCGACAAACACTGTGACGAAATAAATTTTCGTTTTTTTTTCTATTCACTTTATTTTTAAAACGAATCCAGATAACTGGTCGTACAAATAACTGACGTTCGGATAGGGCCTCATCGACTTTCTACTGTACGACGCAATCGATCAATTCTTATTGACAGGTAAGGGCGTAGATGCTGTTGCCCAGAACACCTTGGTGATTGCCCGACTCCATTGATCCATCGATTAGAAATTAACGTTCCAAGCCTCCACAGACCGGAAACTATCTCAAGTCATTACTGCACTTCCTCCACCAAATCTCGTTTACGACGCAGCATACTCAGGTAAACGCAGTTCGCGAGACAACCACCGGGTCCACACGCACCCACCCGTACGCCAGTCCATGCATCATGGCCCATCCCTTCATAAGAAATTATCCCACTGTTCTACAGTCCAATGACTATTGTTTGCTCCACTCCAGTTCAAACGACGTCAGACACACGCATCCACCCGTACGTTAGTCCATGCATCATGGCCCATCCCTTCATAAGAAATTCTCCCACTGTTCTACAGTCCAATGACTATTGTTTGCTCCACTCCAGTTCAAACGACGTCAGGCACACGCATTAACCCGTACGTTAGTCCATGCATCATGGCCCATCCCTTCATAAGAAATTCTCCCACTGTTCTAAATGACTATTGTTTGCTCCACTCCAGTTCAAACGACGTCAGGCACACGCATCCACCCGTACGTTAGTCCATGCATCATGGCCCATCCCTTCATAAGAAATTCTCCCACTGTTTTAAATGACTATTGTTTGCTCCACTCCAGTTCAAACGACGTCAGGCACACGCATCCACCCGTACGTTAGTCCATGCAACATGGCCCATCCCTTCATAAAACTTCTCCCACTGTTCTACAGTCCAATGACTATTGTTTGCTCCACTCCAGTTCAAACGACGTCGGGCACACGCATCCACCCGTACGTTAGTCCATGCATCATGGCCCATCCCTTCATAAGAAATTCTCCCACTGTTCTACAGTCCAATGACTATTGTTTGCTCCACTCCAGTTCAAACGACGTCAGGCACACGCATCCACCCGTACGTTAGTCCATGCATCATGGCTCATCCCTTCATAAGAAATTCTCCCACTGTTCAAATGACTATTGTTTGCTCCACTCCAGTTCAAACGACGTCAGGCACACGCATCCACCCGTACGTTAGCCCATGCATCATGGCCCATCCCTTCATAAGAAATTCTCCCACTGTTCTAAATGACTATTGTTTGCTCCACTCCAGTTCAAACGACGTCGGCACACGCATCCACCCATACGTTAGTCCATGCATCATGGCCCATCCCTTCATAAGAAATTCTCCCACTGTTCTAAATGACTATTGTTTGCTCCACTCCAGTTCAAACGACGTCAGGCACACGCATCCACCCGTACGTTAGTCCATGCATCATGGCCCATCCCTTCATAAAACTTCTCCCACTGTTCTACAGTCCAATGACTATTGTTTGCTCCACTCCAGTTCAAACGACGTCGGGCACACGCATCCACCCGTACGTTAGTCCATGCATCATGGCCCATCCCTTCATAAGAAATTCTCCCACTGTTCTAAATGACTATTGTTTGCTCCACTCCAGTTCAAACGACGTCGGGCACACGCATCCACCCGTACGTTAGTCCATGCATCATGGCCCATCCCTTCATAAGAAATTCTCCCACTGTTCTACAGTCCAATGACTATTGTTTGCTCCACTCCAGTTCAAACGACGTCATTCACACGCATCCACCCGTACGTTAGTCCATGCATCATGGCCCATCCCTTCATAATAAATTCTCCCACTGTTCTAAATGACTATTGTTTGCTCCACTCCAGTTCAAACGACGTCAGGCACACGCATCCTCCCTTACGTTAGTCCATGCATCATGGCCCATCCCTTCATAAAACTTCTCCCACTGTTCTACAGTCCAATGACTATTGTTTGCTCCACTCCAGTTCAAACGACGTCGGGCACACGCATCCACCCGTACGTTAGTCCATGCATCATGGCCCATCCCTTCATAAGAAATTCTCCCACTGTTCTACAGTCCAATGACTATTGTTTGCTCCACTCCAGTTCAAACGACGTCAGGCACACGCATCCACCCGTACGTTAGTCCATGCATCATGGCCCATCCCTTCATAAGAAATTCTCCCACTGTTCTAAATGACTATTGTTTGCTCCACTCCAGTTCAAACGACGTCAGGCACACGCATCCACCCGTACGTTAGTCCATGCATATGGCCCATCCCTTCATAAGAAATTCTCCCACTGTTCTAAATGACTATTGTTTGCTCCACTCCAGTTCAAACGACGTCGGGCACACGCATCCACCCGTACGTTAGTCCATGCATCATGGCCCATCCCTTCATAAGAAATTCTCCCACTGTTCTACAGTCCAATGACTATTGTTTGCTCCACTCCAGTTCAAACGACGTCGGGCGCTGGTGCGCATTACATTAGCTTTTTGGACGCGGCACGGCTACGACCAAGAGTGAGT
Source organism: Dryococelus australis (assembly GCA_029891345.1). Classification (NCBI taxonomy): domain Eukaryota; kingdom Metazoa; phylum Arthropoda; class Insecta; order Phasmatodea; family Phasmatidae; genus Dryococelus; species Dryococelus australis. The sequence goes on from CM056997.1 coordinate 30,285,820, forward strand.
GAAGAGTGAAGACAAAGAAGTGCTATCGTGTCTCCCGGTGGAGAGACCTGTCACTGGCCTTAGAACGTAAGCTACGACACAAGTCTCCTGCTAGTACAGGCTGTTCATAATAAAGTAAGCACTTTTGAAATCAACCGTATAAAAAAGTCTCTGTTCCTACTAGCATATATTTTAACGGGCGTACTGATTGATCTGTGCCCAATACATTTGGTAACGATGGAGGGAAAGTACCCCGATATCTTTACGTCGAAAAAAAGTGCTAGGTAACCATTTGTGATAATTAAAATTGTTTCTATCGCTTTCTGTTATTTTTAATGCGTCGACGTGTAAAAATTAGCAGATTTTTTAAAGATTTACTTTTCTAATAATTTTACAGTTTCACTTGACCTACGCATGAAGAAAGCTGTGAGGCCCATGGCAATGACAATTTTACGTAAGGTGGAAGAACACCAACGTGCATACAAGTAGATCTAAAGCAGGGCTTTCGAAAGTGCTCATTTTACCGTGAACAACCTATACTGACGTGGTAACTGAAGACTGGACTGGCTCGCATATAACACTTGAGATTTCGCCATTCTGTCTCGGTTATTTATTTTGTTGGTCCTACAAGACCGATGCCTAGGGCAATTTCTCCCATCCAGTTTCCGTTCGACAAAGGCATCGCTAACAAATGAACGAGGCACCTTTAACTGCAGATAAATCTAACGGAATGCCCGATTTTTATGCGTTGCTTACTAACAACGACATTTCTTATCGTTTCATTTAGATCGTCTCTTAGGACCAACAAACGTGGGCTTTTATATTAGCAAACTGTCGAGCTGTTCGGGAAAACGAGTTAATTCATGCGCTACGAGAATGTAAGTCTTCCTGACAGGTTAATGAGATTGGAAACTATACATTATCCTAAACAGTTAGTCGTCAAATTAAATGACTGGTTAAGCGCTTTATTTTTAGTGCGGGTGTGTATATTAGGCACATTTTCATCCGATAAATGCCTTGTTTTGTGATTAAACAAGAAAATTATACAATGAACTCGTATATATCTATTCATTATGTTATTTAACCCGACAGTTGTTGAGCGATTTCTCCCAATGTTTATATTTTATACTGCCTTCTATGGATGGGAGCGCGTAGGATCAATAATCCTGTAACTTCACCCTTATGATATACGACACTTTTCTATGGCTTCAACTTGGATCATAACATGCATACTTTAATATGTTGAACCTGCTAGTGTAAAGGTGGCAGATTTAAATTCTGAATACATTATTAAACTTCAGCTGTTTTGGAAGCATAGCAATCATAATGGAGTATCTTGTGAACTGCGGTGTGCAAGTACCGCCGTATATATATATATATATATATATATATATATATATATATATATATATATATATATATATATATATATATAAACTGGTGGGCGTTGCGTTTGGAAAGATATTCCCAATAAGTTCACAACCGCCCAGCGACAGTTTTTACAGTGAGACGCCATATCTACTGATTAAGAAAATATCATAAGGCTCGAAACACATTTTTCTACTAAAGATAGCGGCACTTACACGTGATGCAGCACAGCAACACATTTACGTACCACGTAAAAGCTAGACAATTAAAACATTTTTTTGTGCAAATATACGTTTTACATCAAGTCATGCAAACATAACAAGTGACATTTAAATAAAGACTCCAAACTATATCCGGCTTAATGCCTTCTATAACTGCAGCAAGAAATAGACAAATATCTTGTAGTATATGTTAATAATGCTATTTCCATAACACATGGTATAAATGGTTACCCGCTAACAGGAAGCGTGCAAGAAATCTATCCTATATTATATGTTGTAATATAACAAACAAAAATTTTAAAACACTAAAACGGTTTTCCAATTGGCACTGCTTGTTAAAGAAAAATTTTAGTCGCTTAAACAAATTTTGACGAAAAAAAATATTGGGGTAAATTTTTGTAATTTGCGTTTTGCGTTTTGCTAATTTAGAAGCTGGCAAATAACCAAATACAAAATACAAAATCACCACCGTATTAGTTTAGCCTATATAAAACTATTTTAATACACATACAGGCGAGGTTATTGGGATAAATAAATGTGCTCCGTACTAAACTTATTTCACGAAATAAGTTGCTGAAATATTCATGAAGTAGGTAAATATATTTTCATGACAAAAATGAATCCAGCTCATAATCGTTTTATTTTGTTGATTATAAATTTTTAGCAGACCTTTGACGACATTTGGGAGATGTTGACTAATTATTTTAATACTTCATGGAATCTTTAATTTTGGAATCATGATACACCAAAGTAATAGGAGCATGATATGATAGACAGATGAACGACGTGATGTTCCGACTCGAGCTGCTTCCACAATACAGCTATGTATTCCCGATGCGATGCGATGGACGCTGAGGAGCTACAGGATGTTTGGTAATTCCCCTTACAAACTCCTAGGACTTGTAGAGGGGACTGAGTAGACTGTCCCTTGAATAGGAACCCATGTCCGGAAACATACCGTTTCCGTGCTGCAACCATTTCAAATCAGAACTCGTCCACTTCCGCTGAGGGAAAGAGCAATGTCTCGGATGTGCCTGTGTTGGTATGCAACCGGGTAGACAGTACATTACTTCAGACAATCACCTGATGGCACGCGATGTCTACCCTGCCTCTATCACCATTCACGCGCCTTTGTGCCTTCGATTAACATGGTTGAGTACACGTTTGCGGAATACACAGTCATGATCCTCGTGTATAGCACAGCTGATGGTAATGGGAGAGCAGCTCGTCGGCTCTATCAAGAGCGTTATCCACAACGTGCGACACCATCGCATACCCTTTTTACCACAGTTACGCAACGGCTCCGAGAACAAGATACCTTCACCTCCGACAAGAACGACTGTAGTGCTCCAAAGAGATGCCTCACTCCCGAATTGGAATAGGCTGCACTTCATCACGTTGAACAGAGCCCGTCAGCGAATACGCGAACAATTACGCGTGCATTGGGTGTTGCTCCCAGCATAGTCTGAGAGGTTCTGCATGAGCAACAACTACATCATTACCACATCCAAAGGGTAAAGTCTTTGGGTCCAGCCGATTTTGCACCGCGTGTTGACTTCTGCACCGCTGCACCGACAAGCCCGTTCCCACGTCGCGTTCTGTTCACAGATGAATGTAAATTCGCTAGAAACAGTGTTCTAATTCTCTAAACAGCCATGTCTGGGCAGACGATTCCAGGGATTCCAGCACAGATTTTCTTTCAATGTGTGGGCAGGTATTCTGGACGATCATGTGTAACACGCCTGATTTAAAATGGCTGTAGCACGGAAACGGTATGTTTCCAGACATGGGTTCATATTCAAAATATCATCTACTTAGTCCCCTCTACAACTACTAAGAGTTTGTAATGGGAATTTCCGAACACTCTGTATACTTACTTTTTTCACAATTGAGAGATTATCTGTCGGCGACGGAAGCTGTCTGAGAAGGTGCTGGTATCTGTTTCTAAGGAGCAAAATAAATTTTCAGACCTCACAAATGTAACGAAAGACGCGCGACAAACATTGACACTGTGAGTAGAAGATATACAAGGCAGTAGAAGATATACAAGGCAGTATAAATTCGATGTGCAATGGCAACTACGTAGCAACATACTGCCAGAACAATAGACGTATAAGACAAATGAGAATTACTTTGATATTAATAGACGACTTTTATGACATTGTCCATAGATATAAGAACCCTTGTAATATATTTTGTACATCCATGCAAGAATGCAGTGAAGTTTCGAATACAAAGGCGTCGGCGTAAACGCAACCGTCGTTTTCGAACAAATACTGTGATGTAAACAAGCACTTATTCTGCTTCACCTTCGCAGACTATCCCTGCAACGCATTCTTCGCCCGACGCACTGTGACATGCTGTTTTCTCATCCTGTTTGGCTACAGCTCATCGCAACCCGATCGCAGTATTGTTGCATCGGCTTTAAACCTCACAAAATGCTAAATATATGAATTCCATCAAACGAAACTCTATAACTGTCTATTCAGGAAACTAAATAGTATTTTCCCAGTTTTCGGCCGTGGAAACCATGACGTATTTGGTTGTTAAGTATTTTGTTTTAAGTAAGCACCAAAACGTACTTAACACCAATTTTTTACTAGCCGAATCGCCACCATATCTGTTTTGAACCTGATGAGGAAAGAGAAAAACGACAAAATGACTCCGTGGGACCTTGTCGCCCCGACTGCTTCTCGACTCTGTCATAGTAATTTTGCTTCAATTTAATGAGATGTACATTGCGTGATGATTGCACATTTTGTGTGGTTTGGTAGTGGAATTCGTGTGTCTCTGGACTGTAGCCTAACTTGATCGGAGGTTGTATGTGGGAAAGTCGTTTGCTGTTCTGCTGTACTAACCAAGGCTATCACATTAGTTTTCTGGAGTTTGGTCTTGTATAGCAACGACTGATGTGATGTACACTACTTGTTGCTTATGCAACTCATGATGTTTGGTAGGCGTTTATAGCAGTGTCGTTGTCTCTTACATGACCACCAGTTTAAATGTATACCTTTACAAGACCGTGTAATGCGTGTCTTCAAATTATCACCACTGGTAAATAGTTTATCGTACGTGACATACTATAGAATTTTTTTGTTAGTTTGGTGCTGGTGATTGTAAGCTCATTTGCTCTCATTGACCGACATTCCAGCTTTTTGTACCGAAGTACACAACACAATAGCAACACTGATATTAAACCTCGTGCGCCTGCATGGTGTATGTCGGCTTTCGGTCATGTGCGTCAACACGAGTGTTCCTAGTGAACATCATCGTTAACGTAATAATTGTAGCCACCCCTCCACCCCCACTGACAAGGGTAACGGAGATGGTCGAAGACCTTCGCGACTGTAGCAAATTATGGTTGTGCGCCTTAGTGGACGACTGAAGAAACGAAGATGGCGATAGCATCTGTGTGTGTATGTATGTATTGCTCAAACAACCATCGGTAGGTAGCTGAGTTCAAGACTTGACACTATACATAAATATTAAATTCCCTTTTAGACTTAGACCAAATCTGGTACTTTTTTCTAGTGATGGAGGTGGGCATAATATTAGCATGGAGTTTTGTTGGATGAATAACATAGACATACTTTATAGACTTTACCTTTATTTTACAGCCATGACATAAGACTACGTACTAATATGTGATATATGTTCAACTTATTCTTCATTCGAGCGAAACATTAACGGTGACTGTTTTTTTGCAGAACCCTTCCTGCTGTGAGCATTCCATCCACTCTTACTTGCATATACCGCACAGTTAACACATGGGTAGGTCTTGTAGATGGTGGCAAATGGACAGTGATTGTCCTAATGACATCTGGCATCGGCGCGCTTAGCGAATGTCTCGCCACAATACTTGCACTCGCTTCCCGATGGACAAACATTTCCTTTGCACTTCTTTATATGTCTAAACAGGCTATCGCCTCGGGTGACCACAGCATCGCAGTTATCACAGTGAAATGCCTTGAATGCTGGGCTGAACAAGTAATGTTCGCTTTCATGACGACGTCCATGGAAACTTTTACTGAAGGTATTTTCAAAATAGTAACACTGATACCTTAATGCTTGCAGCGACTCTTCAGGGCTCCTTGCTATTGACGATGCTGACAGGGTTATAGATGGTAAGTCTTCAACCATTGATTCCATCTTTAGCAGAGTACACGGTCATAGTAGATGATTCTACTCGTGATGATATCTTCCGCCATGGTAGTTGGCGAGATTACATACGTTCTTACATGATTCAAGCTTATATACTGTTTTCACAGTAGAACAACTGGTACATGTTACCCATTTCAACTATATCACTATAGGTCTGCTGAGTATGAATAAGTAGAAAAGCAATATGTGTGATGCAGTGTTATACGAAGGATAATCAATCCGTCCATAATCTAACCTGCGAATCCACCCATCACACAACCATTCGTATTTACACTTATACATCATTCAATGTTGGATACATCTGTTTTTCTCTTATTTCTCTAGTAAACCTATTTTATTTCACGTCATGCATACATTGGAACGAATTCTTTAGGTTGGTATGTATGCAAGTTCAGTAACTGTGTAGAGTGCTGCGAGTGATTTAAGCTTTCCATGTGTCATATTAGCTGATAAAAATTATCTGACCACTAGAACAACAGATCATCATTTTCACTATACCTTCGCGATAAAAGATATATGTTTTGGATTATTTGTAGTAAGACACACATGCTGCTTTATATGTCTAAATATGATGTAGCTAATTCTCATGTCACTCAAACTCAGTAAGAGAAAGAGAACTACCTACACTACCATTGCAAGAAACCAAAGTTTAAATCCAACATCTTAGACCACTCGACAACCTGACAAGGCCAGAAAAAGATTGTATAGTGAAAACTCTTAACCTTATCCTTGAATGATGTCATAGGATCTTCAACTTACTTACCGTCTGCTCAAAATCTTCCATTCAAGACAAAAAGAAACATAATATTTTACCAAAATTTTAAATACGCAGAAAAAATCATAATACGTTCGCGATTGGGAGCACTCTGAGAAAACTCAAGGACATATTCACCCAGAAGAAAACACATCGGAATATAAAAATATATATAAGATATTAATATATATTATAGGAATTGATATGATAGGAATATATACCTACTTATATAAAATATATGTATATATAACAATCTATATGATAGAAATATACATAATTATATATAAGACAGGACTATAAATATTAGCATACTAAACTGCTCGAAATCAGAGGTTCGCAGCGCGGCTCCTACCGCGGCCTGATGACGTCATTACGATATGTTCGTGTGTGAAGCATGAAGCCAAAGGACCGACCTATATTATCGTACATTTACATTTAACGTACTACTAATTCTCAACGAGTAATTGATACGTACCCGAGAGCAACATTTCGTGACGATTGGTGCTGAGTTGAAAGACGTTGATTATTTGACACGTGGTAGGTCAATTTGGTTATTATTATTTTACATTTACGTCAGTAAGGAAACAAAAATAATACTAGACAAATAAATGACAATTGTAAATACATATCCGTATATCTATTACGCTATTCTTAGGTATTCGCGAAATTACGATTATTTTGGTTCACAAAAATAAGGTTCTCAGATGAGAATATGTTTGTAATACACGAGATTAGGTTAGGAATAAACGAAACATGACAGGCTTGTCGCCTGTTTTCCATCGGCTGGAATTAAGAAATAAAACATTACTTGGAAACAGTAAATACAGAAGACGTCTTTCCGTATTTATGTCAGTGATTACTGCATAAGTCTTAACTTGTATTTTTTTATTATTATTAAAATATAGCTTTAAGCGAAAGAACTAATAATGTACGGCTATCTACTTAAAGTTCCCACCTACCTGGCCTTTGAAATTCGCTGCAGTGCATTTGAAATACTAGTTTCTCTACGAAACTTTTAACCGTACGCCCAATGCGCTGATCTACGAAAAGAACACACACATCAGACCAGGGCTGTCGAGTGCTGTCAAGACGTCACGCTAATTATAACTCCGAAATGGCTAAAAACGGGTTTTTAACAAAGTGTTGTTTCTCAAAATATGCTCTTCAGATACACACAAAACTACTCGAGGGCCCTGCACCGAACCTTCCTACAGACTTTCCATCACCAATCAAATAACAGGGTCACCGCTGAAAGTCCAATGGGTATACGTTGTTCACGATAAAATGAGCACTTTCGAAAGCCCTGCTAATGATCTACTTGTGTGCACGTTATGTTTTCTTCCGCCTTATGTAAAATTAACCTTGCTATGGGCCTCGTCACTTTACTCACGCGTCGGTCAGGTGAAACTGTGAAATTATTAAAAAAGTAGTTATTTTTACTAATCTTCTCATTTTTACACTTCGATGCATTAATAAACCCGAAAGCGAAAGAAATCATCCAAGTTTTCACAAATGTGTTTACCTTGATCCTTTTTTTTTTAATTCGACGTTAATATATGGAACTACTTTCCATTCATCGTTACGAACTTTACTGGGCGCATGTCGCTCAGTGCGCCTGTTCAAATTTGTGCAGGCAGAGGCAGTGAGTTTTTTTAATAAGGTTGATTTTAAAAGTGCTCACTTTATCGTGAATAGCCTTTAGACATAATTTCTAATCCGAAACTGCTGGTCGTACCACAGAATTGTCGGGCTTACGTCACATCTATCCTGTATTTCATTGGGTGTTTAGTTTTAGGTGTCGTGCTTGCGGTGAGGTGAGCGGGAACAAACGAGGCGGCTGGCCTATTCTCACCGTGTCGTGGTTCGCGTGGCGGCCGCATCATGTGACCGACGCTGCGCTCGCTGCAGAACTAGTTAGTCCTTGGCCGCTGGAGGAGGAAGAGGCGACGACGGCGGGAGAGCGCGAGAGAGACGGAGACTATCATGTGACTGACACTACCGGAGGCGTGGCTGACCACGTGACCGCGGTTAAACCTGTTCCCCCGCTAGACGATTTCCTTCTGCACGGGAGCAATCGACAATTTCTTCTGCCTCCGGCCTCCCCACCCGCCCGGACCATCTCCTTCCGCCAACACCCAAAACTCCAGCAAGCTGACCAGCGAGCTAACTGGCTTCGGTGGAGACAGTCCGCGTATTCGGCAATTCACCGGTACACTGGACGTTCGGGAACTACAAAACCGGTCAAAAGTTTAAGACCACAGGGAAAAATCCATGGAATTGCGTGTAGAACCTAAACAGTTGTTTCTATATTTTAGGCATATAAGAACACATTTCCTCAAATTTCATTGGGTTTTAGCTATGCAGTTTATAAATTATGAATTTTGCAATATTTTAATGCAACACCAACATACCTAAACTTTCCTAAATCAAGAAATGTTTGTGTTACAAGTTGTTGCAGATATTATCACAAATATTTTTGTTAAATGAAGTAATATATGTGTGTCATTTTGGAACTATGACGAAAATTCCTCAAAAATTCTGTGATGTTTTGTTGCACATTTTACATGTTCATAAAATCGGTGAAGAAATGACTATTTTTCGTTGTTCTTCGAAAATATTTTGCTAGACTGTCGAGTGAGCTAACGAAACTGGCGTTGTCCCTACACGTAGAGCAGACATGGGCGTACCTCTGTGGATAACGCCGGCTCCGATAGCTCACTCAATAGTCTAGTAAAACATTTTCGAATAACAATGAAAAATTTTTTTTTTTTTTTTTTTTTTTTTTATGGATTTTATGAACATGTCAAACGTGCAACAGAACATTACAGTATTTTTGAGGAACTGTCATTATAGTTCCAAAATGGCATATATATATATATATATATATATATATATATATATATATATATATATATATATATATATATATATATATATATATATATATACCAAAAAGTATTTGTGATGATATCTGCAACAACTTGTAACACGCAATTTTTTTATGTTGGAAAATGTAGGTATTTTGATGTTACATTACAATATTGCAAAATTTGTAACTTCTAAACTGAATAGCTTAACCCAATGAAATTCGAGGAAATGCATTCTTGTATGCCTAAAAGATAGTAAAAAATTGAAACGACTGTTGCGGCATAAGTTAAGATTCATCATGCAATTCCCTGATTTTTCACTGTGGTCTTAAACTTTTGACCTGTACTGTACTGTTTCGGAAGAGCAGGTTCGTCGGTCTAAAAGGATGGGGGAGGGAGGCGGTTTTAGCCAAGAGGGGAGGGGATGCCACACAATGCCTAGAAAGGCGTTTAAGTCTTTCACTTTGATCCTGTGCCCTTTCTAGATTTAAAAATTCTGTCCAATACAATACAGTTTCAAATATAAATATAAGTATACCTTCACGAACTTTGAAAACGTAGCGAAACACAATGCCCCTCCCCCCGAGCACAGTAATCGCTGCAGAAGTCTGTCTGTATTGTAGTGCAACCTACCGACCATCACACTGAACTACATTCCACAAACCTGCTCTACTGCCAACCAGCATTTGCACAGTGCTTGGGGCTGACATTTTTTTGTTTTCTTTTCGACTGTGTCGTGTTTTTTTTTTAATTATCGGCATGTCATTCAATCATGGGGAGAGTGGCTCCATGTTTATATCCAAAGATTCGGAATGAATTAATTTGTCTCTTGGGAGATTATGGAAAGGATTAAATAGTGTCTGATATCAAACAGACCTAGTATTTTGGTATTCTTTTCGAAAGCAACATGTCTGGCTAACCAGATGTCCGAGGTGGTCAGATATATGTATATATTAAATGTCACAAGATTTAGGGGAAGAAATAATTCTTAGGATTCTTCTCTCTTGTTGGAAAGGATGCGACTTTACTTACAGAGGACGCACACTAGAAAATGTAGAGATAGGTGGACTAAATATAAACCTGTGCAGTGGTAAATAATATAAGAATGCTGTAACCATGGCTCGTATTCATCATGGTGTTCAGTCCAAGATAAGAAAGCTAAATCCTAAGGTTTATTATTATATGTGCAAAATCTTCCCTTGAACGTTCGTTGAGTGCACTCTTTTGGATGTTTCGTCATGTGTAACATTTTATGGAACTTAAGATTTTTTTTATGCCTCATCACACTGGTGGCAATTACTTACTGAAATTACGAGGACGACAGGTAAAAAGCTTTCTCAAACAATATGGAGCACATATTTAGATGCTGTGAGTTCAGTGAATGAAAATCTTCAACTGCTGATATCAAACCTCAAAATACTATGCAATCCCAAAGAAAATTTAAACATGACAGTATTATCTCAGGTTTTGCTTACTGCTCTATGTGATTTCTCTTTCTTGGGTTACCTTTTTTCCTGGTGTAAAGTCCCGAACTAAATCAATCTCGCAGAAGAGTATCTGTAGACAGCCGGACTTTGACTTGACAAGTACATTGTTAAGCTCAAAGCAGTAAAACTGTTTCTTTAAAATTAACGTAATGATATTATAAAAAGTGCATTGAATTATTCAACTAAAAAGAATGAGGAAATTGGCATTCCAATGCATAAAAGATTGAAAGTTTACATAAATTATGTCAAGAAAAATTGCCAAGGATGCTTGTCTGGCATTCTGAGTAGTGAGAATGCCTCAACAGCTTTTATCAGGAACTTGAAAATCGCTCTGCAGCGATGAGTAAAATTCGATCAGCATTTGCAGTTATTGAGCCAAAGACACTGATCTTTGCAACGATGAAAGTCTTAATGGGCATCACAATTGATTAAAATTTTCGACTAGTTTTCATAAGATATTCGTGTGGAAATCTTACGACTTCGGAGGCATTTGGAAGCTGACATAATCAGCGTAGAAAAGACAAAAAATTGGACAACAATGCAGTTTTTGCAGTCCGTCGTGAAATAGGACGCTTGAATCACGGGTAGACGTGATGGAGATAGCCGGGTGGTGGGTTGGTCGACTACTTAACTGTCAGGCCACTGGGGCACAAAAATTTGAATTTCTCTGTGAAGGTTTTCCAACAATGGTAATGACAGTGTCTGGCTTTCGGCGAACTGTCGAACAAATTAACAGGTACTGGTGGACGTTCAGGCATTTAGATGAGTTGAATTGAAAGATTTGGACTACTCTTAACAACGAGGTCTTGAGAGCCGATTTCAGACATGTAGAAACTAACAAGTGTCATTGGATATAAAGGTGGAGCATGGGCTAAAATATCTACCCTGCTGAGGTTCCCTCATGTGGACATCGTATTGGGGACAAGCGGAAGGGCGGTGGGAGACTGTAGCCTTGGCCTACCCCTAACGTTGGCCCGCACAGAATCTCTTGGTCAGATGAGCTTGGACTCGTTCTGGCAGAGTGTTGAAAATCATACCAGGTAACTAACCCACATTCGCCATAAAGTTAAGAGTGTGGTAACAATAATATAAATACAATAAAAACATAACTAAATGACTAACTCCCTCGAAATAAAAACCAGGAGATGGAAAAATAGAGACTTCACTAACGTAGTTGCTCCTGTATGAGCACAGGCCAGTCTAAATAATAGTCTTAATGAAAAATAAAATAATAAGCAAATACAATGAACAAGGTGATATGTCTGACGGAAATTCTGAATAAAAATATTGAACATCGCAAACCCAGTAATGGTTAAAGCTGTGGACAAGAAACTCATTTTGTTGACACCCTACTGATCTTCTCACTGGCGGAAACGATACGTATTATTTTTTTGGTTATGCCGAAAATATAGTATAGAGAAAAATTTCCGTAGGTTCTGCCGGTGTAGGCGGAGATGCCACTTCACGTCCTTCCTTGGTGACAGTCCAGCCATATCTCTGAGATGGTGGCAGTTGCTTCTACCATGCTGTCACCGCTTAGTACCACCCCACCTCTTTTCCGATAGGCTAGCCGCATCACGCCACCACAACTGCCCAATCAGGTCATTGCGTGATGCGGCTGCGACCAACTACAACTCAATACATTCCCACCTCCCTGAGTACTTCAGAGCGGTGCAGACGCCGTTGAATCAAACCTCTGTCTCACTCTCTCTTGTTTTTCACTATTTTCTTTCTCTCGCTCCCCTCTCTCTCTCTCTCTCTCTCTCTTTCAGAATAGTGCATTCTTTTAGGTTGCCCGATACTAAGGAATTTGCTCGAAAAACCTCAAATATATGAAAACACCAATAATTGCTAAACTATTTCATGTCCAAATTGCCAATTTTTGTAACAGAGTTACTGGAAATAAAAAAGGCTGCTATTCCCAATAATTTCAAGAATATCCATAATGGATAATTTCCCTAGAATTAAAAAAATAAGTATGTATTCTCCTCATTCTCGCATAGTTAAAAAGTTTTATTGTTGAGTATGATGAAGAGCTTCAAAATAGCATATGAGTCATGGAGATATCTTGAAATCTGTATTTCATCTATGATTCGAGAATGTGACGATTTATGTGTGAAACTTGCAACATCGTTTTAATCAATAATGACATTTTCAGTTATGTATTTTATGATCACGTATCAGAATATACAAGTATAGAGAATCAGAATTGTAGCTCTAGCTTAGACTCCGACCTCAAGAGCTAGTGAAAATGACTTCACTCGTCAGCAATGTGGCAAGATGTCATCCACGTATGAACTAAAATAGAAAATTCTACAGAATGGCGTTTTCAGTGACGCATAAATCCGACTTATACAATGAAACCACTTAACCAATGGATACGCTTACATCAGCGGGGATATCATTTTCCTGCTACAGCCATATCGCTTTTGTGTAGTTACCTACTATCGCTCCACGTGGTGATGGGTTACTTCTTTAAGGCTGTTGTTCGTATGTTTATTTAGATTTTGTTTACTTATCAGAAAAAGTTAACAGAGAGTAGCTGCATGATTAAATATCTGAAATGCGAGATAACATTTGTATACCAATACTAGAGATAATTTCTTTCGAAATGATTTCGATGCTCAACAGGTTTCAGCTAGATACATATACAGGATGAGATACCTAAGGCAGGCCTAATAATCTGATAGTAGCATTTTCCCCATATGTGGAAGGATAAAGAAGATACAAAGGTCAACTTAATTAATTTAAATGGAATGTTAAATTTTATTGACACCCGTCGACAGTGCGCATGAAGATGTAATAAATACGATGGCATTTGCTCGTCAATGACGAAGCAAACTGCGCCGCCGAACGGAGCAATGGGCCGACGTAGCGTCGTCCTGTAGCTACTGTAGCCGTCCTGTAGCTGCCGTTTGTTTAAACAAAGGCCAGCCTCAGACAACACTTCCTAAGTATTCAATTTGGTGTCATTGTACATTGATACATACTGCGAACTGATTCTGAGCGGACAATACCGCACGTCGAATTTCATATGGACTTATCGCAGAACAAGCTCGTGTTATACAGCCTTTCATGTCTTCTGGAGTCGTCGATGGGTCTTTGTAGACCTGTTGCTTATGTTCCCCACAGATAAAACTCCATAAGCGTTAAGTCTGGGGAACTTGCAGGCCATTTCGTGCTTCCAGATAGACCAATCCAACGACCACCAAAAATTCTGTTAAGAGCCGTTGTAAATCTGTATGCAGAATGAGCGGGGCATCTGTCATGTAGGTACCACTTGGATTGCCTTACATCCGTGCGACGGCGCAGTTTGCGTCGTCATTGACCTTCAGCGATCTGGAATGACCGGGCAAATATCATCACATTTATTACATCTTCATATGCACTGGGAAAAATTATCACTGTCTATTTAATAACGTCTTTAAGTCAAAGTCGAGCAACTTTTGCCTGAAACATATATATATATATATATATATATATATATATATATATATATATATATATATATATATATATTGTTATGTAGATATGTATATATATATAGTGTCTATGCCCTGCAGAAAGTATAAGTAAACAGCGACATCACAATAATTTCAAAATTCACGAAGGAATTTTGCTATTGCTGCAACAGTAATTATAAAATATGAGAAAAGACCAAGAGTTACCAACATCTGCGAGCACTGGGTTGTATGATGAAACTGTAGTTAATGAAAATTTCAATCCACACAAAAATGACTTAACGGAGTATAAAACTGTAGTAGAAGTTGGTTGGTGACTGGAATATTTCCCGTGCAAAATTGTAATATGGTATGTGGCGAAGTGTTAAGAGAAACATCAGTTTACCAGCCCGTGTTTCACAAATGACACTCATTGGCCAAACTAACCCCACCCAAATGGACCCCATACAAACATTCTTGAGCATGTTTCAATGCATGGGCGCTGGACAGTCCGAATTGGCAGCCAGAGTTGAGTGCAAGATTGACGTAGTACAAAATTAACTCAAATTGGAATTCCAATCCTAGTTGGCAACGTTTAGATCTTAGGTGATATTCGATGTTATTGAGGAAATTACCCCCTTCATGGATGAAATGTCAGACCACGTCCACACTACCGCGTATGCAGCCATAATGCATAATTAGAATTTCAGTTGTTAAAAAATACTGTTACAAATATACAGGCCAAAGTCGAAGCAAGTAATGAAAATATTACTTCCACAACTGAGGCAATGCATTCCATTACTAAAATATTAATGGAACTATAGGATGCTGTTTCATCACTCAAGCTACAGCGCCCCTCGAATAGTGGTGAAGTTCCCGAGTATACAATATCTCCAAATCATCACAACCCTTTCAATGTTGCTCTGATTCCGGTCACAAACTTACACTTTTAGAGGGATTACAGGAATATCACGCCCATGAAGTAGAGAACACCATATCATTCACAAATATATTGGAAAAATAATTTTAAAAAGTGTAATATTAGTATAAGTGAGGTTGTGCAATACTTAGATTTAGTGTTCAAAGACAGTGCACTGCAGTGGTAGGAATTTGATGGATATACTATCTCCACATATGAAGAATTTACAATTGCCTTAGAGAAACTATTCTGGAATCGCGAAGTCCAAGATCTGCTCAGGGTGCAATTCAATGGTATTAAATTTTACCCCTGGAAACTAAATTTCTTGGATGCCCACTTAACTCAGACATACGAACACACATGCAATTTAAATCCCCCTATAACGAACGAGGAATTCCAGATGATTTCACTACAATTACAGTTAAGGTACCAATTACATTGGGGGGGGGGGGGTAAGACGTTTCTCTTTGTGTCGCAGTTTAGGGATGAGCTCTTGGTTATGATAACTTGGAGGACATGCAAAGGATTGTTCATCATAATTTGCAACAGGGTGATTCCATCTCTACTGTTCTGTCTCGGAATTGTAGGGTAGACGCTTATTACCACAGAAAAAAGTTTCATGAAGACGCGAAACAGTCCCTGTCCCAAAAGGGGAACGACCCAGAATTGTCTTCGGAAGAAAGTTCTGAATGCTAGGTACCGTTGGAGTGAATAGAGGAAACATAATTACGATAAAGACACAGATAATGCAAAAGCATTGTGCAACGAATTGCGTCATGATCCCTATCGCAGCATCCATGTTATGGTAAAGTAAGAAATTAATATACTGTACATTGTCTCGAAAGGACCATCCTGAAAGTAAGCGTTCGCCCGACCATCGAATGTAGGATAATGCTAAAGTGATTAGTCCTCGCCTTCGCACATTGATACACTCCCTGGTACAGAAACGGGAAAAGTAACGTTTAATACGATGGCACCTCCATTCAGCCCTCATAAAGACTCATCCCAGAGCTCTAAACAAAACTATGACCAAGAGTAGCGCAGCTCTACGTCAAACTATGTGGGGATGTGAAGTTACTCTGTGTAGTCACCAAGTGTGTACCATTGTATTGCGCCAAGACGAACGAAGGTTGTTCTTAAGTGAACCCAAGGAATTTAGGAGCATGTCTCGCGAACCTAACTCTGAAGTGAAGGTCAGCATGAATGGCTGCCCGTGTCTAGCTGTACTTACCAGCAGTCCGGAGGTAAGCTGTCTCTCGCATAAGTTTAATGGTTCCGTCGAAAGGTCAAGAGTTCGGGTCACAATTATACCCATACCTAGTCTGAAGATTTTCGGCGTGATTTACCAAGTCAGTACGACCATTAACCGCCAGGCATTACTGGCTGTAAGAGAAATCGGGGGTGAAAATATTCTTGTTTGTTCAATGAGGGACTGATTGCTCCACTTAACCTTGGTTTGGAGTTCATGATAAAATGTCATATCATCTTCGATTTCAGTTGCAATTATATTCAATAGTGTGAGAATGAACACATTGCTGGACTCATTACGACAAAATGGAAGGCTAGAAGCGAGATTTTTCTTCCACTTCGTATCTGTGGAAAAGATCATATTTTATTTTTGGCACGAGGCACATTGCATAATGTATCGAATCCTGTGCAGGAACAACACTATTTCAGGTACAAAGCAAAAATTGCTCACTATTCTTACGTCGCAACGCCATGCTGTTTGCGATGACAAACCTGGCATATGCAATAAATACAAGCTGACGACAACGCTAAAATCAGAGAGAAAAATTTAACACAAACTTTTGAAAATACCAGCTGCTTTCACCGAAGATGCCAGTCAATATCTAAAAAGAGTGTAGGATGGAACTGGATTAAAGAGAAATATAAGAGTGCGTATTTTGATGAGCATAAAACTGACTGTGAGTGTTTCATTTTTGATGGTCGTCTAGATATGCGGTGAGAACTTTCTCCCGGAAACTTTCTAAGGCTGTTCATCTACTACCATCTTCGCAAGTGGTCTCCTAGATTCCAACATGGACCAACCAGCCAAGGTCACTGGTGCGACGTGTTTAACGTCAACACAGACCTGTTCGCTTATCTGATGTCGCTGTTGGTTTGCTGAACACCAAAGGCCTGGGAACGTATATTGTGAGGACACATTTCCTGCTACCTATGAAGATACAAAAAATTATTCCACGTATAAGTTGTTTTTAAAGTTATTTGTAGTAATTTGGAATTTGTGGGTTATTTCCCTGTTTAGGTGGTGGGAGTTTGATCAACTAATTTGTCTAACAAAGTGAGTATTTCGTAACGAGTAGAGATTAAACACTGACCTCGAGATAAATAATTTGAATAAGAATGTAATACTTTAGTAGAACTAACTGTATTTTTTTCAGAGTATGTCTCTTTTTAATTGCTCATGAGTTGCCAATAATTATTATTCGACTCAACAGTCTATTAGTAGGGAGCCTCAACACTACCTGTGGTAATATTTATTTCACTGTCAATTTTAAAGTTTTTGTCGCTCATTGTTCACGCAGATGGCCCGTCATTCTATAGTTGCCACCCTGCCATTAAGTTGTATTTTCCGTTGTAATGTCATGCTTGATTCCCACTAGGCTGTAAAGTAATATTACTATGTATTAAGGGAGTTCTACACAGTAGCGTGATTTAGATTCTTACCCACACTACACACATGTTTCGCCACATTGCTTTTCGCTGTGGATAGGCAGCTGTAAGCTGCCATTCCCCCGTCCTGGTGTCACCTCGACAAGAACCGTAGCCTGTAAGCCGGTCAAGACAGGGTTCCTAATAAGAAGGGTTTACGACGTTTACTATTGAATTTAATGTCGGGTTTGCTTTTCGTTGCAATTTTATCAAGTCTTTCGGGAGATCCGACCTCGATGCCTGTTGCTGTTTTGTTGTTTAATGGAAGTCTGAAAATTAAAATTAAAATTAAATGTTTTACTGATAATTTATACTTTATTAAAATTGTCAACCGATAAAATTCATAATACGTGACATCTCGTAATCTTTTGAAAGCATAACCTACTTGCATACTGTAGTACGTGTTTCGCCAGTGAACAGTGAAGACATAAATTGAGTACGTGGTTGAAGAAATTGCCGATATCGTGTTTGTGTACGGGGTAGCAAATGGAAACAGCAGGAAAGCCGAACTGTTGTATAGGCTGTCCACGGTAAAGTGAGCACTTTAGAGGCCATAGCTACTTTTTTCTTTCAGCCATTTTTTATCCTTTGACCACCTTTATAAATAAATATTGTCATGTAAGTAATAAATACAGTGTGTATGTTACACCACAATCAGAAGTTAATGTCTAATGATGAAAGACAATATATTTATTGACTATTATTGCAAATGAGAGAGCTTTCAAAAGTGCTCACTTGGCCGTGAATAGCCTGCATCGAGCTGTAGCCGCAAAAGTGGACAAGAAGAGGATGTCCTGTTCTGTGGCCGGCGCGTTCACCTGATCTCACCTCGTTAGTTATTCCTGTGGGGCCATGATAAAAAATCTAGTTCACGAGACACCGGTAATTAATTAAGAAGGCCTGCTGGCAAGAATCTTTGCTGTCTGTGATGTCATCAGAACATCGCCAGCGATGTTACAGCGAATGCATCAGAACCTATTACGAGGCTATTATGATTGCATCGATGCTAGGAGCCGCCATTTCTAACATATCCTGTGAAACTTATTCAGTTTATCGTGGTATGCATGCTGTTGGCAATAAAAACAGTACAGGATGTTTCACTTTCGCTTCGCCACGTTTTCCACCTATAAATTTTGACCACGATTTTTCCGGACAGCCATTCCCTATTTCATTTCGCCTTCTCCAATATACTTCGAAACTTGACTTTTCATCACGAAGGTGTCCTGTAATCATTTGAGACTCATTTAATTTATTACTCTAGCTGGTACGGCCATCTAGAATTCTGCGTACTCCAAAACTAAACTTCCGTATTTCTATAATTTGCTTGCAAGGATGACACGATGTCAAAAATGTATTATTCAGTTCTAGAACGGAGAAAAATCTACGGATTTATTAAAAAAAAAAAAAACATCTTCCAAAGGTAAATTTTCGCGAATAACTTATTTTTGCATTACACGTAAAACATATGGGAATTTAACCGAAAGAATGTAGGCAACTCAACCAACCCGTAAAAGTAGCCTTAGGAGGCGAAACCCCCTAGATTATTTGCTTAGGCACTTAAACGTTTGATGGTTGTCATTTTTTTTTTTTTTCGGAAATGGATTTAGTAATATTTTACTATAGTGCAGTAAAAGTCATAGCCCTTCTCCTATCTATGGCATGGAATTTCGGAACCATTCGATTATTTAAATGCTCGTGGCACCGTTGGCTATGGTAGAAGGAAGAATAGATGGCTTTATGATGTTTAATTTTGCGTACCTCTGACAATGGAGGTAGAGAGGAGGCAGGAATTTTGAGTGATATAACAACACGGTAACGGACTCCGTGCACAGGGGAAAAGGAAATGCCGTAGGCGACTCTCGTGCGAATCACAACCATTTCGGCTACACGGGTGTGACTTATTTAGCTGCCAAGGTCACGTTGACTGAGTGTGGGTCCGTACGCTGTTCAAAAATGTGACCGTAACTATAGCCTATTCGCGGTTTATTCACAAATTTTTGAATCAAATCTTTCAAAAACCCACACCATGTATGACGTACTTGTTGGATGCCTCTTCAACATGTCACGTATCAGAAGCGTTTTATACTTGTGTTAACATTTTAAAAAAAATTATATTTTTTGGTTAACTTGAATTTTAACTTATAATTTATCTATAAGTTATAACATTTCATTGATAATTAATGCGTATAAAAACAGGGATAAAAAGGTGTGTTGGTAATGCATAGAGGCTTTTCACGGTAAAATGAGCACTTTTGAAAGCTGTGCTTAAAATCTACTTGTATGCACGCTGTGTATTCATCCGGCGTATGTAAAATTAACATTGCCATGGGCCTAATCACGTTATTAACGCGTCGGTCAAATTAAATAGTGAAGTTGTAAAGAAAGTAAATACTTTACAAACCAGCTAATTTTTACACTTCGATGCATTGAAAAAACAGAAAGCGAAATAAATATTTTTAAGTTATCACAAATGGGTACCTAACACTTTTTATTCGACGCTAAAATACGGAACTACTGTCCATCCATCG